>JAZDUH010000326.1:907500-1280000 GCA_036419115.1 Scarus forsteni | reverse complement strand
CAGACACGGGGCTTCATTACTTTGAGTGTTACGTTACATTCTCCAGGTACCGTCCGGACAGAAATATCAGCGTTTTGCTCACCCTGTAATGAATCTACTGACAGCATGAAGACCGCACAGAGAAGCCAAACTCCCCCCATGACCACAGAAAAAGACAACGGGGCAAACGGCGCCAGAGCAGGTGGGAGGATTATATTTGCACCAGGTGAGAACAATACGACCTAATTGAACGCCTGAGGAGAGGTGACGTCAGCTGTGTTTGCATACTGATTGGCCAAGTCAGGTGCCGGTGTTGTGCCGCACAACACCTGTTGAAAATCCAGTTCAGTGATTTTTAACTCACCAGAGGCAGAAAGCTCGAATTAATGTGGCTGTTTCAGTACATCACTGGAGGTTTTCTTAAAATTCAAATTCAATTTTGTTTTCATAAAATATAGATGTGAGGCAAGAGTCTCCCTTTACATTTTAATGGTAAAACATACTGACATAAAAATGTGCTTTCATATTGTTTTTTTTTTTGTAAAACATTTCATTTGAATGGATAACAAAAACTATATTCTAGCATTTGAAATATCATTTCAGTTAAAAAAAAAAAAAAAACTTACTAATTTAGGGCAGCTGTGTCATTAACCTACATAGTTGTTAAGCACTGTGTTTTACACATATATTTGACATGGCAGCATTTAGGCACATGGACATGGTCAGAACAACTTGCTAAAGTTCACAATAGCATCAGAATGGGATAGAAAGGTGACGTAAATGACTTTTAATATGGCTGGTCAAATCATTACAAAAAAATGCTAAACTACAACAATTTTTGCCATCTACAGCTATCTGAAGGGTTTACAGAGAATGGTCTGGAAAAATAGACAATATTCAGCAAGCACCCAGCTCTAGGTGTGTTCCTTACTGATGTCAGAGGATATTGGCCAGAGAGACTCAGGCGAGAGAAGACTACAGTGAGTCAAATGATTCACTGTTATCAGTGACGGCTATAGCAGCAGGAGACCACACTGAATGCCTCTCCTGTCTGCCAAGAACAAGAAGAATAAGGCAAAATTTCACATTGGCTCAACAAAATCAGACTATCAATAAAGCTGCTTCCTGGTCTGATGTGTCTTGATAATTCTTTTAGGATCAGAATTTAACATAAAAAACTATTTCTTCCTGAGTATTGTTCAATCAACACAGTCTATGGAGTAGATGCATAAATGATGCATAAAATGTGCATTCATTGCTGGCAATCTGTACAATAGCATGACATATATATATTTACCATAGCTATTAAAGAAGTCTTCCATGTTGTGTTGATCAGGAATGACAAATTTCAAACCGAATTCAGCTTCTCTGAGAGTCCAAAATTAATCAAGCATAATATTCAACCACTAAAAATCATTTTTTTGATCATGACTGCAAGTAAATAGCTATAATTTGACATCTTAATCCAGAAATAATTATATGCTTTTTTTTTGTTGTAGAACACTTTTTTGAAAATTCATGATTAACAATACTAATTATATTTTAGTTTTGAAAATATGATTTCAATTAATGTCCTCTCACATACAGGTGTCCTTTAGTCTGTGACACATAAAAAATGATTTTGCTACTTACCAATGCTGTTAATTAGGGCAGCTGTGATATAAACTATTCTGTGCCGATCTAATAAGTCTAATAAATTTGTTATGAACAAGTTTATCTACACACTCACGCACACACACACACAACCACTTGTACTTGGATAGAGTTTTGATAACATTATTTGTAAATTTCAAATAATGAGTAGACGTACTATGAAAATTCAAACTGATAATAATTTCTTCACCAAATTTCTCATTAACCAGTACTCAGAACACAATGTTTAATCTTCGCATTGACTTAATTTATTGATTCTACTGATGTTAGGAATATTAACACACAATCATTCAACGATTGTGAAGTAAAAGGCAGAAAGACCTGTAAGCCCAGGATTTTAGGGCTGTGTCCAAAATTCAAAAACTGAACTGAATTTACATGAAAGATTTTAGATCTAGGTTGTCAACAGTTGCTGTTGTTCTAGTGTTATGCAATCAGAAATAATACATTTTTTTTTTTAATAATAAAATATTTATTTATTTATTTTTATTTTCAGGAAAGGCTGAGTTTTCACTTTAAGATGAAGATTTTGAGAAAATTGATATGATAGGGAAGACTGTAGAACAGCTCTATTAGGCTTGATTGCCTTTAACCCTTTCAATAATGGTGTCCAGGGCGGCATGGTGTCGCAGCAGGTAGTGCTCCATTGGTTTGATCCGGGTCTTTCTGTGTGAAGTTTGCATATCCTTCCCGTGCATGTGTGGGCTCTCTCCAGGCACGTCCGCTTCCTCCCTGAGAGCAAAAAACAAACTCATTTGGTTGATTGGTGACTCTAAACCAAATGATCTCTGCGATTGACTGGTGAACGGTTCAGGATGTACCCAACCTCTCACCCAGACAGCTGGGATAGTCCTCCTTGACCCTGAAAGGGAAAAGCAGTATAGAAAAAGAAAGAATTATGGTGTCCACCACACTGACAGATATTTGGAATACATTTTACAGCATTTAGGTTGCAGTACCATGTCCTACTACCAGGTGGTAAACTCCCAAAATGCTTTATCAAGTTTCATGAAAATAGCATATTTGACATATGGTGACATCATAAATCCAAATGACCGATGAAGGGAAAATTGCACCACGCCCTTCGGGATTGAATGTTAATTTCTTGTATTCTCAAAGAATCAGACAGCTTACCATATATTTCATGATTTATTGACTTGCTAAAAACTATTTTATAACAATACATTTTATTTTGACAGGCCTTTCATGACACTCAAAGTTACCTTACAAAATGACAAATAAAAAAGTTCATTAAAACGGGCTTAAAAACAGCCATAAAACAGGTATAAAAATAAGCAATACAACAGGCAGTGCAAGAGACCAGAGGGTAATCTGTACACTCCAGTGCACCAAAAGATATATTGAGTATCATTCCTGAATTCAGTCTTCATCTTGTTTTGTATCTTTATTTAATCTTTAAGTGTAATTAACAAATGAAAAGTTTGATTACACAGCAATAATACATAAACATCATAATAAGCATTTTAATGTATTTACTCTTGGTAAAAGCTTGTAAAAGACACATGGATCTTTATTATTCTCCATTAAATCACTATTTAAACCACTGATGCATGGTTAACACCACAGTGGACAGCATGACTTTCTCAAGATGTAGGCCTACACCGAAAAAATGATCCTGATTTCTAACAAGTTTTAAAAAACGAATATTTGAAACAATATCCCTTGTGATTTAATTAACCATGCATTAAATGATTAAATAAACTTGAGTAAAGTTAGAAAGATATTCACAGATACGTTCATTACTGATGAGTTATTGACCCGCAAAGTCAGGATCTGTGAACTTTACCCAAGTGTTAAACAAAACGATCCTTGAGTATGGATGCTGTGTAGTAGAAGGACATTGTGTTTTATCTTACGTTTCTGGTAATGTATGCTTTTTTTCTCCACGGACCCACAGCAGCAGAAGAAAACCACGCCAAAAGAGCATATGAATAACATCTACGGAAGAGTGTATAATGACTATTAGACGGAGAAAACAATTTTGGGGAAATTGAGATTAAAGTCGAACTTCGGGATTAAAATATGAAAAGAATACAATTTAAATCACAAGAATAAAGTCGAAGTACATTGAATGTCGACTTTTTTCTCGACATTTTAAATCTCATCATTTTGACTTTTATCACGAAATTGTATCTCGACTTTATTGTCGAAATTTCAACTTTTATCTAAAAATTTCGACTTTAAACTCGACCGGTCGAGAATTATTATTTTCCATCTAAAATGGCCCTTACATTTTAGATGGAATATATATATTCGTATCGTTGAGATTTGGGACGATTGATTCTCTTCATGTTTTTCTGAGATGGAACAAAAACAAGCTCCGTCAGACTCCGTCAACCACAAATGTTTCCTCCAATCATATTTTGAATAGGAGGGATTAAGAGCTCTTACTTTGACATCAAGTTTGTGTTGTCGTATCGGTCTACCAAACCTAGCCAACTAGCTCCAGTAGCCCTGGTAGCAACTTGAGTGGATCCTGAAGCCTTGTCAAAATTAGCTGCGGTCCGAACTGTTGAGGCATTTTCAGGCTAACAAGGTGTTCAGAGGGCTGTGCACTCCATCCCCAATTGAAGGAAAGACTTGGAGGTGCAAACTGGGGTAACTATTGAAGCGCTTTGGCCTGTTTTATCTACTTTGGGGCTTGTTGTTTTTGTGTGGGAGCTGTAGTCCCGTTAGCCAGCGGGAATCAGAGCTCAGTTTAGAAGAGTTCGACCAACAAGCTAACTCATCTTACTGCGGGCTCTGCCTTTAACTTGAAGTCACAAACATGTCATCTCCGCGATAAAAACAATACATTGAGATGTCGGGATCCACGAGCTGTCAGGTGTTATTGGATTAGTTATAGCTGGGTTATCTGACAGGCCGAGGTGTAGCGCCACTATTGCGCACAGAAGGTTTTTTCACAACAAAAGGATTTTTGATAACAAGCTGGCAGCTAGCTTTCAGACGCTAACGCTAGCTCCCTCCTCCTCCTTTGTATCTCCTTCACTCTGCAGGGAGAAGTCCCGCAAACTATTTCTGTTTGTTTCGTCATTTACACGTTTTATTTTCAAGACATAGCAGGGTTGTACTGTTGAGCTTAATGTTGTGATTTGAGTCCAGCAGGCCCCCGACCAGGTAGTCCCTAGCCGGCCTTCCAAAGCCAGCTGGTGTTAGCATAGGGGGGCCTGCCGCAAAATACTCTCACTGTTCAGTGGTTTTAACACAATTTATGTTAGTGAAAGTAACTCATAGCAAACTACAGGTTGCGTTTGTGCAGAGACACGAGGCTCGTCCATTGCTAAAGTCTTGTTGTGTAGTTTGCTGTTATGTCGAGCAGAGTTTTTGACATGCTAACGTCAAATGGACATCACTCACTAAATGCTGAACTACACAAAACATGCAGTTATATAACCATAACAATGTCACTGGTAAACAACAGCATTATGCAGGGATGCACATTATGGGATTGTTTGCTCGTTTGCCAAGTTGTCAATATTTCAAAAAGCTCGTCGTGTACACATTGTTATATCGCAAGATATTTTCAGTCCCTCCTCCTGTGCCAGAATTTATTAACTTGTTTTATCACAATAATCTTTTTGTTTCCTCTGAAGTGACAGAGAAGATGAATGACGTTGATTAATTGAATAAGCCATAAAGTTTTACAATATAGACATAGACATATAGCAATTACATGTCCATTCTTTAAAAGGCATGTTTTAAACTTTTGGAATAAAAGAAGAAAAACGTTTGTATCTGCTGTTGTTAGAATTACAGACAGCACTGAATAGAAAGTGAACTCTGTACTGCAGAAAGCAAAAATTAATCTTTTTGGTGAGGAGTGTAAACATGTAAATTGGAAAGATTAAACTAGGGATTCATGATATTGGTATCTGCAGATATTGGCCTAAGAAGTTCAATAGCAACCATCTGTTGGCTGTAATACCAGCAAAATGTACAATGATGCTTCACCTTATCAACACTGCATAGGAACATTTAACATTCAAGAGTTTTCTTTACCATGAGGTAAAGGTTAGTCTCATTTAATAAAGGAAAACTTTGTTGTATTGGTATTAGACATGATGAATTTAGCATCCTTAGAAATTACCTTAATAGACATTTTGTTGAGTGAATCCTTGAGAAAGCAGACAACAAAGTACACAACGTAGGAACAAATATTACTCCAACAACACAAGTTAAAGTTGTACAGTTAAATTAAAAAAGTATAGGGTGCTCACTCTTATTTAATTTGCTTCAAGAACAAAATACGTACTTTGTATTGTCACAATGAACAAGAGCAGTCAAGACCACAACACACACAGGCAAATCCATAAATTGTTATTTGACAAACCTGCCATCGATTCAAAACAACTAAATACAACTTAGTTTAAAGGTCTCATGTCCTGGTGTGTTTGGCCATGTATACCATGTCTTGGGTGTCAAATAAGCAAGGATCTGATTGAAGTTGGTTGAATAAAAGCAGATTTTAACCTCTGTGGAGGATAAGATGCAGCTTTTTTCCCCTCCACTTTGGAAACGCTCTGATACGAGGGGGCAGGGAGGCTGTGATAATCAGCTCTGCACTGAAAATGATGCCTGATAGTGTAACAGGTCACAGTGTGAACTTTCAAAACAGTCCTGGGGTCTCACTTTGACAGGCAGAAAACACACTTGTAGGTGGAGGCTTTATAGCTATGACATCATAAACTCCAGGAAGTAAAGAATGGAGTGTTTTGGGGGGCATTTCTTTAAAGTGACTGAGAGCATTTCTCCACAAAATGAGGGTTTAGTGAAAGGGGTCAGGTTCTTCTGCTCCCTAAGCCCCTTTTAACAATTTTTAAAGCCAAGACATTACATTTTGCAGGGCATGGGCCCTTTAAGATGTGTTTTTGGATTGAAACATGTTTGGCTACTTACATGCTTTCCCATATCAGAAAGCACATCTTTAGGTCCGTGGTGAAGTTTTTGTGCAGTAAATGGTACAAACATTTAAAAATACAAATAAGTTTTATTTTCACACATCTCATAGTAAAATTACATCAGTACTGTCTACCACTGGAGAAAGTACTGGAACTAACCCCCCCCCCCCCAAAATGTGCATACATAGAATAGCTTGTCTCTTAGTCCCATTGTTGATTTAGTTAATTACTCAGTTCTTAAACAATCCTCCTATAGATCTCTGTGGATCTCCATGTGGGAAAGAAAACTTGGTTCCCTGATCAACAACATCAGACACATGGCACTTCTGAAATTTAATGCTGTGCTGATGATATTTTTTTAACTTTCGCTAAATAGGGCCTGATGAAATCTGAGGGTTTTTTTTTTAGATAGGTTCTTAGTATTTTCCAGTTGACCTCAGTAGTGGAATATTCTGAATTGTTCGTTAGATACGCTGTTGGATACATCACTGGGAATGTCCCCTTTGGTCGGAGTCTTCCTCTTCAAAGTCGGCTGTCCCTCAGCTACCCCGACTTTACCAGCTCGAAACTGAAACGGTCCAGCAAGGATGTAGCGTAATTTCCATTTCCTTCTCTTCCGTTCCAATTTGACTGGAACACAGCATCAACCGGTGTCTGAGGCAGCCACTTTGCTGTTTACGTGCATCGTCCCCAGCCTTAGTGACCCCAACAAAGCATTTTTCTGAGAGATGCGTTCCTTTTTATTCCACAAAAAAAGTTTACGTAAAATATTGTCCATTTCTGTGATTTTCAGTATTTATATTGAATTCCGCTTTCCGTGTCCAATTCTATAAATTCTTTACTGATTCCGTGATTGTGGATTTTTTTAGGGCCCTATTTAAACCACACAGCCAGAGATGCTGTACATCATGTTGTTGGCACCATCTTTGGTTTCCTGTCTGCCATGATTGCGTGATTCCTCAACTGCTTTTTTGTTGTTAGTAATGACTGCCTCTTACAATATCATGACGCTGTTTTGCAGAGCACATGAAATAAAGTGCAAGGCACTGAAAAGGAAACAATTTCACCTAGGGCTGTCACTTTAGTGCATTAATTAGATTAATTAATTACAACACAAATTAATGCGTTAAAAAAATTAATCGCGATTAATCTTAGCACACAAACATTTTGATATTGTCCAGCTGGAGGACCCGTACATGGCAGTGGCGCGTCACTTCACACATGCGTCTCTAGTCAAACCAAACAAAGCTGAGGTGACAACAGGAACGGCATATTTGAGACTCTGCTTTATTTTATTTTTTATTTTATTTATTGAATTAATTTATCTATATTTGTACTGCATTCTTTAATAATGCATCAGGCCTAATTGGTTTGCTGGGTGACCTCGACCTTTTTCCTTTTTTTGAATTTGATTTATGAAACACACTTAAAGTGTAATTTGAGTTGCCTGATTGAGCTTAGAATTTTCTGGACAAGTTGCCCTGACTTTGATTTTATTCAATCACTAATAAAAATGTAGATTTACAATCTTCTCTTTTTAGTGTATTCATTTGATTAATCATCCACTACAATTTTGTGATGTCCTAGAATTCAAATTCTTTATGTGGGGACTTTGAGCAGATATGAGATTAAAATGCGATTAATTAGATTAATTAATTACAAATCCTGTAATTAATTAGATTAATTTTTTTAATCGCCTGACAGCACTAATTTCACCACAATTCAAGCTGTGGTTGGTCTTAAGTTTGGTATAGGGATGGTGTACTTTTGTTTGGCCAACTTGGAAGTTAGCATTGTGCTGGTTTCCCTAGTAAAGAGCCAATGGTTTTATTGTTTTGGATTTGCTGACATGAGCTTTGTAGCAAGAAAAGCAGTCAATGTAGCTTTCCCATTTTCTTCATGATGATGACCTTTACTAGTCAAATTTCTTGATGTTTCAAGAGTAAATGTATAAACAAGGGGTAAAAAGCTAATTTCAGACTATTATGGAACTACAACATGTTGGATTTGATTAATGCTTTAAAATTCATAACTCAAGCAATTTAAGTGTTTTTCCATTAGTGTTATCTGCACACCCCTGCTGGATTGGGATATCACAGACTTTGCTTTCTGTCTCAGTAAAGACTTTGATTATGCCTTTTTAAGGTGGGCAGGGTCCAAATAATGTGGGTAAACTACCATGAAATCTCACAACAAAAGAAAAATAAGCAAGTGATAGAGATGCACAGTATTGGATCTTTACTGATATTTGGTTATGCTGGTACTTTTTTAATTCATTGTCACAGACACCAACTATTTCTGGTCAAGAGTACAAGCTCTGTACTTAAATAAATCAAACTTGTTTTCTTCAGTGTTGCAGTATATTTTTGAGAGGAACAGATGTAAAACATGAAAAACAGCATTTAACTGTTTCAAAACTGAAACCCTTGATTTTTAAATGTACCTATGCAGTGATGCAAAGGTGCATCAATATTGGACATTTGTGTTATTTGCTGATATGTGTGGCCGATGTGTGGCGCTGTAAATATCTGGAAAAAAATCTGAATTGGCAGACACCAATTTAAAATGGATAATATGGTACATCCCTATACAGATACCAATATTAAACACATAAAGCCATTCTCTGGATAGATCAATACCCTGCTGATGATCTCACTGATCCACAGTGTTGTGAGATATACTTATTGTCAGAGTTTAAAACTGTAAATCAATGCATGTGTTTTATTTTTTTTATACAAAGCTTGGTTTGATTACTTTGAGTATTTATCTAAGATCTGTTTGTAATAATTTTCTCTGTTTACACTTTCTCCCAAGGTGTCCACCTCTTTTGAGTAAACCCTGCTAGCACTGGCTTCCACCTGTGGCTTTTTTGGTCACTGGAGGGGCCCCTTCAGAGCAAGGGCCCAAACTGTAGCTCTAGGTCCCCCCCTTTCTCTCTGTGTGTGAGAGCTTGTATTGAATCTTCTGGAGACTCCCAGCTTATCCACCAGAGATGTCCTCCATCTTGCCGTTCACCCCCCCAGTGGTGAAGAGGCTGTTGGGCTGGAAGAAGTCGACCAGCGGCCCCGGCGGAGCGGGCGGCGGGGAACAGAACGGTCAAGAGGAGAAGTGGTGCGAGAAGGCTGTGAAAAGCTTAGTAAAGAAGCTTAAGAAGACAGGCCAGCTAGATGAGCTGGAGAAAGCTATCACCACACAGAACTGCAACACCAAATGTGTCACCATCCCCAGGTATATCCCCCAACCACTGCTGCTGGAGCACACGTCAACTATTAGCTCATCTAAAGCTTTTAAGGTTGTCTAGACATTCAGTTGAATCTAGGTAATGAGGTAATAAAACCTTCAACAGCTTTGCAAAAATGAGCCAATTTGAATCGAATCCCTATAAGTTTACTCTGCTTACAGTCCAAAACTATATTCTTCTATTGATGAGACATCAGGAGGGTGAGAAAGCTTGTTCTCTTTATCAGCCAGCCTTGATGACCCAGACTCACGTTTGGTGGGAACATCATGTGCCGCCAAGTACCAGTACCACGTCAGTTGTTTGTATGTCTATAGATAAGAGTTTTTGTTATCGCCTGAGAATTGTTCTTAGCCACGCGGTTGTGTTTGGAGAGATCCAGTAGCTGGCAGGAATTGAATGAAATCATTTTCTTGTTTCTTGGTGCTCTAAAAGGTATCCGGATGAGAGATGATGGGATAGAAACCTAACACATGAGGTTTTTTTGTGAATTTAATACAAGCCATACTTGAATTTAAACTTAAACAAGGCACCTTTTTGCCTCATTTTACATACATGATTGTTTCTTCTCTGGGCACCAACTTCCCAGGTTTACAAAGAGCTCTCCAGCTTCACAGCTTTAGCTCTAACATCAGTGTTTTACCCTGTCATCTATCACACAATTGAAGCTTTCATTATTAGTTGTGTCCCACAAAAGTTCTCAGGTCTATGACATGTTCTGCATCTGTAGAATTATAATGAAGACATGTATTGTCCTGTTATTCAGAAGCAAACCCTCTTTTGTTATCATTTCAAGTCATGAATGTCTCAGTTTCTGGTCATTTTCTTGTCAATGTTTTGAGAATGTTTTAGAAGTGTTTCCCCCATGGTTGTCTCATCCATTTCCCCCCTCTTTTGTGCCATTGTGATTCCTCAGAGTTTTGTTGAATGTCCCCAGATACGTTATTTTGGGTGTTCGATACAATACCACATCGTAGAAGAATGCTCTTTGTCTCGGTCATTGTGTGTTCAGATTCTTTTTCTGTTTTTCTAATTCTGTCAAAAAGGCTTCTCTTATTTGAAAGTCCCATTGTTCATTCCCACCCTGAAAATAGACTCTGTCTTTATTTTGCCATTAGATTCCAATAAAAGAGGCCTTTTAATGTTCACATTACCCATACTGATATTTCTGAATGAGCCATGTCCCATGTTTATCATTTGTTTTTGTTTTGTTTTGTTGTTTTCTCTGTGCACAGCAATTGCTCTGAAATATGGGGACTGAGTACACCAAATACGATAGAACAGTGGGATACATCAGGCCTATACAGCTACCCTGACCAAACCAGGTGACTATCCTCAACTATTGTATGGTGTTGCATACAACTTTGATGTGGGAGAGTTGTCATTACAGTGTTTGAGGTGACGGACTTTGAGAACGTCTTTGTTTCTTGTTCTTTTCACCCACAATCCTCTCATCTCCATTTCCCCCACTCATCCCACCTGGCCATATTATGTATCACCCCTTATTTTCCTGTTAATCTTTTATCCATCTCACCACCATCTCCTGTTTACTGTTCAATCAGATCATTGGATGGCCGCCTGCAGGTCTCCCACAGGAAGGGGCTTCCCCATGTTATCTACTGCCGCTTGTGGCGATGGCCAGAC
Organism: Scarus forsteni; assembly: GCA_036419115.1. NCBI lineage: Eukaryota > Metazoa > Chordata > Actinopteri > Labriformes > Labridae > Scarus > Scarus forsteni. The sequence continues at coordinate 1,268,567 of JAZDUH010000326.1, read as the reverse complement.
CTTCATAGCCACCATGAACTGCGTGCCATTGAGGCCTGCGAGTATGCCTTCCACCTGAAGAAGGATGAAGTGTGCATCAATCCCTACCACTATCAGAGGGTGGAGACCCCAGGTGAGAGGACCTCTTTGTACTAAACTAGGTGGATGGATGGATGCAGAGACAAGAGAGGAGAGAGGAGTGAATATCTGGCAAACCTGGGAGAAAATCCAGATATCTGCGGCTTTTGTCCATAAGTTAATATTAAACAATCAAGCTGATGAGGGATTTCCCGCACAGTATGAGAAAAACATGACAGTGCAATATGATAACACTGTACAGTGTTGTGATGATGATAAATCTGGCACGAAGAATCGGAAAGCTCTGAGAGCTTATTTAAAGTCTCTAAGTAATGGTAAAATATGACAAAAAAAACACACAAGAAAAGAGTACATTTTAGCTTGCTCTCAGATTTGCAATGATTTTGCAGTGTATTTTGAAAATGAGTAAAATACAAAACTTAAATAAAGCCCATGAGCAAAATCAGACTCTGATTCACAGAGTCTAAATGATTATTCGCTTTGAAAACATCACATCTTTCAATAAAGCCTCTGTTATTTCATGATCATACCTTTCTTCATCCCCTAAAATTTCAGAAGTTCCTCCCCTTTGCTTCTTCATCAGAAGAGTTAAATCAAATCTCAGAGTGCACAAATTAAACCTGTTTCCCAGGTGTTCAGAACATCAGAGTAAGAGAGCTGATCTTTAGGGACGATTCAGCAGGGAGTCCTCTCACAGCCTGCAGCTCACAGATTCTACTCATGGGACACAGGGATGCTCAGCAGGGAAACAGTATTTGCTGTGTTAATTCACATATTTATGAACTCACTGGCTCATCAAACATTTTCACATCCTGATGATGATGATGATGGAAATGCAGTTTGTTGTTCAGATATGTTTTGAAATAAAGTGAAGCAGATTGTGCAAGGGGGCCCATTTGAGAGCCCCAGCTATCGACTCTTTGCAGACACAAAACTAATTTAACATCATTCTGGCCAGTGAATGCCAATAGTCCTGCTGGTGTTGTTGGACCTTTATGCCTTTTGTCAGATAATTATGTCCAAGGTGTATTTTGGAGCCATTAAAGTAACGAATAAATGAGTGAATGAAACAAAAATGTCAGTGACTGTATTATGAGTTGGACCGCCACAAAGCTCTTGCTAACCAACTGTCCTCATTAATACCAGTCAATCACTCAATCACTCTTTGTTTGTATAGTGCCAGTTTATAGCAAGTGTTCTGTAAAGGCATTTATAATAACGCTGAAGCCATACTCTTCATTTTATACATATACATACACATGCAGTATATGTGTACATACAAATACATATGAATATGTATATACACATACATACATCCAAACATGTATCCATCCAGGCAGAGACAAAGGGACTAAAATCACAGTTGTCTCTACTCTATATATTGACATTATCAGTCAATCTTTATTTATATATCACCTTATTTTCTGAATATAAATGTATTAAAGGTAAGCCGCTTGAGATGTGATGTCTCATTTTAAAGAGAGACCTCATGTCTATGTGGTTGTAGAGATAGTTACCATGGATGTATAATCAATACAATCACAGATAGAGAGATCAATGTTATATTAAAATTCATATTTATAATGAATATATACTCAAGAGGAAGTTTTTTGATTAATATAGCTGAATCTGGCTGAACTGCCAGTAAATGGTTTTAACTGGTCTGCCTCTGTTACATATGAGTGTGGTAAAAGGTGAAGCTCTCTGGGAGCCGCAGAGTGTTGCGGCTGTCACACTGGATGCATTTCAGCAGCTTGGCAGGTGTAGTGTGGGAATGTTACAGACAGCACAGTATTTCATCAGGTCAAAGCTTTTAGACTACCAGTCTGTGCCACACCTCTTACACCTCAAACTTCGCTCAAGAAGCTTTTTACCACAAGCTGTGCACTTGTCAAGGCTAAAACAGGCGGAAAGACGGAACTAGAGAGTTTGCTTCTGTAATTTCTTTCAACCTGAACAGTGTAGTTAATTGATTCTGGTTCTTAACGATTCTGAATGATATCTTTGTTGTTTATTATTTAGAAATAATAATGGGTTTTTCAGACCTACCGCTAACTACTCCAAAGACGTAAATCTGATCAGTCACCTCATTGCGACATCCCCCTCGTTCATTCATCACGACAGTTGACTGTCTTTGATGAGAGTGTATAAAGAGCCCTCAGGACTCGTGCATAAATATACTTGACATATTTCCCAGCATGGTTCATTTACTGTAACAAAAATGTAAACTCCTTGTTGTAGCTGTTGCTGGGTATACGTGGACAGTAAATTGTGTCACACTGACCACACTGCATTTCCTCAAATCACAGTGTGATGAAGGAAATGCTTTGTCATGTTGTTTTTAGTGTCTTGCTTAAAGGAGACATATCATGCTGATGCATGATTTAATACTTACATATAATACAATAAATTTGAAAACAAGACCTTACACCCCCTTAATTTTCAAAAAATGAGATATTGTATTTTTTCTGATATCCTAGAACAAGATTTGATGCCTCTGAAAATAGGTCATTGCGAGATGTCCACGAGATTTAAATCGTCGTGATGACACGAGATACCTTTCTTTTTATTGGAGTAATCTGATAAAACACTTCCTTCTCTGTGATGTCTGCTAGCCACAAAACCGTCACCGAGGAACACATCCACCAGCAGCAGTATATAGCTCCCTAGCTCACATTCACTCATTACCAGCTCTGGCCTGTAGGGGGACTCAATACGCGGTCGCTGCTTTGAGCCTGCCGGTAAATACAGTAGAAGAAGAAGGACAGGCTGGCTCAACCCTCTCGGCAGCTCTGACAGAACTGACCAATCAGAGCACAAAGGGCTGTGACGTTGCGAGGTAACTGCAGGTCATACTGAGATCTGAGCGGTTCAACGAGAGCTTGATAATGGCCTAAAATGAGGATTTTGAGAACGCAATTGTGGGGCAATGAAGGAACTAAATGACTTGTACTGAGGGCAGAAATGCTTTACAGGCATCCTAGTCTGGCATAGTGAAAAAGACAAACAAGCATGATATGTCTCCTTTAACAAAATGTCATTACTGCATAAGCAATCATTAACTTTCTAGCCTGGATCAGCCAATCTTTCATTGCTGCGCTGCCATGATCCTCCTCTCATAACTTCTGTTTTTGCGCTTTTTCATTAAAAAAAAAACATAGGCAGAACTGTAAAGTTAACTTTAATTGACTGCAGCATTCTCACACAGGTTTATTCATTTAAAGAGATTTATGCACCTGTTGGGAACCCAAAAGCAGATCTGAAAATCAGACCCATACTGATATCTTGAATCTTGGGAACCTGGAACTGGTTCTCAAAAGTCTGATGAACGTCAGACGGTACAAACAATCCAAACAGTTTTTAGGCTTCAAAGGCATGTCATTGTTCCAGCAATGATTTGACACATCTTCAAAAATTTGTGCAAGTTGCAGATATAAAAATAACAGGGTCTGAAAACAGCGCAGAGGAGCACCACAGGACAGTGTTTTTATAGACGACATCTGTTATCCAACAGAAGGTGAAAAAGTTCTGTTGAAAACCAGTGAATAGCATTTTTAGAGACCCCTGTCCAGCCTATCAGCCTCTGATAAATTCAGCATTCCTCACAGTGTTGTAAACATAACTGAACAGAACAGCAAGTATACATGGACATGTGTCCCTTATCAGTGCTGGTAATGGTACTGTTGGTCTGGATTGAGTTGGTATTAAGTCAAGAGTCCTGCATGGGTCCTTTTTTACCAACCAACACGTCTTGGAACTACAGCCCCACCCTCAGCTACTTCCTAACGTCAAGTCTGCAACTACTGGGACTCACGCAGATCTGACCCACGACCCAAACAGCACATTATAACAACAAACCAGATTAAGTCTGTCTGCTATCACCTGGAAAATGCTATCCTTCTCAAATCCACTGAACTCTGAGACACACATGTGTTATGAAACTTTGTGGCTAGACACGCTAACTATTTATCTGTAATGACAGTGACTGCACTCTGCTCTACCTGTAGGAGATTTTATTTAATGTGTTATTGGAGTGTGTCCTGTTGGGTTCGATTAGTATTTACAGTTGTGCCCAAAAGTTTACACCCCCCGGCAGAATTTCTGATTATTTGGCCTTTTCTCAGAAAATATGAATGATAACACAAAAACCTTTCTGTCACTCATGGTTAGTGGTTGGGTGAAGACATTTATTGAAAAAAAGATAAGTTTACTCTTTTTAAATCAGAATGACAACAGAAACTTCAAAAATGACCCTGTTCAAAAGTTTACACCCCCTGGCAGTTTTGGCCTGATAACATGCACAAAATTTGACACAAATGGGTTTGAATGTCTACTAAAGGTAACCATCCTCACCTGTGATCTATTAGCGTGTAAACTGTGTGTGTGTGTATAAAAGCTCAGTGAGTTTCGGAGCTCCTGACATGTGCATCTTTCACTGCGATGAAATTTCAGGTTTCTGCATCATAGGTAAAGCAAAAGAATTGTCAAAGGATCTGCGAGAAATGGTAATCCAACTTTATAAAACAGGAAAAGGATTTAAAAAGATATCCAAGGAATTGAGGATGCCAAGAAGCACTGTTAAAATGAAGAAGGGGAGAGCGAGGGATTCTGTTGAAACCAAACCACGGTCAGGCAGACCAACAAAAATTTCAGCTCCAACTGCAAGGACAGTTGTTAGAGATGCAAAGAAAAACCCTCAAATAACTTCAGCTGAAATACAGGACTCCCTGAAAAAAATTGGAGTAGATGTTTCAAGATCCACAATAAGGAGACACTTGAAGAAACATGGGCTGCATGGTCGGGTCACCAGAAGAAAGCCATTTCTACGCAAATGCCACAAAATATCCTGTTTACAATATGCCAAACAGCACAGAGACAAGCCTCAAAACTTCTCGAACAAAGTCATTTGGAGTGATGAGACCAAAAGTGAACTTTTTGGCCACAACCATAAACGTTACATTTGGAGAGGAGTCAACAAGGCCCATGATGAAAGGTACACCAATCCTACTGTGAAACACGGAGGTGGGTCACTGATGTTTTAAGGATGCGTGAGCTACAAAGGCACAGGAAAATTGGTCAAAATTGATGGAAGGATGAATGCGGCATGTTACCAAAAAATACTGGTGGAAAATTTACACTCATCGGCCCAGAAGCTGCGCATGGGACGTTCCTGGATGTTCAAACATGACAATGATCCAAAACACAAGGCCAAATCAACCTGCCATTGGCTACAGCAGAATAAAGTGGAGGTTTTAAAGTGGCCATCTCAGTCTCCTGACCTCAATATCATTCAGCCACTCTTGGGAGATCTCAAACGTGCAGTTCATGCAAGCCAGCCCAAGAATTTACAGGAGCTGGAGGCTTTTTGAGAAGAGGAATGGGCAGTTTTGCCATCTGAGAAAAAAAAGACCCTCATCCACAACAACCACAAAAGACTTCAAGCTGTTATTGATGTTAAAGGGGGAAATACACTGTATTAAAAACTGGGGGGTGTAAACTTTTGAACAGGGTAATTTTTGAAGTTTCTGTTGTCATTCTGATTTAAAAAGAGTAAACTTATCTTTTTTTCAATAAATGTCTTCACCCAACCACTAACCATGAGTGACAGAAAGGTTTTTGTGTTATCATTCACATTTTCTGAGAAAAGGCCAAAAAATCAGAAATTCTGCCGGGGGTTGTAAACTTTTGGGCACAACTGTATATATAAAACTATGGATTTCAGTTTTGTGAAAGTGTATTACTGATGTACGTCTAATTCATCTCTCCTGACACTTTTGCCAAACCTTGCAGTGCTGCCTCCTGTTCTTGTGCCAAGACACTCAGACATCTTGCCAGAGCTGCCACCTCTGGATGACTACACTCATTCCATACCCGAGAACACAAACTTTCCTGCAGGAATTGAACCTCCAAATAACTATATACCAGGTGAGTTCATCCCTGTGTGGCTCAGTGGAGTCATATAGTACATTCCAAGGAACATTCTGTTATTGCAGAGGTTTCTGATCACACTGCATCAAATGTTGTCAGTTTTGTAGAGCTGCAACAAATGATTGTATGGTAATCAGTTAATTGGTTAAGCAATATTCCACAGTCAATTCATAGATCAGTCAAGGGAAACCTTTTTAGTGTCTTTTGTGTAAAAACAGAAGCAACCCTAACTCAAACTTCTAAAATATTGCCGGATGATTATAACAGACGTGGTTTTAAAATCAGGCCATTAACAAACACAAAGAAAGTACATCCCATCCCTTCTCATCTCACACATTAACTTATCATAGCAAAGATACACTTTTAGGTTGCCAACCTCTTACAGATGAAAGTATTATCAGAACTAGAAAGCACTTGGGGAGCACAAACCTCCGCCAAGGTAGCTCACATACTGCTGTTTCATCTATAAACAATAGTTTCTATCAAAATATGATTCATTGATCCTGAAAAACCCACTCCTAGCACTGAGAATCATGTTCATGAAATTATTAGTTAGACTGATATTGAGCAAAACATTAGTTCCTCAATGGCAGTTTTCTGGATCACCACCAAATTTAAATCATTTCTAAGTTTGAGCCATTACCAGCATTTAGGATTTAGTTTTTTTTTTTAATTGGACAGTATGCATTAATGAACATTTGCATGTAAATGCATGGTATTATAGCCAAGAGGCTAATTTCCATCCTCAGTCCCAATAACAGGATAGTGTGAACATACAAAATCAAAACAGCTTATTAAGCTTATTAAAACACACACGCAACAATACAGATGACATACAGTCAAAAAAATACAGGCTGGGAGTTGGGGGACACATCTCGTGAACATTTCTGTAAAATCTGTCCTTTAGTTTTTATGTAATCTTGCTGATAAACAAACAACTGCTGGCAAAAACAGACCTCCCTGGTGGAGGTAACAACATCAGTATCAGCAGATAACTGGTTAAAGAAGTTGGTTATCATTATTGGCCGATATGAAAATTTCTGCAGAAATTTTCAGCAGATATTCTGACATTACATATAGAACATATAAATCCCATGTGTTGGCTGTCATATCTTCAGAATGTACAGATGTTGCGGCAGCTTTACCTCATCACAGGGCGGACATGGCAAAAAATTAAAACCTTTGATTTTTGTACATAAGCCTTGATTCAATTTAACTTCTTCCCCTGGAAAATGATAAATAAACAACAAATCGTCTCGTCTTAATTTTTATCAAAGTATGTCACAAGTACACTGAATTTCCATGTTTGAATTAAAGTTTATGTTGTCATTTATTTACAGAAAGTATATTATGTAGTATGGACATAGATGAGCTTGTCTTCGCTGACACTGAAAGCTGCACTATTTTTATAAAATTTTAACTTGGTACTCTCTTCCAATACAAAAACAGTGAATGTTGTCAGTATTTCATCTTTAAGACCAGACTAAAACCTACAAATAGTGTTCTCTTTTGGTAGGAAACTGAGGGAAGAATTTTTCCCACAGGAGCTCTCTGGGGTCGAAACGAGTTGCAGAGTTGGCCACAGAGAAAGTCTTGATTTTCGTCTTTTTATTATCTGCAACAAAATCTTTCAGTCAATCAATTAAATCAGTATGTCGCCCAGCCCTGCCTCACCATTTCTGTATGTCCAATCAAATGTTTTTCTGGCCTCACATCTGTTTCTAACACAAAAAATACAGTCTTTGTGATCAGCTGAGTTCAGAAATATAAGGACATGGACAGTTAATAGGAATCACTTATCAAATTGGTAACCAATTGGTCACCAACGCCTAATACAATCCATTGTCATTGATTTGTTGCAGCTCTACACATTTGTGCTCATGGATTTGCGCTGTATTTGCAAAGAGTGACAGTCTCATGTGTTCTCACACTTGCTTGGAATTTCATCCACTTTTACAATTTAGCTTTGAAAGAGACTGAAAACCATCAAGGGACATCGCTCATTTTACTTCTTTGCATCATTTCAACAGAAACACCTCCACCAGGCTACATCAGTGAGGATGGGGAGGCCAGCGACCAACAGTTGAATCAAAGTATGGACACAGGTATCCTAGACTAGAGACCCTCTCTCCTATTCCTGTGACCCCTCGCCTCCTGTGCCAGGTCAAAGTTCCCTTTTTGTGTTTTTGTTTTCTGCGATTTAGCAGTGAAGGATCATTTTGATACACTAGGCAACAAAAAAATTAAAGATGCCATCTGGTCAAGTAAAATCAGAAGTTACCTATAAGAATGTTAGCGATTGATTGATTACACTTTTGTAAGGATAAATTCAGCATCAGAATTTTGACCTGGTGGTTGTAGAAGTTGTTTACCCCAGTGCGTAAAAACTAAACCCATGTATCTGATGATGAAAATATAAATTACTTTTGAATCTTCCCCATGAATCTTAGTCCCTGGAACTTTCTTGGCTGCATTTTGAACACACAGACAAAAGTTGTCTGGCTTTGAGTGGTCTGAAGACTTGAAGCGATACACCAACTTTTTTTTTTTTCTTTTCATGTCTTGCCTCTTTCGTGAGTTCATGACAAGCAAATAGACCCCATTCTTTTGTCTGTGTCTATCTATCTGGTAAGCAGGAAGAGGCGGCCAAAGCTTGTCCACAGCTAATTAGCTTAGCTCAAACACTGGAAGTCAATGGGAAGAGTTAGTCAGCTTTTGCCTACAGTCATCAGATAAACTCTTCAGCAGCTCTAAAAGGTCCTGTGTGCTTGTTGTGACTTGTTTTTTATTATCACGTAATGTTACATTACCTTCTATCATTTTATCTTCTTCTACACACAGAGACTTTGTTTCGTTGACCTACACCCGCAGTGGTTTAGAGATGTGACGTTAGTGAACGAGTCTTTGGAGCAGCTTTTTTAAGCGAATGATGACAACTGTTTTGCATTTGCATTTGAGCAGTTCATTGCAAGTCATACATGAATGCAAATTTTCAGAATAACTTGCAAACGTACGACTCTCAACTGCGATCAGTTCTCATCTTCCACTTAACAGAGTCGTTCAAAATACATAACCTGTTCGTTAATGTCACATCTCTAACACAAACCACCACGGAAGTAGGTCAGCAAAACAAAGCCTCTGTTCATAAGTAGAAGAAGATAATACTATGATAGTAAAAGATATCTACATAGAGCACATATCAGACATAGTGCAGTAAGAAAAACGAGTCACAACAAACAGACAGGACTGTTAAGGGTTGCTGAAGAGTTTATCTGATGACTGCAAGCAGAGGTAGGCTAACACTACCCATTGACTCCCAGTGCTTGAGCTAAGAGAGTTACAGGTTGGCAAGCTTTGAACGTCTCTTTCTTGTTACTGCATGCATGGCCAAAAGAACAGTTTCTATCTGCTTGACATGGACTCAGGAATGAGGCAAGAAACAAAAACAAAAAAATTTGCTGTATCCCTTTAACTGTCATTTATCAGTTGAGAAACCATATTATTGACATGTTTTTCCAGCCAGCCACAGAATTCATTGCTTTGATCCGAGGCCCCCATTGTCTGAATTATAAACCCCCCTCAGCCTGACGTATCGATGACCTCTGCTTTTCTTTGGCAGGTTCTCCAGCAGAGCTCTCCCCGAGCACACTCTCTCCTGTCAATCACAGCATGGGTAAGATGTAAATGCAGTCCACTCAAAACTACACAAACTAAGAGACCTGATTTATTTAAACAACACAAAAAAAGGTTGAAACTGGGAATGCCATGATCAGGTTATTAGCTGCCAACACCCCAGACTGATCAGCTGAGTGAGAGAGGCCAATGTGGACACTGACACAGAACTTTTTTTTTTGGCTGTTCGTTAACAGAGCATTATCTAATACCTCAGAGAGATAGTCTGTATCCTACAGTCAGGACAAATGAATTATACAATGTGATGATTCATTAGGTACACAAGTTAATTTATGGAAAGTTATTAAAAGACAAGTTTATTTGTAGAACACAGTTCATACACAAGACAATTACAGAAAAAGAAAAATCCATTAAAATCACAATACAAATAAGAATAACAATCATTATAACATGAACGCTAAAAGAGAAGAGTGCAGATAAGATCCTTTCGGTCACATGCACTTTAGGCAGAGCTATGTTAAGCCTGGATTTGAACACTGTCAGAGTAGAAGCCTGTCTCACATCTTCAGAAAGACTGTTTCAGATTTTAGCTGTCTTAAAACTGGACCCCTGATCCTCCATGTTTAGTCCTGACTCTAGGCACCAGCAGAAGGCCGGTCCCTGAGGTCCTGAGAGTCTGATGTTGTTCATATGGCACTAATACTGTCTGTCAGAGATGTACTTTGGTGCTCGGCCGTGGAGCGACGTACACAAGCAGAGCTGCTTTAAAGTCTATTCTCTGAGCCACAGGAAGCCAGTGTGGGGACCTGAGCATGGGACTAATGTGCTCGTACTTCCTGGTTCCGGTCAGGACCTGAGCAGCAGCATTTTGGATGTACTGCAGCTCTTACAGCTCATTTGGAGAGGCCAGTGAGCAGGCTCTTACAGTAATCTAACCTATTATAGACAAATAGATGGATAGTCTCTCCAAGTCAGGTTTAGACACTATACCTTTATACTGGTATAGTAATAATGGACTATACTAGTAATGGACTAGTCCATTATACTACATGGACTATACTAGTCCATTATTACCCTGAGATTTCTAACCTGAGTCATAGGTTTTTAGATGGAGAGACTGGAGGTGACTGCTGACACTTTGTCTCTGTTTCTGTGGACCAAACATGATGACTTCAGTCTTGTCTGAATTGAACTGGAGAAAGGTGATTGCATCCACACACTGACCCGTGTATGTGTGTATTATAAGACTGCTGTAATATTAAAGGTCTCATGTCCTGCTGAATGCAAATCTTTTGCTTTTAATGTTGTTATAAAGGGCTTGGGGAGCAGAAGAATATGTCACCTTTTATCTGTAGGTTCACTGAAAATGTGTGATGCCTCTTAACAGGCAAATACCCCTGCAATGCAGCAGTTTTTACTTCCTGGGGTTTATCATCTAATAGCTATGCAGCCTCCACCTACATGTGTTTCCTGATCATCACAAACATCATGCCTATTTTGAAGGTTAATCCATTCCCCCTTACCCATCCTCCCACATCCATCTACATAAGGCAACATTTGAGCAGCCAATCAGCACAGACTACTCCAAAGGGAACGGGAAAGAGATCCACTGATATTTCTGATCAAGAGCACAAGCTCTGGGGTGCTGGTTTGGCAGAGTGGTTAGCAACCAGGCACCCCATGTACATGCTTCTGCTGGTCCAGGTTCGAATCCCGCCTGTGACCACTTTGCAGAGTATCTTCCCCTACTCTCTCACCCCCTTTCACAAGCCTATTCACTGTCTCTCTCCTATCAATAAAGGCACAAAATGCCAAAAAAAACATTAAAAAAAAGAAAAGAGCACAAGCTCTGTACTTAGCAAAAATTGACTTGTTTCTTTCAGTGTAACAGTATATTTTTGTCAGGGACAGATGTAAAGCAGGAAAAACAGCATTTAACTCTTGCAAAAATAAAACCCTTAATCTTTAAATGTGTCCATTCAGTGATAAGAAGGAAAATTAATATTGGACATCTGTGTAGTTTGCTGATACTCAGCCAGAATCTGTGCCTGCTCTATCAGCTGTAAATATCTGCAAAAAATTCAATATCAGCCAATAGCCATACGTAATTTTTTAGACTGATTTTAACCCAATACTGATCTCATACCGATAATATCTGTAAGTGGTACAGTTATTTGATCTTGCTAAAAAAATGAAGTTTTAATCTCAAAGCAACAGTATACATTCAGGTCCACTGCCAAATCATCACCTAAAACTTAGATTTGATCACATGGAGTACTGACCTTTGTCTAACTGTCACTTTACAGAGTCAACATAAACACAGTAATATTACAGACTGGACTTTAAACGTACCAAAACACTCGGCCTTTTATTTGGTCCACCAGCTTTTTGAATATTCTTATTCAAAGTGACAATAAACAAGGTTTTTGTCATTCTACCAGTTTCTTAAAGTGGATGGCACAGCTGTAATTGATAGCTGATAATTTTGCTTTGCAACCTGAAGGTGCAGCATTTAGCTTCCCAGGTGGCTGCAATGTTGACCACAGGCATTAATTCTTGGAATTTGTTTGTTGAGTTTTGATCAGGGAACTTCGAGTTCAAACTTGGCTCCTAATTCAATTCTACAATGAAGCATTTTTTTAACCAGCAGCTGCTCTGAACACACCAATGTTTCACACTTTCTCCAACATGTTTTCTTTAGACCTGCAGCCGGTGACTTACTCAGAGCCAGCTTTCTGGTGCTCTATAGCTTACTACGAGTTGAATCAGCGTGTCGGGGAGACATTCCACGCCTCTCAGCCCTCGCTGACGGTGGACGGGTTCACGGATCCATCAAACTCTGAGCGTTTCTGCCTAGGTTTGCTGTCTAATGTCAACAGGAATGCTACCGTAGAGATGACTCGAAGGCACATAGGTAAGAATATCATGTAGAAAATATTCTGCCTCTGTTTTGGAGCTCAAATCAGTGGTACCCTAAAGTAGGGCCCAGTTTAGTACTGTGTTTAGTACTGAGCCAAATTTAAAATCTGTTTTTTTTCCAAATTGTGTTTTATTCAGGGCTGTCAGAATTAACCCGCTAATCCATTATAATGATTAATCTGGTTGAAACATTTTTAAGACAGTAAACCCATCTGCAGAGCAGAGTGACTAAAAATCCCTGAAATGTCTCTGGCAATGGGTTTCAGGCAGTAGTTTGTCCCAGTTGACTTGCCATTGCACATACTGCCACACATACACAAATGAGCTGTTGATCAATCAAAATCAACCAATCCAATAGGGAGACACTAAACAGCACAGTTGCCCTGGCTCTAAAGTGGTTAATTTCAATGCAAATAAAATGCAAGACCGAACCGTGGATTGGCTTGCAGTTTTATGCACAAAGCACTTCCAGCTTACAGTATCACATTAGCTCAAAGCATGCATCAGTCAGTGATCCTGCAAGCACCTCGCCTGACACTTCGTCCAGCTTGCAACATACAGCCGTCACACAATCAATTATGATTAAAAATTAAAATTTCATTGTGATTAATTGAAAGTAATTCACAGCAACCATGTGATTAATCGAACTACATTTTTTAATTGACAGCCTTAGTTTTATTTTTCCCAGAGTGTTTTTTTCCATTTTAATTTTTTTGAGAGCTCAGTTTTTAGTACTTTACTCAAATTTGATTCAGAGACACTGTATAAACTAATGAAATATAGTCACTCAATCTTCAGGTGGTCCTCACAGGTATCTTTACAGGACCTGTCAACAGTATGTTGACAAAATTTGCAGAACATTTGAATGCCCGGCACATATTAGTCATTGGAATACTGCTCTGACCCGTACTTTGGAGTTAGCTGGGAGTTTCTTTGCCAACTTAGCCAGTGTCTTAGGCGGCCACTTAAACATTGTATTGTCCCCCATCTTAGTGACCCCCTTGGAGCGTTTTCACCAGAGATACAGTTCTTTTATTCAGAAAGAGAAGACTTAAACAAAATGTCGGCCATTTCCGTGATAGTCAACATTTAATTTTGAATTCCGGTGTTAATGTCAAATTCCGTGAGTGCTGATTTTATTGGGCCCTACCAATGTAGTGAGAAGACATCCAGGTTTTGTTGTTTTACAACAAAAAGAAAACATTGAACTCTGTATGAAATATACTTAAATCTCCTAAAGATAGGTAGGAAATCAGTGTCTTCAATTAAGAGTTTCTGCTTCAGTTTTATGTTTTGACTTGCCTGCTTCAAGATAAAACTCATGCCAATAATGATTTGTTTTGTGTTTTCAGGAAGAGGAGTTAGGCTCTACTACATTGGAGGGGAAGTATTTGCTGAATGCCTGAGTGATAGCGCCATCTTTGTCCAGAGTCCAAATTGCAACCAGCGGTATGGCTGGCATCCAGCTACTGTGTGTAAAATTCCTCCGGGTAAGGTGCCACTTGGGTTGCTATTAGAATAATTTTGCTAATTAAGGATAATCAGACCCTCCAATAGTTGGAGAGACTTTTTTGTGATTGTTTCTCAATTTCTTCAGTGACCTCAGCAAATGTATTGATTGAAGTGTCCCAACCAAGAAAAAGATTTAAAAATACCATGGTTCTATCAGAACATACAACAATGGGCTTTGCTTCTGACAGAAAACAGGTTTTTCTGCTAGGCTTGCAAAAAATTTAGGCAGAAGTTCATGTTTTACTCCAGGATAGCATCTTTCAACACATTGTTCTGGCCTGCATCTGCCTGATTCACAGATTCTGGTGCTGCTACTTGGAGATTCACTGTCTGTTTTCATGTTGAATCCACACACACTCACATGTTCTACCATCTCGTAATTTGACTGAATGCACGTCTGTGCCTATTCTCACTTTGATGCTCCCCCACAGAAATGCACTTGTGTCCCAGCACACATGCACAGCAGGGATCTACTGGATGTGTTCGACGGTAGGATGAACGCTGCTTGCGTTGCACCAGGTCAAAAGGACTCTGCGTGTCCAGCAGAACTTGCAGGGCAGCTGGATCCACTCGTGCTCATATAAGTGATTAGTTTAAATGCTAACAGCCTCTGTAGCTGTTTTAACCGACCTAAACTGCATTTCTTCGTTAAATGAAAAAAAAATACCACACTACAAACTTAACTAAAGAGAGGATATTTTCTCCACTTCTGGCATGCTTAGCAGAGATCTTGTTTTACAAAGGGGCTCACATTTTGTCCTTAATGAATGTGATTGATTGTTCAATCACCTGCCAGATATGCTTCTGACAGGCTCTGACCATTCCCAAACACTTTCTTTGGGCTCTTTTCCAGATGGACTATGAATATGTTGAACGGTCCATCTGATGTGTCAACCATGTTTTCAGCCCAACATGTAGGAGCTTATGGAGGTTTTCATCTGCACATTTTAATACCAAGGAAAGTGCTGATGACTGACCCGATAAATCCCTAAAAAGTATTATGAAGTACTTCATTGACTAAAAACTGATGATCATGTAATGTCTTTAAAAACTCTTTTTAACTCAATATGGGTGCTTTTTTGGTGACATGTACAGGTAGTTTTTCACATCTCTACTCCCAAGTTAGCTTTATGCATTTGTTTTTATTAACTCTTGTGTGGATTTGGTTGATACAACAACAAAAACATCAGAAATGGAATGTTTTCGATACGTTGCACCTTCAGTTTACAAGTGAGCGGTGTCCAGATACCTGAAACCACATATTTTATACCAGGGTCTGGAGAGTAGGGTTTTGAAAACGTTTTCATATCTGTATCTATCTACAATACCCAAAACCTGTGAAGTTGGCACGTTGTGTAAATTGTAAATAAAAACAGAATACAATGATTTGCAAATCCTTTTCAACTTATATTCAGTTGAATACACAGCAAAGACAAGATACTTAATGTTCGAACTGAGAAACTTTATTTTCTTTTGCAAATAATCATCAACTTAGAATTTAATGGCAGCAACATGTTGCAAAAAAGTTGGCACAGGGGCATTTTTACCACTGTGTTACATCGCCTTTCCTTTTAACAACACTCAGTAAACGTTTGGGAACTGAGGAGACCAATTTTTGAAGCTTTTCGGGTGGAATTCTTTCTCATTCTTGCTTGATGTACAGCTCAAGTTGTTCAACAGTCCGGGGTCTCCGTTGTTGTATTTTACGCTTCATAATGCACCACACATTTTCACTGGGGGACAGGTCTGGACTACAGGCAGGCCAGTCTAGTACCCGCACTCTTTTACTACGAAGCCGCGCTGTTGTAACACGTGCAGAATGTGGCTTGGCATTGTCTTGCTGAAATAAGCAGGGGCTTCCATGAACAAGACGTTGCTTGGATGTTGCACCAAAACCTGTATGTACCTTTCAGCATTAATGGTGCCTTCACAGATGTGTAAGTTACCCATGCCTTGGGCACTAATACACCCCCATACCATCACAGATGCTGGCTTTTGAACTTTGCGCCAATAACAGTCCGGATGGTTCTTTTCCTCTTTGGTCTGGAGGACATGACGACCACATTTTCCAAAAACAATTTGAAATGTGGACTCGTCAGACCACAGGACACTTTTCCACTTTGCATCAGTCCATCTTAGATGAGCTCAGGCCCAGCGAAGCCGGCGGTGTTTCTGGGTGTTATTGATAAATGACTTTGGCTTTGCATAGTAGAGTTTTAACTTGCACTTACAGATGTAGACGAACTGTAGTTACTGACAGTGGTTTTCTGAAGTGTTCCTGAGCCCATGTGGTGATATCCTTTACACAGTGATGCCGGTTTTTGATGCAGTACCGCCTGAGGGATCGAAGGTCACGGGCATTCAATGTTGGTTTTCGGCCTTGCTGCTTACGTGCAGTAATTTCTCCAGATTCTCTGAACTTTTTGATGATATTACGGACCGTAGATGATGAAATCCCCAAATTCCTCGCAATAGCTGGTTGAGAAATGTTGTTCTTAAACTGTTGGACAATTTGCTCACGCATTTGTTCACAAAATGGTGACCCTCGCCCCATCCTTGTTTGTGAATGACTGAGCATTTCAGGGAAGCTGCTTTCATACCCAATCATGGCACCCACCTGTTCCCAATTAGCCTGTTCACCTGTGGGATGTTCCAGATAAGTGTTTGATGAGCATTCCTCAACTTTCTCAGTCTTTTTTGCCACTTGTGCCAGCTTTTTTGAAACATGTTGCAGGCGTCAAATTCCAAATGAGCTAATATTTGCAAAAAATAACAAAGTTAACGAGTTCGAACATTAAATGTCTTGTCTTTGCAGTGTATTCAATTGAATATAAGTTGAAAGGGATTTGGAAATCATTGTATTCTGTTTTTATTTACAATTTACACAACGTGCCAACTTCACTGGTTTTGGGTATTGTAAACAGGAATCAGTGCTGCTCTGACCAGTAAAGACGCATTTGTTTTATTAGCAAAGGACTGCATATAACCAAAAGTTTGTCTTCACCAGAAAGTGAGTGCACAGATGCATGTTGTAACACTGCTGTTTCACTACAAAGTGACATTGCCCACTACTGGCCTGGCATGCACACAACCACATTTTAAGTTGTTCTTGCGGTTTCATGTAAACGCGGAGCACTTTTGAAAATGCAAGGAATAACTTCTCTGTTTCTGGTGACAACATAGTTGGTGAACAGGGCTAAGGCTATGTTTCCAACAGGGTTTGCGGAACACTTACAAATTGCTAATGGATGAGAATAAAGATGTTAACTCAAGAAAACGAATCCTCTAATTGGTAACTAAAATAACTTGTCAGTGAATAATTGTAGGAGCCAAGATGTCAAGAAGTTTCAAAGGTAGATGAGTAGAATTAAAGAAATTGAGTCTCCCATTAAATAAAAATAGTGCATAGCTAAGAGGTGCCAAAATTGTTTAAAAGGTGTGTGGTGTGTCTGAAATCACAAATTCTTCATTTAAAAAGGTTTATAAGAAACACAAAAACTTAAACACAAGAATTTTATTGATGCAACAAGATTCTTTTTTTTCATTTAGTTCTTTATACTGGTGTTTGTCACAATGTTTTATATCCTAATAGTGATCATTTGAAACCTTATCCAAGGTTCTTGTTAACTATTTTCACTTTGGTGTGAATGTTGGCCTAACCTGCTATGGGTGACTGAAAATAGACACAAGCAGTGTGTGGAAAATAAAGCATATTCTCTGTATTGCCAAGTACCTCTTTAAGGAAGCTGCATTTCTCCTGGAGCTCATTGTTTTTTTTTCCCTTTGACACAACTGCTGACTGATTGATGTGTGTGCGGATAATCAGTGCTGAACTGACTTTTAAATAGCCTTCATCGATGTGGATAAATCTGTGTTGCAGTCATGCTATCCTGTTTAATTTTCATTGGTTTGCAGTTTCCCAGGGCCTTAAAAGTGTTTCATTGATATTTTTTGGAAGAAAGAAGAATGTTATTTGGGCTTTCTCTGGAAAGACACATGGTCACCTTCACCATTTTCATTTGATCTGCAGTGAGGAACTGATCTTAACCATTTCCCGCGCATGCCAAACATTAAAATATTTTGACCAACTAAAGCAAAAGATTCTGAACACACCACAAAACTTTCCAGTGAGAAATCCAAGTCAAGAGACATAATAGCTTATTATCAGATATTTGCACGTTTCGTCAAAGGCTAATTATGTATCTAAAAAAAATAACAAAATAAAAAACAAAATAACTGCTGTCACAACCCTCTCCATTGTCTTTCAGGATGTAATCTAAAAATCTTCAACAACCAGGAATTTGCGGCCCTGCTGGCTCAGTCAGTCAATCAGGGCTTTGAGGCTGTCTACCAGCTCACCAGGATGTGCACCATCCGTATGAGCTTCGTCAAAGGCTGGGGGGCCGAGTACAGGTGAGTGCTGCTAACAAGTCTGCAACCCAACATGTACCCTTAAGTCTTTTTTGGTTGTTCCTCAATCAAATAAGTCCCACAATGTCTCAGTCACTCAGCTGATTACCTCTCTAGTGTTGGTCGAACCCCACAAAACCTGAGAAATGTGACAGTATTCTAAGCTATCACATACTCAGGTTTTTCAGCTGGACTCTCAAACATTCATACAACAATACAGTATAAAGGTGGTGCAATGGTAACTGCACAGTGATCTAGGTGTATACAGGTCGTAAAATGTGAAAAAGGTTACCAATTTAACGCCAGATTTTCTGTAAAAAAGCAATACAAAGTTAACTGTCAGTCAACAATTGTAGTTTTACATTAATAGACAATATGATCATATAAAAACATAAAATAGAGCAACTTAGCAGGTACTGAATGTAGAAAACTAGGGATGCAGACCTTTTGGCCGAAACCAGCTCTGATCAGGTTTGGGTTTCTAGATAATTGGTTCAGTGTTGGCACATAACATAACAACTTTAAAGTTGCACTGAAGCTGGATCTACCCAAGTCATTGTCTGTAATCAGGCAGATCCATCTTGCCAAGCTCCAATCTACAGTGTTTGTACAAAACCCAAGGTGGCATGGCCCAATCAGAGTTCTTTAAAACAGGAAGAGGTGGGACTACAAGGGAGATGATGGCAGCAAAGGACCCCTTGTACAGAGATTAGCATAGATGCTAACAGCTTCTGTAGTAGCTTTGTCAGATCTGGACCACATATCAGTATTAAATAAAATCAAATCTATTTAAAAAAATGTAGTTGAACATCAAATTGATTGCAAATCAATTAAGTCAGGTTCTTATTTTAGGCAGTCAGCAGAAATAATAATAAAGAAGACAAAATCATGGCAGGCAGAGGACAGAAGTGGTCAAATTCATAGCAAAAAAGGCACTCACTCCCACCAAGTAAATACACCAGAAACATTTATCCATGCAGCGATGCATTGAACACCAGGGCTGTCATGTGTTTGGCATTGTTGCTGCTGAAAACATATGAAAACATAGAGCAACTTTTTCTACACAGGAGATCAGCAGAAATTGATAACGGAATCATTAAAGAATCAGATCAATCAGCAGAATCTTTAATGGCATTGATATAATTAATACCTGACTGATCATGAGGTCTGCCCACGTGGCATCAGTTGCTGACAAATATTTTATGATCATGTTTATTATTAGTGTGTTATACTTTTTATTTTCACTGTTCAATCATGTTTGCAGTTTACATCTAAAACAACAGATAGTGACATTCAGCCAGCCCTCCACACTCATGATGGCAGTGATACTTTTACTGTTTTATTACTTTTTTTTCTATTTTTATTGTTTTTATTGTCCGATTTATTTCTATGTATTTGTGTACAGCACTTTGATCGACTGTTGTCTCTTTGAAGGTGCTCTATAAAAAAACTTGACTTGTCTTGGCAACAGATACAAATACAAACTGCAGCCTCTCATGATAAAATGCCACAAACCAAGAGCCAGCTGCCCCGTCACCTCTATTTCATCCTTTGTTTTTGAGGATATTCTGAGTTATGCACATTCATGCTGTTCATGATGATGTTTAAGAGATACTATTGTGGTTATTGTGATGAAATTACCCAGGCCGTGTGTCTGGGCCAAGCTGAGCAGATACCACAAACCAAAAAACACTTTTCATGGATCTGGACACACAGAGGTCACTCAAGCACACTCTAGGACAGGGGTAGGCAACCTGCGGCTCTTTTGCCCCTCGCCAGTGGCTCTCTTGACTCAGAGGTCAGAAGAGCAAAAAACGTCTTCTTTGACTCGCATTAAACTCTAATTAATTGATGTTTTTTTTGCATGTTTTAGCACCATCTGCCTTTTTTCTTTTAATGACAATTTCTTGGTTTTTACATCGTGAACTTTGCGTCATGTGTGCACCTCCCATGACCTCTGCGTGACCTGCAGCAGGTCGGAGTGAGAGCAGGACGCTGCTGCATCTTTAGCTGTGAGCTCACTTGATGTTCATTTTAAGTTCTGATGAAGATGTTTTGATGAACTCTTATACTTTCAACTGTTGCTGTGAAGGGATTCAAACTTTTTAAACATATTTTACTTGACCAAAAACACAAATAAGCGGACTCCCACCGAAAAAGTCTGATATCGGTCTGCATTCACGCTTTATTTAGAATTTTCAGTGCGTTACTTTCACACAAAAACACGCTAAATAAGGCTCTATTAGCATAGCGCCCGTGGCGGCCTCCGCTGCACAGCCAGAGCTGTGGCTGCAATCCTCGCTGCAGCGGAGGCTGCTGAGCCGTTTCACGTTTCTCCAGCACTGAATCTCACTTAAAGCTGCGAGACACGGGGAGACGATAATTCAGCGCAACTGTGATGGCGTTGTTGAAGTGGCGGATTTTTACACAAAGATATCAGGTGGATGTTTTTTATTACCATTTCTGCGTTATGATTACAGTCAGTCTTTCCCCCTCACATTATCTCTCTTTAACTAACTACAGACTCAGGTGTGTGAGTAACTGTGTTACACATGACAATTTTTTAATGACACATCAAAATTGGCATGAAACTAAACATTGAGTAATTATGTGGGATAAGTTTCTAAAACACTGATGAGATGTCGAAAAGCACCTCAAAAATCACAAGATTACTTCATGATTGATAAAATTGTGCATAATAAAGATCAGAATGCAGGAAAGAAATGATTTAAATTTAAAATGTGATGGGAAGACCTTCTGACCCCCATCTCACCTGATGATGTCAAATAAATATTTATGATTTTTCCACTGCAAGTAAAACCTGATCCTGTGTAAAAAAAAAAAACGGAGTAACAACAATACCAAAATAAAAAATGAACATAACAGTGTTAACAGGGCTAATATTAATAGATGGTTATTTTTGTTGACAAACCTGAAAATCTAAGTAAACACACCATTGTTGTCATTTTACTTCTAAATGAATTACTTCAAAATAATATGGTATAACATTAATGTCAAGTTAAAGCAACAAAAGTACATGGCCCATTATAGAGCAGTCATGTCAGGTGGTAAATCAGTTTGCTTATAGATCTAATGTCATTATAATGTAGAGTCAGCAGGTGCTGCTGTCGTCATTTTAAGGTTCAAATGTGTTTGTGGCTCCAGACAGATTTTTTTGGTGGGCGTGACGGGTAAAATGGCTCTTTTGATTGAAAAGATTGCCGACCCCTGCTCTAGGAGATAATCCCTCTCTCTCTTCCAGGCGGCAGACTGTCACAAGCACCCCTTGCTGGATTGAGCTGCATTTGAATGGACCCCTACAGTGGCTGGACAAGGTTCTGACCCAGATGGGCTCCCCGTCTGCCCGCTGCTCCAGTATGTCCTAAACAGTCGAGGAATCACCCGGAAAACAAACAAACAAACAAACAAAAAAATCGCACCCCCGTTACATGTCATTAAATTCTAAACTCTTGAGTTTTGTCAAAAAACAGAAACCCCACAGAATGAATCTCTGCATCATTCTCCATCCTATTTGTGGCCCAGATCCACATCCCTGTTCTAACGTCTCGCACACAAACAAACGCACCCACGCTTGTCACACCCACACACACACACACTCACATAAACAGACTTAAGTAAAGAATTTGGCACTTTGATACCCATTTATGTCTTGCACCTTGTTAAATTGCTTTCCCCAAATCCTTAATATTAGATCTATTTGTGGTACAAATAAAATGTATATTGCTCTTTAGTCCAGGAAGTCGGGGAAATACCAAAAATATCTGTGAATAGTTCTCAGTATTGAAGATTGCTGGTATGAGTCTCATAAGCTTGAATGCTAAATGATCTTTGGTCCAGCCTTCCCCCACCATTGTTCTGAACCCAAGTTTACTTTGTCTGGAAAACTTCAACCCATCTTTGTCAGGGTGGCTTGGTGAAGAAACAATGGCCTTGGTGGCTGTTCTCCTCTGAAGGAAACGCCACGGAGTGTTGATAAAATTTGATTGAATTGACTTTTGTAACTCTTGACGCGTGTCTTTATAAGACATGCCTCTTAATGGACGAATAGGAATGTTAGTTTAAAAAAATGAATCAAAAATCCCAAACAACTTCAAGCTTGATTTTGACTGTAGTTTTATTTTTCATTGTCATTATATGACACTTTATGTGTCCTTGGTTGGTCGATTTGCATCCCTGCTGAGCAGTCTGGTTTGGAAGCTAATGAGATGTTGACCAGGCTATGCAGGGAGCACTGGGCTGGGACCAGAGGATATCAGCTGTTATTAAAAGCTTTTTCTCTTTTTGACACGACACTGGGAGCCCTGGGGCTCTCCAAGGTGAAGCATTGAAGGTCTCACCTGGAGAAATTGAAGGTATCAACAAATTTTTTCTGTTTTTAGCCTATATCCCCATTGTTTTGCTACTTTTTTGTATTCTCATGTATTTTTATATATAAATATACTTAAAATTTTCTGTCGTTCACTTTTTATTCAAGTAAAATGAAAAGACCACAGCTGTTTGTGACATGGAGGGCACGGCTCATTCCTGTGTTATACCCAAAAGATTCTGTTTAAATACATTTCCAAATGCAGCCTTTTGGTCTTGGTTATATAAAACAATCACTGCCCCTCATGATCTGTAGTCTATTTCTACCTTATCGTTTTATCCAAAGAAATCTGGTGCATTTAAAGTACACATAACAAACTCCAAACCCATTCTCCTGCAACGGTGTAAATTATTCCAGAGGCATGTAAAACTTTGTAATGGCCATTCATTCAGTCATCTCCTCACTTTTTTAGAAGACACACGTGACCTCTTGTAGCCTTTTGGTGCTTTGCCGACGAGTTAAGGTCAAGCAGATATAATTGGATCAAAATGTTACGGAAACACGGGAGACAGACCCATTTTTCTTCCACATGAAAAGAAGAGCGAATGTGCCTGCACATTGGAACATTCTGTGTTAATGTGTGTATTGTATTTGTTCTGTCTATAAAATACAGTATGTACAACAAGACTTATTAGCTTAAACTCTGCCATTTTTGTCATTATGTGGCTGTTGCGAGTTTAACATGTTTCCCTCACTCCTTTTCTCTTGATGTAAATGTGTTTACCTTCTGGCACTAGTGATTGTACTTTAAGTGCACCTAGTGAAGTTGGGATTCGGGGAACTGAACCATGTGTTAGGGTCCAGTGTTACATTGTTTTTATCTTTGGCCTACAACATATGAATGTGAAAAAAAGTACATTACAAAAACTGATGTGGACCAGACGTACATATACATAACAGTAGTACAGTATGTGTGTATTTAACAGTAATCTTTTTGCAAAGCAGTCAGTACAGTAGATGTCGCAGTTGTTTTACCAGTAGAGGGCGGTATTGATAGAGCAGTTCATTTTTTCTGACCATAAGCTTCTCAGGCGTGTGGCATATTATGCAGACTTCATAAAACACTAATAAAGATTTTTATTCTCATGATTCAGTCTGGTGTGCTTTGTGTAAATCTTAGGGCCTTTTGTCAATTTAAACCCTCCTGCAGACACGGTAAACTCTTAATATTTGATTTATACAGCAGCTGAAAAAGGTCTTCACAGTGCAAACACAGTTTGATCTTTGCTAAACTCATCAGAGCAAAACACATTTTTGGAGTGTAATTTATTTTAATGCTTTAATTTGGAAAAGGGTCTACGTACAATTTTACACATGGAAGTTTACAGTTGATGGAATCGGATGACCTGCACAGTCCTGCTCGATTCCAAGTGTCCTATCCTGAACACCAACAGAAATTACATCATTTAACATAAATTTATGTTTTTAGAGCAGTTAAACCCAATTTATTGGTATTTTAGCTGGATGCTGCTATATTATGTGGCTGTCAGTAGCCATATTTTATTTTGTATTTGATTTTATTTGTATTTTTGTTTATATCTATCTTTTATATATCTTTTTTATAATGCATTTTATTTAAGGGTGCCTTTCATGACACTAAATGTCACCTTACAAAAGCACAAATAAAAGTGAATTAAAACAGTCATAAAAACAATACAATACAATAGATGGTGCAAATGATCAGTGGGAGTTGGAGAGCTTTGATATGTGAGTTTTGAGTCTGGTTTTAAAGAGAAAGAAGGGCTCTGTTGCGGGAGTCGGGGGAGTGAGTTCCATAACCGGGGCGTCGGTGGCGCAGTTGGCGCGCTTGGTCAGTGATCGGGAGGTTGCAGGTTCAAGCCCAGCTCCGGGCGACACATGGCGATGTGTCCTTGGGCAAGACACTTAACCCCAAGTTGCTCTCACTGCTGCGTCAGTGGCGTGTGAATGGGCATGAAAGGGTGTGAATGTGTTAGAGATACTGATGGATAACTAACATAGAAACTCTGAACCATCAGTGAGTGAATGTGAGTGCGAATGTTTGTGAATGGGTATGAATGGGTAGGTGTGACCTGCGGTGTAAAGCAGCTTTGAGTAGTCAAAAGACTAGAAAAGCGCTATATAAGCTCAAGTCCATTTACCATTTACCATAACTGGGGAGTTGAACGGCTTAATCCTTGGCCCCCCATGGTGACAAGGCGAGTGAAGGGGGACAGACAGATGGACAGAGGAAGAGGATTGGAGGGTACGGCCAGGTACATAAAGGTCAATGAGGTCAGAGAGGTATGCAGGGCAAAGTTGTGGTTGTCTTTGTAGGTGTGGAGTCTGATTTTGTATTATATGATGAGCCAGTAAAGCTGCTGCAGGATGGGTGTGATGTGGTGTGTGGATTAAGTCCTTGATTGATACGACTTGTTGAAGCTACTATTGGAATCCTAATTTACCTGAGGGAGTTTCCCAATGAGACTAATAAAGTTCTATCTAATCTAATTAACATCACTCCTGTCCAGATTATATTCATTATAGGTATTTTAATATTAGTCCTAATCTAATATTTAATATTAGATTGATCTCTCTGTCCATGGTTGTATTGATAATACAGTATATCCATAGTATTATAGATAGTAGTACTATCCTCACAACCATATAGACATGAGGTCCCTCCTAAAAAACAGATTTATTTTACTTTTTATTTCAACAGGGAAACCTCATTAAGATTACAAATCTCTTGAGTGTCCCAGCAGCACAGTCAACAGATCGAGACAAACACAAGCAGTCATAAAATAAAACAGCAAACACATATAACAAGACCTCAATACAATAAGAATGAAAAGTCAGTTTCAGTTTGATGGCGTAGCAGGTCGTACAAGTGCTTCACAGAGTTTGCTTATTCAAACTCTGTGTCAATCGGGGCCTTTCTGTGCAGAGTTATCGGACTCTCCCCTTGCATGTGTGGGTTCTCTGTAGGCACTCTAGGCCTCCCACAGACCCAACACATTGCACATTGGGCCAATTCAGGGTTGACCCCCACCTTACAGCCAATGTCAAATAGGAAAGTGTCCAGTCTGAGTTTGGTGTCTGCCAAATTCATGACTACATAAGCTCAAAATCATTGTCTTGAATATCAACAAATCTTTTTCATTATTCAATAAGGCAGTGCAGTTTTTCTCTCTTGCCAAAATCAATCACCTTTGTCCATACTTGATAAGTACCTGCATCTACTGTGTGGACATCATTTCTATGAACAAACTTTGTTGAATGATCAAAATATGTGGATCAGTGGACATAATCATAAGAAAATAAATACAATCATAAAAAATAATACATATTATGCATGTGATAGGCTACATACAACACTGTATGTTTACTTTTTTACTTTGAATTGTTCATAATAATCACTTTTACCACAGGTGATTACATTATTTGAGAACGATATACTTAAATGCATCTTCAATTATTTTTCTGTCAGCTTCACTGTAAACTTTGACCCCATGCAGGTTCAATATTAGAAAAACTAGGCCGTTTAAGATGTGATGCACATGTTACATTTGTTATTTTGTATTTATCAAGTGTTATTTATTATCAAAACATTCAATTGAAATAAAATGTCTATTTATTTCAAGTTCTGATGGTAGCTTGTGTTATTTTTTAAAATGTCCCTGAGAGCACCTCACTGCTGTCTGGCAGGCTACCAGGTGCTCCTGGGCACCTTGTTGGGTACCTCTGCTCTAGTGTAATATTACCGGGTACTGCAGAAAAATAAAACTACAGAAAGTAAACTATATTGTGAGATTCATTTGAGGGAAAAACTGAATTACTGTCATGCAGTATGTTTTTTAATTAATTTAAGTTTACGAGAATCCTAAGACTCACAGTAACAAAGTGATAAAATTAATAACTTACAATAAGAAGCTTGGCTGAGAACTTTGGCGTCATCATACAAAAAACTGTTAATGAAATATGGAAGTTGAAATCGCTCTTGTTTTGACGATGTTTTGTCCCTCGCGGCCACCGTACGCAACGTCACACGTAAATACACCCAGCTATCCAGCAGCTACCTTCTCGCAATCAAAATGTCTTTTACTTTATATTCTCTCATTCAAGCTGCAATTTTGTGCGTCAATGCTGTGGCTGTTTTACACGAAGAAAGGTTTTTAAGCAAAAGTAAGTGGTCTATGTGAGAATGTCTGCGTTTATGAATGTTAGCTAAATTTATAACAACATGGCTAATGCTAGTGCTAACCAGTCAGAGTTAATAGCACGTTCAGTTATTTTACCTCCCCCTTTTTCTCTGCTAATTTATTACATACAGGGGAAAGTTATTCATAACAGTATTTCACCTACCGTGGAGGAAATAATTAGAGTTTAATATCTAAGACGGGCTGATTGACATCCTCATGACACGTAGTCAAAGACTAGAAGACCTCAGACTGAAGCTTACCTGAGAAACTATGAAAAGTTAATTTAATATAAAAAAAAAACATCAAGCAAAGCATTTTAGCTTCAAACCTTTGAAGCTGGGGCTGTGTCAAAAACGTGAATATAAACAACTTACAGTGATCTGCAAATCCTTTATACGAATATTCAGCTGAATACTCCACAAAGACAAGATATTTAATGTTCAAAATGGTAAAACTGTTTTGTTTTTTCATGTATTCATCCGATGAGTCTGATCCCTGCGACGTGTTCCAAGAAAGCTGGGACAACGGCATGTTTACATCTGTGTTACACCACCTTTTCTTAAGACAACATTCATTAAGCACAGTTAAAGGTTTTGTAGGTGGATTGTTTTTTTCCATTCTTGCTTGATCAGGGTTCCCACACTTCCTAAAAAAATGGAAGGTGGTTGACCAGTTTTCCAGTCATGGAAAAACATGGAACCTGAGAAAAAAGTTAATTGTCCTGGAACATTATTCCTCATCCTTCTGCTTCTCTCTACATCGTTAGTGATCTCAGATGGGTTAAAAAAAAAAGTGCACAGTCTGTATGTATATAGTACGGAAGAGTATAAGGACCATGTTAGATGGAGAAAATGTTTTTGTAACATTTTCACTTTAATCTCATCATAATTTTCCTAAGTTGTTACAGCCATAGACTGCACATCTTCTAGATCAGATCTCTGGAGCGAAAGAGGCATAAACAGCAATCTTAGTAAAATGTACAAAATGTAAGGTACATGTACATCTGCCCAAAAGGACTCTGAACAAAAGTGTGTGTTTTGGGGGTGGTGGCTGTTGTCCTGGGAAATAATTTCTAGAAACGAGTGGGAACCCTGTTGATGTATTGCTTCAGTTGCTCAACAATCCAGGGTCTCTGTGTTGATGTTTTGAGCTCCACACAGTTTCAGTAGCAGACAGGTCTGGACTGGAGGCAGGTCAGTCAGGTACCTGCTCTCTTTTACTCTGCAGTCACGCTGTTGTGACACGAGCTGAATGTGTCTTCATTGTCTCAGTGAAATTATCAGACACGCCTCTGAAAAAGATGTGGCATGGATGGCAGCATATGTAGCTCTAAAACATGCATGTACCTCTGTGCCTTGACGGAACCTTACCCATGCCATGGGCACTAACTCAGCCGCACACCATCACAGATGCTGACTTTTCAATTGTGCTAATTACAGCACTCTTCAGTTCAGAGGACAACCCGTCCATGATTACTATTAACAGTCTGTGATCTGGACTAAGACCACAGTCGACTTTCCTCTTTCACAGATTTTAACCTTAGCTTTGCATGGGAAAGTTTTATGAATCGAGTTAACTGTCAATGGTTTTCCGTACTGTTCCTAAGCCCACATGGTGATGTCCTTTACAGACAAATGTTTTTAGGTTGTACTGCTTAAGTGATCAAAGATTTCTTCAGACTTGTTTGTTGAATGTTTTGATAGTATCATGGACTACAGATGATGAAATCCCTAAACTCTTAGCAAATGTATGTTGAGAAACTTTTTTCTCAAACTGTTGGACTATTTGCTCACACAGTTGTTCACAAAGTGGTGAATCTCGCACCGTCCTTGCTTTGAACAACTGAGCCTTTCAGGGATGCTCCTTTAATACCAATCATGACACTCCCCTGTTTCCAGTTTACGTGATCAACAGTGACAGTCAAGCAACAGTCAAGCTGATATTTTTTAGCATTCTTGAACTTTTTCAGTGTTTTGTTACCCCTGTCCCAGTTTTTGTGGAACATGTTGCAGACATTAAATTTGAAATGATGAATATTTTGAAAAACAACAACAACAAAGTTTATCAGTTTTTGAACATGAAGTATTTTGTCTTTGTAGTGTATTAAATAGTATAACATCCTAACTTTAGTGGAATTGGGGTTTGTATTATTTACATTGATGCCATGTGTCTGCCTAACTCTGTCTTCTTGACTGATTAAATTCTTCTGCAGTTGGCTGGGGTGTGGACCAAAGTGTCGGAGGTTTTGGAGATGAACCAGGAATCAAAGTTCAGATGATGAATCTGATCCGCTCTGTGAGGACGGTCATGAGAGGTGAGTATCATGCATCTGTCAATATTTTCCTAAAACATCTTAGGATTCAGAAATTATTAGAAATTGTATTTCTTTATTTGTTTATTTGTCAAGGACTGACTTAGTATAGATCAGTGTGAGAGAGTGATCCTCTTCTTTAAGCTCACAATGTCTGTGGGGCCCCCATACACTCCCACAGAAATAGGGTTTTAATGTTGAATATTTTAACTGATAGCTTACTAGTTGTTTTGCTTATTCTGGACGACATGAACAACCAACATGCTAAATCAGCGCAGGTGATGCATGCGGCCATTATGCGTCAACTTAGTTAACAGCAAGTATGTCTCCAGCCTTAATAACAGCAAGCTGAATGATCATTTCAACATGTTTATAAAAACTGAAACAAGCATATAGATTTAAAATCCCTTTATAAACATGTAAATATTTAGGAAAAATCTCTGCAAATGGGGAAAATTTCCCACTTTTGTTTTAACAATTCAAACCTAATAGTATATGGTAAGTAAATATATTGATAATTGTTACTATTTACTTCATGTCTACAGAGCATTAAACCTGTTATTGCCTTAATTGAAGTCAGCATAAACAACAACTTAACATTTCTTTTTGGAATTTACAGATACATCTAAAAAAATGGATATATATAAAAATACATCATATTCTTTTTCTCATCCTCAGCACAAAAGTGATATTGCCTCACCTTTTCTTTTAAAAGTGTATAGAGATATCAAAATGTGTTTTTTTCAGCAATAGTGCATAAACAGAAAGATGTTATTAGTCTAAAGTTTAAAAGACAATGCATTAACCCAAGAAGACCTTTCTTTGCACGTGTCACTCAGTGTCTGTTTTACTCTGCAGTGCCGCTCATAGCAGTGAATTCAGTCTGCATTGTGCTGCTGCTTCTCTTCGGATGAGGACAGGAACCCAACGATGAGAAAAACGCGTCTGTTGTCAGAGGAAACAACCATCACCTCGGGGGCTCTGCAGAAGTCGGACCCCTTGAACACAGAACATGTAAACTGAGAGCTGGATGCTGTTTGAATAACTTCAAACTGAATAAATCACCAGTTCATCACCTGTTTGTTTTCTATGCATCACATTGTTTCACATTCATAACTACAGCTGGGCTCATCCATCAGCTTCACTCATTGTTTGACCTGCACCTCAAATGGTCAGGTTGTTAGTTTTTTATTTGCCTTTAATAAAATGTTCATATGAAAAATAATGTTTGCTTTATATTATTTTATTTGTATTTTGTTTTCTATTGTGGGAGGATAGCATTTTAAAAGATCTATGGATGCACAATATTATGGGTATGACATTGGTTTCTGCTGGGGCTGGGTACTAGGGGTGGGGGTGGCTTGGGGCCGGATGGACGGGTGGTGGGAGTGCGGGGTCTGCGGGGGAGCTGCCGCCCCGGTTGCCCTGGTGTTGTCCTTGGTGTCCTTGAGGGGTCAGATTGGTGCCCCCTTGGGTCCTCGGGCTGTATCTGGATCCTGTGGTTTTGCCAGCCGTGTGGCGGGTGCCCTAGTGGCTCTGGGGGAGCCCTTGGCCATGGTCTCCCTGGGTATGGGCACCTACTTGGGTATTCGGTGACCACCTCACATGCATGTGGGTACAGACACTCAAGCTCTGTTGAGACTAACTGTAAAGAAATGATTGGTCCCGTCAGAACATGCTGAGTTGGCACTTCTACACACCTCACGTCCCTCGAAGCATTCTCCTTTATATCTCACCCCTGTGGGTCCACCCCCTACTATCGAGTGTGGCACGGTCCTCCCCTTCAGCTCTCATCAGGGGTTAAATAAAGTTTGATTTGATGGAGTAGCCTACAGGGAGGGCTGGTGATGGTCACTGTAGCAGTGAATCATATTTATCTCTCACTGCTAGAAAAAAAAATGCATTGGTCTTTCCAACGCTGCCATCAGACAGTGCTCAGCTGAAAAGTTAATGCAGGCAAGGGAAAAAAAACACTGACTTCTAAGTGCAATCTGGGGGAAAAACCCTCCTCCCCTCAATATTGTTTTGTCTCCCTTTGGCCACTATACGTTTTTAAACAGCTGCAAACTGGAGAACTGAAAGTGGTTTATGTGCAGTGGACATGAGTGAAACCAGCATGCGAGTTTTGAACAGGTCTCCGTTTGTCCCTGCTCGCTCTCCGTCCAGTGTCTGCGTCACAGCTGTTAGTGAAAGTGTCGACATTAAAATTCTGACATGGTTTGTATCCAGGTTTGTTGACACTGGTAATAACTTCGTCTTACCTGCTGTTAAAACTTTCACGCGCAACAATGGGTAACTCACAGAGCTGCGTAATTACGTCAGTCTCAGTCTGTTCTGTTTATTTCCTCTACATTCACGTTTACTTCTCACATAGAGCTGTGACAGCAGAAGAGCTCGACAGCAAGAGGCTCCCGAGTTTCGTCTACCTTTATATCAAATACTTCTTCAGACTCCTCACGCGGAGGACTGGACACCTGCACACACCTGCACGCAGTGGAGATGTTGTCTTCACTGTCCTGAACTGCAGGTAAGTTAAGTCAGTGTATCAGGGCTCAGAGTCTAGAGCAGGTCCAGCTCAGACCTGATCCTGTCTCCATGAAGGTTTGAGGTCTCTCTGCTGAGGAGCTTCTGCAGCGCTGCAGGTTATGGTTGGGACTATCCAGACACCGAGTACAGGGACACCCCGCTGTGCTTCCCAGAGTTCCTGTGCCACAGACTGCTGCTCATGGTGCTGACTGATGGGAACTTCAGACTCAGTCCTAAAGGTGAGACTCAGGGCTTTGCTGCTAACTGCAGCAAAGTCAGAACTCTGTGTAAAAAAAAACAGAATACAACCATTATAACCACCATTTATTCTTTTTGGGGTCCCTGGGGGCTGGAGCCTGTTCAACTGACATTGGGTGTGTGGTGGGGTACTACCTAGGTAGGTTGCCAGCCAATTGCAGGGCCACATAGAGAGACAGATAACTAGTCATGCTCACATTCATAGCTACAAGCAAGTTGGAGCCCCTAATTAACCTGATGAGCATGTTTTGGTCTGTGGGGAGAATCTGGAGTACCCAGAGAGAACCCACACATGCAGGGGGAGAACTTGTAAACTCCACACAGAAAGGCCCAGCAACCTTCTTGCTGTGAGGCACGCACACTACCTGCTGCGCCACCATGCCGCCAAAACAGAATACAGTGACTTATAAATCAGATTTGACCGATATTTCACTTAAAGAGACACTCCAACATTTTGTATGATTTTGTGTCTTAGCTCAGTCCCCAGTCCATGACAGGCAGGTAGACACCATTCTTTTGACTGTGCGTCCAGTATCGAGGAAGAGATGGACTGAGATCACCAACTGCTAGCTTAGCTTAACTTAGCTCAAAGGCTAGCCCACATATACACCACCGTCCATGCCAGTGCGGACCATCCCCTCAGCCCCAGGATGTTCCACATGTGCACCCTCCACTTTCAAAACATGCCGATCCTCCTCATATATTCTAGTTCAAATAGGAAAGGTTTGAATCTGCACCAGTCTCAAAGAAATCATCCTTGTCTCTCTCAAAGTTTGCCACAAACCCTTGTAGCAATCTTCGTGTACTCATAAACAGAGGCTTTGGTTTGTTGACATGCTGAGAACCACTTACAAGCAGGTTTGTGCATGCAGCTTAGTTTCTAGGTATTTTTTTCGAAAATTGAAGAAAATACTCATCTTAGTCTAAAAATACTCACACGGTCAATAAAAAATACAACAAGCACACAAGACTGTCTAGAGTTTATCTGATCTCTGTTGACAGAGACAGGCTAAAGCACTACCCATATACTCCCAGATACGGGTAGTTTGAGCTAAGCTAAACTAGCGGTTGGTGATCTAAATCCATCTCTTCCTCGTTACTGGACACACAGTCAGTAGAATAGTGTCGACCTGCTTGTCATGGACTAGGGACTGAGCTAAGACACAAAAAAACCCAAATATGTTGGAGTGTTTCTCTTCTACACTACAAAGACAAGATACACTTTATTGCCAAAAGTATTCGCTCACCTGCCTTGACTCGCATATGAACTTAAAGCTGTGGTCTACGATTTGAAACTGCAGCCTGCCCCCCCTTCCCTCACCTCTCCCCTCCGTGTTCCAAGATCCCGCCCCCAGCTCATGTCGCCTCATAAAGCCCCATCGGACAGAGCTACGAGCGACTAGCACAATATATCAGCAGCAAACTCAATCAAAAACAGCTCAGCTCAACTGAAAGTATCAAACACGACAGACATCCCCCTTGTAACACACAGCAGTAGCCATTTCAATTGGACCGGCGGCAATGCGGGTCTGGCGCCGCCAGAGCCGATTGTGGGGGAGGATTTATCTTTCTCAGCCTGTCCTCCCCAGCTCAGCTTACAGTGCAAACGATTAGTGGCTAACAGGCTAACCCGCTCCCCTACAAGTTATTAGCCCATGCAGGCACAAACTAACCAGAGTTATTCAGCAGACATCTCACACTGTAGTAAACAAAGCCATTACCTGATCAACCAGGGGCGAAACGATCGATGCTGAAGGTCTGACGGCCGGCTGAGGCTATTCGTTAGCCGTTAGCCCGCTAACAGGCCTCGACCCGCGGGCAGAGCTCCGTTGGGCCCCGCGGGAGAGGGAGGCGGCTTCTGTCTCGGCGCTAGGCTTTTCCGGCTCCATGATAGTTCAGTAGCTAACACTGCTAGCTGCTCACCGGAGGTAGAGGGGAGGAGGCGGGACCATGGGCATGACGCTGCGTAGCGAGGGAGACGAGGATTGGATGGACTCACAGACCAACTCACGGACCAATTAATAGTTGCAGGTTCTTAGGTTTGATTGGTCAGCTGGTATGCAGCTTTGCAGCGGATATACTGAATGGATTTTGTTCGTTCTTTTTGGTCTTTATACTGTGTAGATAGGACCATAGGACCATAACAGCCTTATAAACGGTGTTATTAATATGTACAAAGCTTCCAAATCGTAGACCATAGCTTTAAGTGGCATCCCATTCCTAATCCATAGGGTTCAATATGACGTCGGTCCACCCTTTGCAGCTACAACAGCTTCAACTTTTCTGGGAAGGATGTCCACAAGGTTTAGGAGTGTTTATGGGAGTTTTTGACCATTCTTCCAGAAGTGCATTTTCAAGGTCACACACTGATGTTGGACGAGAAGGCCTGGCTCTCAGTCTCTGCTCTAATTCATCCCAAAGAAGTTCTATTGGGTTGAGGTCAGGACTCTGTGCAGGCCAGTCAAGTTCATCCACACCAGACTCTGTCATCCATGTCTTTATGGAATTGCTTTGTGCTCTGGTGCACAGTCATGTTGGACGAGAAAGGGGCCAGCTCCAAAATGTTCACACAAAGTTGGAGTATGGAATTGTCCAAAATGTCTTGGTGTGCTGAAGTATTCAGAGTTCCTTTGACTGGAACTAGGGCCAAGCCCAGCTCCTGAAAAACACCACCACACCATAATCCCCCCTCCACCAAACTTTACACTTGGCCATTTCAGTCCGACAAGTCTTGTTCTCCTCGCAACTGCCAAACCCAGACTGGTCCATCAGATTCAGAAGCACGATTCGTCACTCCAGAGAACGCATCTCCACTGCTCTCGAGTCCAGTGGCGACGTGCTTTACACCACTGCATCGATACTTTGCGTGGCACTTGGTGATGTGAGGCTTGGATGCAGCTGCTCGGCCATGGAAACCTATCCATGAAGCTCTCTGCACTGTTCTTGAGCTAATCTTAAGGCCACATGAAGTTTGGAGGTCTGTAGTGATTGACTCTGCAAAAGTTGGTGACCTCTTCACATTATGCGCCTCAGCATCCGCTGACCCTGCTCCCTCAGTTTATGTGGCCTAACACTTCATGGCTGAGTTGCTGTCATTTCCAAACACTTATATGTTCTTATGATACAGCTGACAGCGGACTGTTGAATTTTTAGGAGCGAGGACATTTAACGACTGGATTTGTTGCACAGGTGGTATCCTATCATAGTTCCACGCTGGAATTCACTGAGCTCCTGAGAGCGACCCATTCTTTCACAAATGTTTGTAAAAGCAGTCTGCATGCCTAGGTGCTTGATTTTATACACCTGTGGCCATGAAAGTGACTGGAACACCTGATTCTGATTATTTGGACATGTGAGCGAATACTTTTGGCAATAAAGTGTATGTAATGTTCAGACTGAAAACCTTTGTTTTATTTACTCATTTTGAATCTGATCCCAGCAGCACTTTCCAGAAAAGCTGGGACGTGGACATGCTGTACACTTTTACAAAACCTTTCCATCTTACAACACTCATTAGGTGTTTAGAAACGCAGAACAGTGATTAAGTTTCATTAAAAAAAATAATGAGGATGATCTCTTAATCTGTGCTATAGATTAATCCAATAATCATATGGATTGTTACTCAGGTCTGGTTCGTGTTCATCAGAGTCTGAAAACCCTTGAACCAGTTGATGAACTGAAGAAGGGTCCCTTCATGCTGCAGGCTCGAGTCCTGGAGTACCGACAGCTCAGTGCAGGAGTGGAGGTGGACGTCTCTCTGTGTGCCACTGCTCGGACTGGAAGGCCGGTGTGGGAGAGCGTGCTGACGCTGCTGTCCAAAAAAACACCCCACAAAATCAGGGGGCTACCAGAACATGAAAAAACAAGTGAGCAGCATCAAAATGATCTCTGTCATAGGTGTCTTTGACTGGTGTCTCACTCAGTTTGTTTACACACACACAAAGAGTTGAATTTATGTCTCAGTTTGATTAAAACTGGACTTTTAAAATGCATGGTCACATGACTGAGTGACTACAGATGCACTGGATTAGATAATCCTGTCCACAGTAACGCCTTAAAATGGAGTGTTATGTTTTAAATAGTGGTAAATGGGATTTTTCTTGGTTAGCACTTGTTTAGGTCATCAGACAACTCAAAAAAGTATTATATTACAGGTCACACCCACCCATTCACACCAGATCAATACAATGATGGTATGATTGTATTCATGCCCTTTCATACTTAGGCACTGTTTACACAGATTCACTCTCAGCTAAGACACAAAGGTTTTTCCTTTGCGTATTCATACTGTCTGCATTCAGAAAGAGGCGCGAGAAATGAATGAAACCACTGTAGTATGCATGTCAGTCCAGTAGATGGTGATGTAGGTTTTCAGAGAAACAGCGCTGCTACAATACATGTATGAAGAAGAAAAACTTTTCACAAACAACAATGGCGAGTGGCAGTTTCTTGTTTCTTGTTTGAACAACAAATCTGTTCGGACAACACATCTGTCTGGATAGTTTTGTCTGGATAACAAACAGAGCTCGGTAAGCAGCACACATGTTGCTCAGCAGACGACCAAAAGGTAAAGGGTAACGCACGGCACATGCGCAGTACTGTGTCAGATAAAGGTTGCATGGGCATCTACGAACAGCAACAACAGCTTCACCCGACTACCACATAAAATGTGTGCTGCTTACTGCTTAATATTTGTTGTCCAGACAATAATCTCCTGTCTTGGTGCATCCACTCGCCATTGTTTGTGAAAAGTTTGTCTTTAATGGAAAGCTTGTTGCATGTTAAAACACTGCTGTAAATGCGGAGTGCTGTGAAAAGGCAAAGGAAGAACCTTCCTGTTTCTGGTGACAATGTTCTTGTGTAAAAGGGCCTTATTCACACTCCCCGGACAGAGCAGTTTTTAGAGATGATTGTCCTGCCCAATGACACATCAGCAAAGGACTTCCAAGGTGGGTATCAAACGCTCAGGTAACTGATGACCGTATGTGGAGATGAACAAGCTCTTTTCAGTAAATACATTACCCCAGGTGCTTGTATACTGAGACAAAGTCAGCAGTCCAGTGAATTTTTATAGTCCAGCTAAAACCAAAGCCAAACTTTACTGTTCATGTAAACACACTGATCCCACAGTGACAGATATAAATTGAATGTTTATTCATACTGGCTGATTGATTGGCCTGACATGATTTCTTTGACATTATAGGGTGAAAGTCTTTCTGTGTTTTCTTTGTTCTGGCAGGCCAACCATGTGAGTCTGCCCCAGAGAGTGCGAAGCAGGTCAAGTTGCGGGTTCCCAGATCTGCCTCTCTGCCCAGTCTTTGGTCCTTCTCTCATTTTTCTCCCTATCAGCTCCTTTTTCTCGCAGCTTGGCTCTTTGGCAGAACAAGAACATCTCCGAGTTTGTGGATGCTGTCGGTCTGCTTGGCTGAAATAGAAAAGCATAAAGGTATCACATCTCAGTCTGTTAGTTTCATGACCTGCTCTTCAAAGTGGAAATGTCGGCTGCTTAAAAGATCTTCAGTTGTCTATAATGTTTGGAGACTCTGAATAATGCCAAACCTTTTTACTGTCTTCAGGTGTAGAAATCATCACAGCTCCAGTCAACATCACGGCCCAGTTTAAGGAGCCTCTGTCACCTCCTGGCAGAGTCATCCTCAGGTTTTGGGAGGGGACCAAAGTGGACCGTCAGTCCTCTGCACAAAGTCTCAGTTTCCAAATGCTGCATCATGGAAACAACAAATGTCACGTGACAGGACTGATCTCTTGGTGATGAAATCTAGTGCTTTGTCCTTCGTAATACATATCTGTGTTTTTCCTGCTCTGATAAAAATCAGTATGAGATACTTGGCACATTGTTGAGGTATTTTCTTGACTTTGGTTGATTTAAATGCTCATTAACACTGAATCATTTCTAAATGATGGCATCAGAATGATTGTTGGATTGATTTTTAAGGTGTTGGCAGATTTCTGTGTGTAGGTGCTTCTACAGAGGTGATAATGATGGATTTTGAGGGATATGCCAGCATTTTTTTCTTTTCCGTCTTGCCTCATTCCCAAGTCCATGACAAGCAGATGGACACCATTCTTTTGACTGTGTGTGCAGTAACAATCAATCAGTCTTTATTTGTAAGCACCAGTTTATAACAAGTGCTATCTCAAGATACTACAGTAGAGCAGGCTGAAGACAAACTCTTTATTTCATAGATACACATATATGCACATATACACATATTAACACATACATAAATCCAAAACCCAACATAAATCCATGAGGAGCACAGGGTTGGGCCAACCAAGATACAGGAAGGTGCCCCTATTGGGAACTTACAGTAAAGGTGGCAAGAAAAAAACTGCTTATCAGTAAAAAGTAAAGCTGTTTGTTGTTTGAGCAGATCAGTGTTGGGTGTGTAGGTTAAATATGTTAGGTGGGTAAAGACAAGTGGACTGAAGTAAGTAACAGGGGAGATACAGGCAGAGCTTGCTCACTGCTAATTAGCTTAGCTCAAACATTGGGAATCAGTGGGTAATGTCAGCCTGCCTCTGCCTACAGTCTTTATTTTACTGTGTTATGTTACATTATCTTCTAGTATTATCTTTTCTTGTAAACAGAGGTTTTTTTTTTGTTGACCTACCTACAAAGCACGTCTGTGGTGGTTTGTGGCTGTGCCATTGTTTTTTATGCCATTGTCTTGGCGACGTGTGGTCCTCTCCTCAGAAAAGACTTAATGTGCTTCCTGGGAGTCGTCCTCTGATGTGTAGCTATCATCCACAGT
This sequence comes from Scarus forsteni, assembly GCA_036419115.1. Classification (NCBI taxonomy): domain Eukaryota; kingdom Metazoa; phylum Chordata; class Actinopteri; order Labriformes; family Labridae; genus Scarus; species Scarus forsteni. The sequence goes on along the minus strand of JAZDUH010000326.1, from coordinate 1,229,672 downwards.
GCCGTGTGCTGGGTCAACCATTCTGTACTGTGTGCCGTTTATTGCCATTGCAGTTTCATTTTTTTTATGTATTTCTCTCACAGATTTCATAAAGTGCAAATCTTAGACCAAAAATAGATAACATGACATAAAATGAAAAAAACAAAAAAACTAGTCACAACAAGCACACAGGACTGTATAGAGTTGCTGAAGAGTCTATCTGATGACTGTAGACAGAGGCAGGCTAGTACTTTCCATTGACTCCCAGTGTTTGAGCTAAGCTAATTAGCAGTGGGCGAGCTCTGCCTGATTCTTCCTTGTTAATGCACGCACAGTCAAAAGAATGTCTGTCTGCTTTTCATGGACTCAGGAGTCAGGCAAGACATGAAAAGAAAGAAAATGTTGGCATATCCCTACAGCAACCATGGTAGTCTGATTTTGACAATGTTAAAAGGATTTTGTATGATGAAAGTCTAAGGGCGCACACACAATAGGGCCGTAGATCTTTGTCTGTCACAAGTTCTCTGTCGGCCTGTACTCACATTGTTCCTATCCGACACAGGTAAAACGTCTCCCTTTGTGTCATCTTTCAGCTAATTTGATGTAATGAACCCCTTTAACACTCCATAAATTTAGGATTATTACCTATAGGAGTGGTGAAGTTTGTGTCTCACCTGAGCACAGAAATAACAAAGAAAGGCAGCCGCTGATCTCCTCTCGTTACTTCACTTAAAATTATTCATCTCTTCAATTTTATGTCCTTTCTTTTCCTTTCCTTGGAAAAAATAGGATCAAAAAGGCAAACAGAGTGTGGAAAAACAGGAAAAAAAACACCACCCAGAGTAACCGAGATTCTTTTATTGCTGATTATATGTGCGTGTGTGGTTTCTCCCCAGGCACTCCCACAGAATGAAAACATACTCATTGAATGGTGACTCCAAATTATCCTTAGGTATGAGTGTGAATGGTTGTCTGTCTCTCTATGTGGCCCTGTGATTGGCTGGCGACCAGTTCAGAGTGTACCTGGGATGGGATAGGCTCCAGTCCCCCTGCAACCTCAAAGATGTCAGATTTATTCATTAACGGCTTTATGACCATCAAAACAAAACAAAAAGTCAAAACAAAATTTGAATCTTACAGAATTTAATACAAATCATGCAGATCAATGCTGAAAAGTTTTTTCATATCTGAATATGGTACAGTCAAGCTTTAAAATAAAGTACGGAAAAACAGTGACAACATTGTCTATTTACATATTTACAGTTTTTCCTTAGGATGTTTTTACTCCATTAAGTCATTTTCTACAACACTGGGAAGTAATTTTAGTCCCAAACGCTACAAAAGGCCACATTACATTTTTTACACTTCTTTTTTTAATATTAGGGGAACTCTCTTTTCGTTTGTTGACCTTTGGCTGCTCCTGATTGGACACTACCATCAATAAAACGAGAGAAGAAGACATCTAGCACATTTGATTTGTCAGTAGAGAGACAGAGACAAATTTGAGGTTTTGCCATGTTCCTGCTACATTTTTAATCAAAAAAATTGATTGTTTTGTAGAATTACCAGAGTCAAATGTATCACAGAAACATTCTGGAATATACACTGCACTTCAAACTTGGATTCAGAGAGTTCTGTAAATACAGGGTGTCCATAAAGTCTCTTAATAAAAAAAAAATGTATTACAAAGGCAGTTGATGAGATATCTTAACCAGATTTGTTTTATTTGGATCAGTGTTTCATTAAGTTTTTATTCACATTCAAATTTTGTATTTCATATATTCTGTTGATGGAATGTAAAGACTTGTTTTACATGATTGTTGTCCTCAGATGTTTTTGGTTGCCCACTCCTCCCTATTATCCAACACTGTCCCTGTCTCCTTAACTTTCTTGTGCCATGCACGAATTGAAGGGCATAATGTTGAATTTTTTCCATACTTAGTTCTGTAGTTTCGCTGAGTCTGCACATCCCATTTTACCTCAATAAACCAGGATACACATTGTGCCTTCTCTTGAGGAGTAGCCATTTTATAGGCGTTCATTTAACAGTTTTCCTTTCTTTATAGACACCCTGTACATTGTGATAGTAAACTACAGACTTGGGTGAGAAACTAATCAAAATGGATCTAAATAAATTTCATGTGTTTATTTTTGATGATTTTTTTTATTTTCAACATGTGTCTGAATAAGTCTGAAAACCATTTAGTCTTTTATCTCACTGAGTTTCTTTTCCAGGTTAAATAAAAGCTAATTAAATAAAAAATAAATAAGATTTGCTTTTGCATGTGAGTGACCTGTTACAAACTTAAAAACATTAAACCTTCCACTCTGATCAGCTGACTCATCCAACTACAACAGAACCAACCACATACAGGCTTCATAGTTCTCCTCTGTCTGATGTGAAAGGAAAATCAGGAAAGAAGTCAATGCATGGACATGAAAAAGGATCAGTGACATTATTTTGGTAATGCCAAAGCTGTAACAGCGACTCATTGCATGTCATTGCGTGAAAAGATGAAATAGTTCCTGATTAGAGGCTGGGGAGAGGTTAAGGAAGGTGACATAGCGTAGACCAGCAGCCATGTCAATCTATACTCACCGTCCACTTTATTAGGGACACCTTGTTAGTCCCTGGTGGGACCTTTTTGCCTTAATTTATGTCATAGATTCAAGAAAGTGCTTATCAAATCATTCAGAGATTTGGTTGAGATGAAAGCATATTATGGCCCCCTTCTCTTTACCCTGTACACTGTGGACGCGTATTTGTCCATAACTCCACATCTTTTTTGAAAACGGGTCTGCAGGTGGATATCTGGGTATTCGTCTTCATGCTGTAGTTAGTATAAACAGATAAGTCCGGAAAAGACGGTGACCTCATAGCACCCCTCCTCCCCCGCCCCCAACCCACGTTGTCGCACACAACAGAAACAACAATGGCGGCAGCCGGGCTGATTCTGATCTTGTTCCAGCAGCTACAAATATTGCTACGACTTTTGCTCACATAACACCAACAACACCAGTTACGGCAACAACAGCAACAAGTGCTCATGCTGAGATGCAAGCATGTTACACGTGCATGAGCACTTGCTGACATGGAATCCACCTCGGAGCAGAACCAGACGGGCAACCTGACAGGATTTTGCATGGATTTTGCATTGTCATGTAAATGCACAAGCCTATGTACAATACGATGTGTAAACAGCGATACATGTTTTGATGCCGACGCCAAGACAATACGGTGCCGTCCTCGTGTGAGGAGGGTCCCTGGCTGCAGGGTCTGATCAGGCGGGCCGGCTCTGCGGTCAGCATGAAGCTGGACTCTCTGGTGACGGTGACAGAGGAAAGAACTCTAGAAAAACTGCTGGACGTTTTGGACGATGTCAGTCACCCTCTGAACACCATCATCAGCAACCAGTGGAGCCTGTTCAGCTTGGGACTGCTCTTTCAGTGCTGGGCCAAAAGTCTATAGCTACATTTACACGGACACTGCAGACTTAAAAACACAACGATTTTTCCTTTGCGTTCTCCAAGTCGACCTGCATTCAGATGGTGACGCTGGAGACGAATGAACTCGCTGTAGTATGCATGCCAGTTCAGTAGATGGCGGTGTAGGTCTGCAGAGAGGCAGTGCTGCTACAATACAAGTTACGAAGAAGAAAAACTTTTCACAAACAACAATTGTGAGTAGACCCACAGAGACGCAGGAGTTTCTCTTCTGGACAACAAATCAGTTCGGACAAAAAATCTGACTGGATGGTTTTGTCTGGATAACAAACCGAGAAGAGTAAGCAGCACACACGTTACTCGGCAGACGGCTGAAGCTGTTGTTGTTCCTGGTATGTGCACAGCCTTCATGTGAAAGAGTACTGTGCACACAGTGTCAGCGTTTCAGGCTGAAATGCTCTGATTCCGTTTTACACGGAGCTGCATGGAGAGCGTATTGAAAACTTTCCACTCTGTTTTCAAAAGTTACCATTTTCAGACAAAATGCCACGAGTTTCAATGTAAATGCAAGGACAAAACGCAATGAAAACATATCAGATCTGACTGCATATCTGGCCCTATGTAAACGCAGCCTGAGAAAACTCCTTTGCCTCTCAGGCCAGCTGTACATTTCCTCAGAGGGATGGGTAATTGACTTGTGAAATCTTAAACAAAAGGTCTGATCATGAAGCCCAAGAACATTTGAGTATTTCGTTATTCAATCAAATTTGTCAGTATACTCAAAATTTTTAAACTTCCAAGCACACTTACTAGCAGTGTGTATTCACCACACCTGATGACCTTTGGCCTTCAAAATTCACAGAGAACATCTTTGACTCTGAGTATACCTCCACAGCTTTTGAGGAAAATCCCTCAACATACTGTATGTCGGAGATATTTCATTCACTTTAAACCAACGCCAAGTGGTTTTTTTCCACCCTTATATTTCTAGAGTCATTGTGATGGTGCATCACCTCTGTCATGGTCTGAGGGCGTCTGTATCATCGTCACTGGCACTATATAACTTCGAGGTGGATAGTTGGAACACTTCACGCTAAAAAAAATACAAATTCTTACTGCTTTGACTGCTTTATGGCATAGCATCACTTCCCTTTCAAGGCAAAAGCTAAACATTGGGAAAAGGAGAATATAAAACAGTTTTTTTTTAACACATTTGATTAATAGCATTTTGTTTAAATTAAATATGCACTTATTTTCATTTTTTGGGAATAGGACCTCTGGCTCACACCCCTGCAAAGTAGGTGGCGGTAATGCTCCTCTGACGCTGGATACCAGCCGCTGTTAAACAAGAAGAAATCTAATTGTAGAGTTGTTATCATGGCAGAAGCAGAGCAAAACCCAAAGATAAGAAAAGTTTTAACGGAGGAAAGCTAAAGAGTAATTTGCTAAATGCCCATACAGGGATGAACATTGGCTCAGTGTTCACTCACTGGCGTGAGCTGAAAGATGAGGAGGGATGTACGACTGAAGCTTATTTAGCCCTGTTATTGTTGGACTTGTAAGTACATGATCAGACTGTACCTTATCAGTCCACAGGATTTATTTGTCTCTTGGGACGTCCTGTCGGCTCACTTCTCTTCCCTCTGTATGATAACAAATGCATGTTGGTGTACGACAGGGCAGTTACACTCAAGGACCATAGAGGCCCCTAGAGAGCTGAATGCCAGAAATGTACAAAGTGCGCCTTAAGTGACAGCATGTGGATGGAGAGCAAACCCCAAAAGCACAGATCCTCTGTTCATAGGCTGTTAGCAGCCTGAAAGCATAAAAATGAGTAAATTCATACAAATTCTAAAAAGCGCTGCAATGGTGATATGAAAATTATTAAAGATCAATTATATGTTAATAGTTGTTAGTAAAGGTTTAGTGTTTAACAAGTACATTTAGATTGTGCCATTCGCTGAAGCAATGACGGATTAGTAAAACATTCAGTTTTCATATAACTCCCGTACAGCTTGAGCTGTAAGTGAGAGAAAATCAGCTCAGTCACAGCCTAAAGCCTGGTCGCAGAGTAAGCAACATTTTTGCCTGCCTCCCTCCTCAAAACTGCAACTCATTCGTTTATACATTTATATTTGTGGCCATAAAACAAGGCCAGTCTGTGATGTGGGAGCTTTTGAAGTGCTGATATGAGAGGTTTTCTTCTTGAATAGAGCCTAAAGAAGCTGCTTTACCTTCTCTGAGTTTGTACTTATTTGACCTTAATGCCATGAAGGCTGACTGTCAAAAGGCACTGGTGTGTAGGTTTTAAAAAAGGAAGAGATCATTACTTATGTTTTTTATTACATTTAAGTTTACAAGCTTTTAGTCCACAATCAAACATCTAGACTATGCTTCTGTGGGATGAAAAAGGGGACATAAGGGCTTGTGATGAATGTAATCTAAAGATTTATGATCAATGAAACTAACCCTGCTGTAGGTTTCGTAGATCAACAGCACACAGGCAGTTTGTAAAACGACATGTCTGCTGGTTGACAATACTGGGCTAATGCAGCCTTCAAACCCACAGGGAACAAAGACTGCTCAATATTTGATCTCTCTCATTTTCCTCTGCTGCTTTCATGTATGTGGAGGTCTGTCCTCCTGTATTATTTAGTGAAACACGTTCAGTTCATGGAACTGAGAGAAGTAGATTTGCATGCGCCGCTGCATCATTTCATAAAGACATTTCTAGAACAGTTTCACATTTACAAGAGAGAAGGAGAGACTTGATATTTGTTCTGTGTTTCAGAGACAAGAAAGAAGAAAAAAGCTGTTTTTACAGTGAACAGGGAAGATTTAATTATGGTTTTAGAGAATAAGAAAGAGGAGTGCAATACTTTTGGTGTAAAGAGGGTCATATTTACACCACTCACTGCTGAGAGGGGCCAGTTTCTGTAAAAAACTAGAAAGCATTCGGAGAGCTCAAACCTCTGCCAAGGTAGCTCACACATTACTGTTACATCTATAAGTAATATATATCCATGATAAAGTTGCCAGCATAATCTGATTCTGTGACCCTGAAAATATGCAACTAGCACTCAATATCATGTTGATATCATTATAAGTTAGACAGTAATTGAGCAAAAATGATTGTTCGCCAGTGGTGGTTATCTGGATCACCACCAAAATCGAATCATTTTTCATTTGGGCTATTACTTACCCTCCTGAAAATTTCAGCAAAATCCGCTCAGTAGTTTCTGCATAATCATGCTAACAAACAAAAGAACAAATATTTGCTGGCAAAAACATAACCACCTCGGTGGAGGTAATGACAGTAGACTCTCAATAAGATGATCTATTACTGGTAATCGAAACAAAACAGAAAAAGCTCAAATCAGATCTTCTTTGACCATCAATCCAAAATCTGTTGTCCCTCTCAGTACCAAAAGGTGCTGCAGCTTATTCCATCTAACATTAGGGAAAAAGATGGGATGAACTCTGAGCTGGTCACAAGCCAATCACAGCGCTAACACATAAAGACAAAGAGCCATTCACACACACACTCACACCTAAGGATAATTTACAATCACCCGTTAACCTAACAGCAGCTGGATCCCCCTGATTCAATACATGTAATCAGACAGATCCATCTTGCCAAACTCCAATCTACAATCCGCCCGAGGTGGGATGACCCAGCCAGAGTCCTTTAGAGCAGGAAGAGGAACAAGCTACGAGTGAGATGACAGCAAGAAGTGATTACACATACAGGGATTAGCATAAATGCTAACAGCTTCGACAGCAGTTTTATCAGATTGTGACCACATTTCTTTATGAAATGAAAAACAAATACTAAAACTACAAACATTCATTCCACTTCTGTCATGTTTTGAGAAGAGTTTGTTTTACGAAGTGGCTCACTTTCTGTAGTGCAGTAACTCCCGCCTATGGCATTATTTAATTGGTCTGAAATAAATGTAATTGATGGAAGTATCATCCAATCACCTTCTGAATATGCTTCTGAAAGTTCAGCCCTCCTCGAACACTTCCCATGGGCTGTATCTCAGATAGACTAGAGAAATATATTGAATGTCCCTCTGATGTGTCAAGAGAGAATCCCAATACTCATAGAAAGACATGTATGCACCGAGAGAACACACAATCTCCATACAGAAAAGGTCTCAACCCAGTCAGAGATTCAGACCAGCTACCTTCCTTCTGTACATACAGCCCATTGCTTACATCCACACCAGCTTATTAAACTCTGAGGCATACAGAAAAGACACATTTATGGCTTTTTATATGAAACAAATGACTATGTGGTTACTTTGCTAAATTTAGACTGACTTTTGTTTTTGTTTTTACATATGCACTCAGTAATGCTTCAGAATAGTCAGAATAGAGTTTAATCTAAATGTGATCTAATAATATAATGGGATCTAATGGATCACATAATATCATAGATTTCTTGTCAAGAACCAAAGATGAACCACAATAACAAATACCGGTATATCCGCTTTTTCTTTTGTCTTTCTCTTGTGAAAGCCTTTGTTTGCAGATCCTGTCTTTTTCATGTTTACAGTTTATTAATGTTTGAAAGTTTCCAGGTGAATACACTGCGTGAAGAGTGGGATGCTGCTAATGCATCCAGTTAAAAAAAACAACTTTGTCAGATGTTTATTTTGTCCTCCTTCTGCACACTAATGGGGCTGAACTTGGCAATGATACTGACAAATGGAAATGGAAACTTGAGTAATTGTGTGGCAAATTTATTAAGCTCTTAACACTTGACCAGATAGTAACAATGTTAGACTCACTTCTAGACTGGCAATACCCAGGGCATTAATTAGGACACTAATGTTGAAGCTTTGAAGGTGAAATTATTTCCCATTAAACTTAATTAAATTCAAGAAGCTTTATTGACATGAAAGTTGTCAAAATTATATTGCCAATTAATCATAAAGCATATAATATGTTAAAATTATTTAGATATATATTTAAAACATGCTTAATTTTAAAAATTCACATATAGAGAATAAAAAGTGTTTTTTTAGTATTTACAAATCATTATTAAGTAGCCTACTTCTGATGATTTACTATCAATCACAAGTGCACTGGAATAAGAATTAAGTCCAACAAATTATCTTATTTTTTTAACAAATACTGAGTCATAACAAACAGCTCCTCACACTGAATTTGATCAAAATTAGAATTAATTCAGATTCACATTCAGAACAGCAGAGCTCTTTTCTATACCAGAATGATTTAAATTTGTTCCCTTGAGGAAAGTCTGAAATCCAGGCATTTCATCATTCAGTCATTTCAATTGTTTCTCTAATTTCTTTGTATTTTGGACAGCTGTGAGGAAATTGATTTCCACTTGTCGTGTTTCACACAGACCCTTTGGGACTCACTGTTTCCTTTGGTGACCAGTTTACATGGACATTTTAAGGAGTCTGCATTTAGTAAACATTTGTCTTTTTAGTGAGTGCTGTTAGGTTAGATCTATTTTGATTGGAAAGTTTGGACATTTTAAGCCCCCACTAAAGCTTTATATAAAACCACAAATATAGGACAATTAACACCAAATTTTAAATCAACCTCTGCTATCTTGTTCTGCTTACATCCCAGATGACATACATCTTTGAAGCAGGACAGCAGGTTATCTTGTTGTTAAAACCAGTCCTCTAGACTAGGTGCCGTAGGCAGGATTACCTGAGTAAGATGGCGTTTGACCCATGTAAGATGGCGATTTGAAACCCAGCGGAGCCCCTCCCGTCCTGCTTTTTCTGACATCACGCCCTTACGCGAGTTTAGCCCCTCCCACAAAGACGTGCACGCGAGAGCTGCATTATGGCCGTCGGTATCATAACACCCTATACCAGGGGTCGGCAACCTTTTCAATCAAAAGAGCCATTTTACCCGTCACGCCCACCAAAAAAATCTGTCTGGAGCCACAAACACATTTGAACCTTAAAATGACGACAGCAGCACCTGCTGACTCTACATTATAATGACATTAGATCTATAAGCAAACTGATTTACCACCTGACATGACTGCTCTATAATGGGCCATGTACTTTTGTTGCTTTAACTTGACATTAATGTTATACCATATTATTTTGAAGTAATTCATTTAGAAGTAAAATGACAACAATGGTGTGTTTACTTAGATTTTCAGGTTTGTCAACAAAAATAACCATCTATTAATATTAGCCCTGTTAACACTGTTATGTTCATTTTTTATTTTGGTATTGTTGTTTTTTTTTTTACACAGGATCAGGTTTTACTTGCAGTGGAAAAATCATAAATATTTATTTGACATCATCAGGTGAGATGGGGGTCAGAAGGTCTTCCCATCACATTTTAAATTTAAATCATTTCTTTCCTGCATTCTGATCTTTATTATGCACAATTTTATCAATCATGAAGTAATCTTGTGATTTTTGAGGTGCTTTTCGACATCTCATCAGTGTTTTAGAAACTTATCCCACATAATTACTCAATGTTTAGTTTCATGCCAATTTTGATGTGTCATTAAAAAATTGTCATGTATAACACAGTTACTCACACACCTGAGTCTGTAGCTAGTTAAAGAGAGATAATGTGAGGGGGAAAGACTGACTGTAATCATAACGCAGAAATGGTAATAAAAAACATCCACCTGATATCTTTGTGTAAAAATCCGCCACTTCAACAACGCACACAAATAAGGCTCTATTTCGCATAGTGCCGTGAAACGGCCTCAGCGGAAGCTCTGCAGCCACAGCTCTGGCTGTGCAGCGGAGGCCGTTTCACGGCGCTATGCGAAATATAGCCTTATTTAGCGGTGTTTTTGTGTGAAAGTAACGCACTGAAAATTCTCTAAATAAAGCGTGAATGCAGACCGATATCAGACTTTTTCGGTGGGAGTCCGTTTATTTGTGTTTTTGGTCAAGTAAAATATGGCCCCGTCTGACTACAGCGGATTCAGCAGACGAGCAGATCCGAAAGCAGGAAGAGGGAGTTAGGTCCTAGCGCCCTGGGTTTCTTCTCCACAGAAACACTGCTGTAGAGGTAATTTCTGCCCTAACCCTTGTGATAGGACCCAACTTGTTCAATCCCAGAATATCACTTTAACGCCGACATGCCTCTGTTTAAAAAGTTTGAATCCCTTCACAGCAACAGTTGAAAGTATAAGAGTTCATCAAAACATCTTCATCAGAACTTAAAATGAACATCAAGTGAGCTCACAGCTAAAGATGCAGCAGCGTCCTGCTCTCACTCCGACCTGCTGCAGGTCACGCAGAGGTCATGGGAGGTGCACACATGACGCAAAGTTCACGATGTAAAAACCAAGAAATTGTCATTAAAAGAAAAAAGGCAGATGGTGCTAAAACATGCAAAAAAACATCAATTAATTAGAGTTTAATGCGAGTCAAAGAAGACGTTTTTTGCTCTTCTGACCTCTGAGTCAAGAGAGCCACTGGCGAGGGGCAAAAGAGCCGCAGGTTGCCTACCCCTGTCCTATACAGTCAACTGTGAAGGCTTCTAAGCGACGAGCAAGATAAGTGCAGCGACAATGTCTGATTCTGAGTTAAGTTTTCAATGTAATATTGTAATTACAACTTGTGCTCATATTTAGCTTTTACGTATCACTGTTTTGGACGATACTTGATAGAACAAAGCTGAATTAGCGTCTACCAGCAAGACGACCTTTCATTTACTTGGACAACATTAGCAGCTAGCCTGCTAGTCATCTAATAAATAAACCAAGTTTATTCTTTCATTTTTAGGACGTGAGATGGAGCGGGACAAACTACAGGCAGACAACAGCCGGTGTTGTCCGAGGCGGACATGACCCGCGGTGTTAGCTGGGGAGGCGGCCGCGGACGGTGAAGAGATCGAGGGCGTTCCCGCGGGGTGTATCAGTATACCCAGGGAGCACTGAGGGGTCGAGGCTAGTCATCTGTGTTGTAAAGGTTTTTATTTCTTAGTAATAGTCATCTTTGTTGGAGTGAAACTGTGTTTAGTTTGCTAAATTTGAAGTGATGTTATTTATATCCCATCACACTTCATTGAGTGTGGTGCATGTTTAAAATCTGCTGTCTTGCCTTTCCTTTCTACAATTACATTATTTACTTGATACCTTTGTAAATACTTACATTTATTTGCCATTATTCATCTTTGTGAAACTAAACTGATTTTGATTACTGCTGTTTACTTGAAATGTAGAAGTTAATCAATATGTTGCACTGTCTTTCTTCTTGTATTTATTTATATTCATACAGTATGCTGATTTTCAGTCTAAAATTGAATATTGTCTTTACTATCCAGTAAGTTTACATCCTTGCAGAGTTGATGTTTTTGAATGCAACAACTTGTCTGCTTCACTTTGGAGTGAATATATTAGACCACAGTACTTTGTTGAAGATGCTCTTTAGACAACTCAGTAGATTCAATTACAAATACTGCCTCCATTTTTAAAAAGATCCAAGTATGATATGCATATATTTTTTTCCACATTCAAATTCTTTTGAAACCTTTTCTATGATTGTTAACAAATTTGTGTTTGTAATTATTATATACATTAGATCTTAATTTTTTTCTAACCTATGAGAAACTTAGGCTCAAGATTTGCTTCAGTCGTTTAAGTTTGCTGAACTGGTGGCTTGGTAATTTAACTTTTTGTAAAGTTATGATTGAAATTTACATGCTAAAGTCATATTGGATGAACCCGAGAAAGATTTTAACAAAGCCAAGCATTTACATCAAACATCACTGTCATATTTTATATAAGATAAAGTCAAAAAAGTGCAGTGCTCCATTATACACAAATATGGTAAAAAATACTTTATTTAAAAAATTGTCCATTTTTTAAATCTTGACATACAAGGGACAGGTCCATCACACCACGAAGTGGAACATTTTACTGCTTCTGCTGATCTTGTCCTGTTGAGAGAAAGACGTAGTTATTGTATGGTATAAATATTGATTCAGTACAAACAGAAAAGTATAATAAAAAAATGCTCAAACCTATTCATCTGCTGACTTTCATCTTGAGCAGATCCTGGATCGTAGGAGGAAGCCACTTACAAGCATGCATACACTCCTCCTCCTCCTACTGCTGCTCTTCCTCACAAGAAGACAGACGGACTGGCTCCTAATCTGGACACCAAGTCTCATCTCTGCTGCCTTCTTCTCAAGTCTTATCTGCCCAGCCAAAACTATCTGTCAAAGTAGATATAAAAGAAACACAAATCATAGACTGCTACACATTTGTTGGAAGACAAAGTTACACAACACTGTTGTTGAGTTTTTGATGTCATTCAACTCTTTTTCAGATATTTCCTCAACTTCACTTTAACGCAAACTATTAATGACAGAAAAGAATTTAAATACAAAAATATCTATAGAGGACAGTGGGGAAAGATTAGCCATTTTTACTGCTGTTGTCACTGAGGCAAGGAGAAATACAAAGAGATACAACAAAAACAAGTTTTTACAAGTTCAGACTTGCTAAAACAACTAAGTTTAAACATCCCTCTTCATCATAAACCTCTGCAAGGTTGACTGTAGGTTGAGGTTGAATGGGTTGAATATTTCACTCCTATATTGTTTTCTCCATCTCAGCAGGGGCCTGTACTACGAAGCTGGATTAGCTCTTAGAGAGATAACTTCCTGGATAAGTTTCGGATTTTCCGCACTACGAATGTGGATCTCTTTTTATCAATCAATCAATCAATCAATCAATCTTTATTTGTATAGCGCCAATTCATAACAAGTGTTATCTCAAGACACTTTACAATAGAGCATAAAGCTCTTCATTTTATGGATACACATATATGCATAGATACATATATACATATAGAATACACATATACATATATATACAAATATATACATCCAACACCCAACATGAATCCATATAGCCAATCATGGATCCCTCCATCATGGCGGCAAGAAAAAAACTTCTGTTAAGCAGCAGGAAATCTTGAATGTGGATCCCAGTCTCATGATTTACAGCAAATCCACACGATGCTGTGATGGGTGTGAGGGCAAAGGAAGGGAAGTAAGAGGAGACAAGTGGACGAAGTAAGAACTAAAGTTAGGGACAGGTCCATGTATCATCGGCCTGTCGTCTGATTCCTTAGAGGTTAGCCTCTTGAGATGCTACATCTCATTTCTGGAGGGTCCTCATGTCTGAATGGTTGTGGTGATCATTTTCTAGAAGTATAATCTTAGATATTCAAACTGAAAATAAGAACTTATGGTAGTGACGAACTCATGGGTGCCCAGACCACAAGTGCATCCCAACCATATTTGTCTCCGTTAAGTATAAATATGTTAAAGGCCTCTTGAGATGTGACATCCCATTTTCAAGAGGGACTTCATGACTATGTGGTAATAAGAAATAGATACTGTAGGTGTAACGATCATGGATATGGAGATCATGCTAATAACTACATGAACAGCTATAATGATAATGAGAATGGAGTGTTCCTAATAAAATGGCCAACTATGTGTGTCATGTTTATAGCTGTAGTTTTGAGGCTTCATGACTCCACAGCAGCAGGCAGTCTCCACCAAGGATCCCAGGCCACCTACAAGACAAGAGCCAGAGACGAGTACAGGAGCAAACAAAAGGCAAAAACAGATGTGGAGAGAGAGAGAGAGAGAGATAGAGCCCATTGTGCCAGACCCTCCCCGGCAGTCTAGGCCTATTACATCTTAACTATGAGTCTAGTTTATGAACTAATTTATTTATTTATTTATTTATAACCTATAAGCTGGTCCCTAACTGAAAGCTTTATCAAAGAGGAATGTTTTAAGTCTAACCTTAAAGGTAGAGAGAGTCAGACTCCCGAACTGTGTTGGTAAATTGTTCCAGAGAAGAGGAGCCTGATAACTGAAGGCTCTACCTCCCATACTACTTTTTGAGATTGATGGCACCACAAGTAGGCCAGCATCTTGGGAGCGTAATGTTCTAGAGGGGTTGTACGGCACTACAAGCTCTTCAAGATAGACTGGTGCCTGTCCACTGAGAGCTTTATAGGTGAGGAGAAGAATCTTGAATTCTATTCTATATTTAATGGGAAGCCAATGCAGAGAAGCTAAAACAGGAGTAATGTGGTCTCTTCTCCTAGTTCTAGTCAGTACACGTGCTGCAGCATTTTGGACCAGCTGAAGCGTCTTAAGTGACTTGCTGGGACAGCCTGAAAGCAGAGAGTTACAATAGTCCAGTCTGGAGGTAACAAAAGCATGGACTAGCTTTTCAGCATCGCTCTGGGACAGGATAGGCCTGATTTTAGCGATGTTGCGTAGATGAAAAAGGCTGTTTTTGAAATTTGCTTTATGTGAGAGTTAAAGGATAAATCCTGATCAAATAGCACTCCTAGATTTCTAACAGTTGTGCTTGGTGCCAGGCTAATGCCATCTATGGCAGTTAAATCACTAGAAAAGGATTCTCTAAGGTGTCGAGGGCCCAGCACAATAACCTCTGTCTTGTCTGAGTTAAGAAGAAGAAAATTTCTGGCCATCCAGGTTCTGATGTCCTTTAAACAGGCATCTAGTTTATCTAAGTGGTTTGTCTCACCTGGCTTTAATGATACATAGAGCTGTGTGTCATCAGCGTAACAGTGAAAATTAACAGAGTATTTCCTCATGATATTACCAAGGGAAGCATATATATAGAGAAGAGAATTGGACCTAGCACTGAACCTTGAGGAACCCGTAACTTACTTTAGTGTACACAGAGGATTTGTTGTTCACGTGTACAAACTGATATCTATTGGATAAGTAGGACTTAAACCAGTTTAAGGCAGTCCCTGTAATCCCAAGTAACATCTCCAATCTCTGTATAAGAACATCATGATCAATGGTGTCGAAAGCTGCACTAAGATCTAACAAAACAAGAACAGAGAGCAGTCCTTCATCTGAAGCTGAAAGTAGATCATTGGTTACTTTAACTAGAGCAGTCTCTGTGCTGTGATGAGCTCTAAATCCTGACTGAAAGTCCTCAAGCAGGCTATTGTCTTGAAGGAAGTCACCTAGCTGATCAGCTACCACTTTCTCCAGGATCTTTGAGGCAAATGGAAGGTTAGAAATAGGCCTATAGTTAGCTAATGTTCCTGAATCAAGGTTAGGTTTTTTAAGGATGGGTTTGATTACTGCTGTTTTAAAAGACTGTGGTACGTAGCCTGTTGATAGAGATATATTTACTGTCTCCAGCAACAATGGACAAACTAGAGGAAAGACCTCCTTAAACAACTTAGTTGGGATCGGGTCTAAAAGGCACTTTGCCCCGGTAACCGATGCTGAAGGCCAAACCTGGTCCGAAGCAGGTTAAGTTCCAGGATAAGAGCTCAGGGGGGTGTGACAGACCGTCCGCTGACCAATCGGTTCTCTCTGGCGGGCATAAAAGACCGCACAGTCACCAATTTGCTGTCTTGGAAAATGGCTTGCCCATCTCTGCCAGAACCGGTTAATGTCTGTGCACAAATTGGAAGAGGAGCGCTTCGTCGGGAGCGTTTTTTTCGTGACAGAGGTAGTCAGCTTGATTTACCAGAAGAAATCTTGTACGAGAGGTACAGATTTTCACGGGAGGGACTTCTATACATCTGTGACCTGCTGGAGCCTTACGTGGCAAATAATGCACTAAGGTCATTTTAAAAATATGAAAGTGATTTTCCTGGTCAAACAAGCGAAAAAATTAATTGCGTTTAGACAAATGTAGAGTAGCCTATTTATTAGTATGTTGACCATGATGTTTTAGCAACAATAATGGACACAGAAAAATCGTTCTTGTCAGTATTTTTATGTTATTTCTGTCATTGGTGTTAACATATTTTAGGTTACAATCACAAGATTCATGAATGCAATAAAATTAATCTAAAGGCACATATCACAACATCTGAAGACTGCTGACAAAACTCCATTAAATAAAACATTAACTTGTTTAATTCAAACTATTTGACATTATTTCTCAATGTCAGTGATAACGTTTGATCTGAGGATGTTTACTTCTGAGAAAAGACAGCACATGCTGATAATTGTACTGAACTTTATCATGGATAAAGTCAAGTAACAATAATTTTGGTTTAAAGTTCAATTACAATTAGCCTACATAATTAATCATCATATCTTAAATGTTGTCTAATGTGATATGATCTCCAAATTTTGGTAGTAACACCATGACACCGAGGGACATATTTTAGTTTGAAGAAAAATTTTAAATATCTAATTTACGTTTAATTTAATCCATAGATTTATCCCAGTGTTATCAACACTGACCATTTATTATTTTAATTTACAAAAAAGAGGAAATGTTTTACACTGTCCAATAGCGGTGGATCATGACAGTGGGACAAATGTTATTTTAGATGCAAAGTACAATAAAAGTGAAATTAAATATTATATTTAGGCTAATTATATTACATTTAAAATAAAAAAGATAAGTATTCATCACCATTTAAAAGACTATTTAATTACATAATTTTGGTTTAATGTGGACGAGTTCTTTATTACATTTTAAGCGATTTGTGTTTCTGGAAAATGTAGGAAAATGTGGAAAATGTGCCGGCAATCCCTCCGGCTTCTCGCGGCTACAGTCATGTTGCTCCTGGCCTGGATAATACGGCGGTACTCCTCATACTTTTGCAAGATTATTTGCTGCTCCTCCGCCGTGAAGTAGGCTGCTCTCTTCTCCATTGTGGAAAATGCTCCGGGGCCTCTAACCACGCCCATTTTATGTGTGCGCGCACAGATCCCAGCCGGATTCACTTATCGAGTTGATAACGAGCCTCGTAGTACAGCAGATCTGGATGACGGAGATCCGGTGAAGTTTAGCGAGATGTCGCAGAGTTATCCTGGATGACTTAATCCAGCTTCGTAGTACAGGCCCCAGGGGTGTTGAGCCCCGGCTGGTTTTCCTCTTGTTTACCCTTGACATGATTTTCTATAATGTTTAACATTTGGTCAAACATATCAGTTAATCAACATGACATTAAATATTATTTTATGATTCAGTGTATCAATATAACACTTAATACTTTTGGTGGTATAAAAGGAACCAATGGCTCACTTTGCCTCATAGTCAACATTTTGACAAAAATGTTGCTACCTTTGTTATTCAGACGAATCTTTAGGCCAATAAGTCACACACTTAAACTACAGTGGTTTAATTACATATGAGTATAATACACCACTTTAGACCTGAATAAACTTAATTTGATACCAATCTCAAAATACCTGACAAGCAGAAAATTTAATTTGACACACGAAAAAGGTTTGTTTTGTGTTAAAAAGTACGAACCATTTATGCCAGGTTCTCCTTTTCATCAGAGACGGGGAGAAATGATAAGGGCGACGTTAAAAGAGTTGTTTACTGTTTACCAGAAGCAGGGGGTGGCTTACCTCTCTCTCCCTTAAATTGATACTTCTATTCTATGATATGTTTACCTGTCTGAAAGAGTCTCCGCACCGGACTGGGGAGGTGGGGGCAGGGACCACTACTCTTTCTCTATCATTTGAACGGCGTAGATGAGGTTGAAATCAGAGAAAATGTCTTACTTTTACACCCTGGTGCTAAGACACTCGACGTGTTTCAATATTCGGGACATCTTAAACATAGCACGTCTCGGATTTCACCAGATTACTGAGGTTAGAAAGCCCCGTTGGGAAAACAGGCCGTGCTTTCACTTATTGAGTAAATGCCCATAAGGTACTGGTCTAAGAGGGAATCTAAATACATTTGTTTTATACCATAAAACCGAGTAAACACATAAGAGGAAAAAAATAACTCACCTGTCCATCAGATGTAGATTTGAAACCCTACAGGTCCTACAGAGGGGTCCTCTTCCGCTCGAACACAACGCCGACATGATTGTTTTATTTCGCGCACGGTCCTCCTTCTTGTACTCTTCCTGTAAGCGTTTACACAATCCTTGACTTTTAGGTGGAAGCTGTCTGGGGTAAAGAGGGAATCTGCATCTTCCTGCTGCCCACTGGATTGCTGCTGTCCGCCATTGTTCGGGGTTTAATGCTGTTTTTCTTCATACTCTCCTTCTCCTTCCTCGGACTTGTTCTTCTTCTTCTACCTTTTCCGGCAGAATAGACGCTGCAGAGCGTATCACTGCCCTCTGCTGGTCTTCTTTTAAACAGATTTTGTTATACAGTCCAGTTACATGCAGGACCTGCAGCACTTCGGATGTGATATGCTGGTTCTCATTTTGGTTCGGATTTGTTTTTCTGGCCAGCAAGGTAAATCTGCGAACCAGGACTTCCTCATGCGCGTTCACGAGAACGAAGAGCTTTACAACCAATCACGATGAAAGACGAAGCGCCGCCCCTCGACCAATCAGGATAGAACCCTCAGGGGCTCTTCTGATTGGTCAAAGATACCTGGAGCGGTCGAGAATCTTTGTCAGCTCGTAACAAAGACAGATGGAAACGCAGCCATCTCGCTGTAGTGCAGTTACGCTACACTCATAAAAGGATATCAATGGATATTCTTACATTTGAGCCAAACAAAGCACAGAAAAATTAGCATTGACTAGCAAAATCCTGCCTACGGCACCTCTTGTATTTGAATGCACATGTTTTACGGCTCGTCACGGTGGTCATGCCTCTGCTTTGACTCTGGAGAAAGTGACTGTCATGTTTAGTGGTGCAGAGTCACTAACTGTCTCCAGGTGCAAATGTGCTGCTGTATTAATCTGAAGGTCGTTCTAGTTGGTGAAAAAAATCACAAGTTCAGCAAAAGCCCAAATAACAAAATCAGCACTCATTGAAGTCTCCTGCGACAGGCTCCATGCACTCCCTGAGCAGTAGTAGTTTCTGAGATGGGGGAGGGTGTGTGTGAGTGTGTGAGGAGCCTCTGTCCAGAAGGAGGAGAATCAGTTCCAGCAGCTGTACTACAGATCGGAGGGACACACGCTGGGTCATCCCACCCCTGCCATGTGATTTTCATTACAGAGGCTCCAGGAGGAGGTCAGCCGTGGAATAGTGAAGGTAAAACCGTTTCTCTATATATTTGACTTTAGACAGATTTGTCCTGAGAGAATGACCTCTATAATCATGCTCCTGTAAATATCTCAGTCATGTTTCTTATGTGATTCTTTAAGCACTAGTGTGTGGGGTATTGGAGAATAAAGGACCTGGATATTGTGTAACTACAGTACAGCGCTGGTGTTTGACATGTTTGCTAGCAGGAAAAATGACTGGTTACTGAACATCATGAAGTTTTTCTATCAGTGTCCCTCAAGAAATGAAAGGAAAGCTTTTAACAGCTGAGTGGAAATATATTGATTTACAGTGAGAAGAATATTTGGTTTATGAGGATTAATTCAAGACATTACTGTTGGGTTAAACTGAACTGAAATACAGATATATAAAATAGAAAATACATAACTGTCCTTGATATGTGTGCACCTATATGCAATTCAAATCCAAAGAAACCACCGAACAATCACAGAAGGGGTTTCACTCTTACGTACATGTTATTCTTGGTCGCCTAACAGAGGCACTGACTTCCACAAAGATAGCTTTCATGTTTTCACACATCAATGAATCTATTATCCTTCACTTCTCCAACTCTGCTTAGTGTACATGTTTGGAGGAACAAAGAAACAAAAAAATTAACATTGCTAGAAAAAAAAAAAAAAAGGCAATAAATAGATGGAAAGAGTAAAGAATAGTCGTACTCAAGTAAAGTTACTGTTAATTTCTCTTTTTATTTAACTGAAGTAAGAGTTAAGTGTGGCAGCAGTGTAGCTCGCCATAAGAGCTAGGGCAGGGGACCGCAGATCAAGTCCTATTTGAAGTATACTTGGAAGGTGGCTTGGTGGCTGAGGAGATGCAAGCTGACATCCTTGGTGGTTGGCGTGCCCTGCCTGGAGGAGTAGGGTTTGCAGCCTTGCACCCTTAAACTTCATCACACATAAAACTAAATGAATTAAGCAAGGTTGACTATGCTGGTGGTGCAGACAAGTCACCAGGAATTATGAGTGGAAAAATGTTAACCCGGTATGCGCTCCCAAGCCTGACCTGACCTAGATAAGAAAGACCTGCTTCAAAAATCTGCCAAAGTAAAAATAAAAAGTACTTCATTACCTCCGCCAAGGACATGATGTTTTTGCCTGTTTATGTTTGTTTTGGGTTTTTTTGCTAGATTACGCAGAAACTACTGGGCTGATTATGATGAAATTTTCAGGAAATGTTTGTAATTGCCCAACTTAAAATGATAATAGTTTGGTAGTGATGCAGATTAACACTATTAGCAAACAATTGGTTTTGCTCAATCTAATAATGATATCAACATGATTCAGAGTGCTAGGTGTGCGTTTCCAGGGTTTGTGAATCATATTATGATGGAAACTTTATCATGGAACTACTGTCATAAATGTAACAGCAATATGTGAGCTACCTTGGCTGAGGTCTGACTGCTTTCTAGTGAGAAATGTACTCCAAGTATTGAGTATTTTTAGTAAACTTTACTATGTTGTCTCTGAAGAATCATAGCTGGATTACAATTCATAAGCTGTTGTGTTTCTGTAGTTATTCCTCATGTGGTCCACGACAACTTGACAACAATTGGGAATTTCACAACTCCATAACACTTTGAACAGAATGATGTAACATAAATACAGGGCATTAGAACACCAACAAAACGACAACATAGTAATAAACAAAGACATCATGTTGCAATAGGATGTTAAGATAAATTCACTACAGTGAAAATAAAGAGTAACATACAGCTTTGAAAAGTCTCTTGCAATACTAATTTTGTAATTTTGGTTCACTCCTGGCCAATGCTGGGTTTTCTCTTAATCCATTGCCCTCCTCGGTAATTAACTGTATAGACATTTTGCTTTAGGAAACTGTAGATTTTATGGTTAATTTCTGTTAATTGTACACAAAATATATTCCCACAATCTTTTACAGATTAAGAGTATGTTTTTTGCCAAGGAAACACCTGATGTTTAGTCAAAATCTGCTGCACTAGGATGCAGGACCTGCTCCTCAAGTCTTCTACTGTGTTTCTGTAATTTATTCACATTTTGTGCTACTTATCTTTGATGGACCAACATTGCTCTTTGGCTGCTATCCGTCCTATTCCCCTGACTTTCTCCCGTAACATGTGACTCTATCACTGGACCCTTGGAAAAAAAGACCAGACATTTTTAAATCCAGAAGAGACCAGCTGTCATCTCCAGCTGTCATCACTTGATTTAAACTTTTTAAATTGGGGACTCTATTTCATACAAGAGAGCATGCTAATAGATTAATTCACTCATTAGCAAATCAGTATTCATGAATGAATTTATCATGGTGAATGAAAAAAAGGACTCCCTGGTTTGTGCGGGAAACTATGTGAGAAAGCTTGCAGCACAAACCAAGACTTTAATTTTTAACAGCTTAACTCCCTTATTCTGAAACATTAGTTTGCTGGTTAGCGGATACAGCATACCATCAATAGTGAAGTCATTGTTCCGATTACTCCAGAGTAGTAAAGCTGCAGTGTTTTACCTCTGCATCGAACAGCTGCACGATTTGGCTCTGTTTTGATAGTTTTGGAGCAGATAATCTACAGAGTTTTGAGGATTTCCAGCGAAAACAACACTTTCAAATGTCCAAACTAGCCTATTAGTTTGTGTTACTCTTCGCGCAATCAATCAAACATTTCCCACAGCAGTGGTTGTGTTTATCTGTCCTTTAGGCCTCCCTTTTCTGGTCTCACTCCAGTCACATGGGATGATGTCATCACCCCTACCCACTTACCCTCAGTGAATTTCCCTGATTATTTGCGCACTTTCCTTGGTGGACATGAATATAAGGAAATGACTAAGATAAAATCCATACAACAATTTGTCTGTTTGCGGTCACACATACAGCACACCAGGGTTTTTCCTGCAAGAGTGTATGAGGTAATGGTGTACACACTAAAAACAGTTGGGTTAAAAATAACCCAATTTTAACCCAACTGCTGGTTCAGAAAAGGAAGAATCACTTTTTGGGTTATTTTAACCATAGACTGTAAAAAACATGGATGTCATGTCGCTGGGCTCGAATTGAAGTCGCCACAAAAACTGCTCCCCCTGGTGGCTGGCTGCAGTATAGGTCGATTCTCTGTCTCCCCCATTCATCTGAACGAGCCGTAGTGAAACTTCAAAAAATTAATACACCTGGTAGAAATATTTCTCCTATCCGTATGCTGTGGTGATATGAAAGTATTATTGGGCTGCATTTTTTTCCAAGTCCTCTTTTTTCTGAAAAGTTTCTTTTTCATCAGTTATTAGAGTTTAAAAATAACCGCGGTTTACTGCAGTTTCACAATGATTGTGTACGCTGTATGCTGCGGAGTTTTGCGACCGTTTACGACAGCTGTGTCCAGATATGGTCCAGATTCTCTAATTGCTGCACAATGGCAGCGCCCTGACGGGGGATATTATGGCTTCAAAACCGTTACATGGTGGAAGGCGGAGCCACGCTATCCAGTTCTTATAATACATCCATGATTTTAACCCAACAGGTTGGGTTCTTTTTTTTTCGACCCAATTTTTGGGTTGTATTATTTAACACAAAAGTTGAGTTATGCTAACTACAATGTTGGGTTGTTCCTAACCAAAATATTGGGTTGCACAGTTCAGCACTCCAAGTAGTTTGACATGGAGGCAGATAGGACCCGGAAGCGAGACAGATTTAGCAGTTCACAATAACCAGCTTTATTGAACAGGCACAGGAACAGTTGAGTAGAGAGCGGGGATTGAACCCACAATCCTTGGAACACATGGCAGTAACATAGTCCACTCGGCCATGAAGTAGCCACACACTCATACTGCAACTCAGAGTCTTTAAGGTGAAGCAGGTTAGGACTCACTTTGTCTTTCAGAGCAGGAAACGGTTCTGATTGCCAGAGATCAGGCTACCACCACTGATTCGGGCTCATAGACAGGTACTTGGCGTCACACATAGGCAGAGGGGTCAGATACCGGGGAACAGATGGCCACCACAGATCAAGATTCACGAAAAGGTACTCGGCGTCAGGAACAGAAGGCAAGGTCGGGATCAGGCAGAAACGAGTCGGTACCTTGTAGTCTAGCTGAGGATCAGTCGATACAGGCAGAAACAGGAACAGGTCGGCAATGGGTGATCAGTCCGAATAGCAGGTCTGGAGTTCTTGGCATGAGAGCGAAGACGATCTGATGCCGAGTGCGTGGTTGTGACATAGCTGGGTTAAAATAATAGCCCTATAACCCAGAAAATGGGTTACTCTTTATAAAAATAACTCAAAAATTTAACTCAACACTAGCAACACATAAATTGGGTTACCAAAAGAACTCCACTTTTTAGTGTGTAAAAATTTAACCTTGAGATGAAATTATTATATAAATCACCCTTGTCTTACCAATAAATGTTTCCTTTGGTATGATTAATGGCATTTTTGATGCCTTTACACTTCCTCCCATGACAAAAACAAGCACTACCCTGCTGAATCTACAATCAGCCATAATGCCATAAAGCCACAATCTATTTTTCATCCATTGTTGCTCAGTCACCCCATGAGCTGGAGTGCAACACACTGGTGCTCGTGTTAACATGTACATCATAGCTATGATTTTTTTATAGAGTCCCGATTCTGTCAGGCATATGAGCCAGTCAAGTGTAAGAAGAGGGTCAGTCAGTTAAACTCCAGAGCAGAGACTATCAGACTAAAGAGGCTTTAAGTGGAGATGCTCCTCCTCTGTTTAACCTCGTACTTTATCTATGTTTTCTGATTTAATGTGATTCATCATCTCATATAAACATGCTCTCCTAAAAAGACTGTGCACTTTGTGCTACGTCTTTAAAATTCCTCACATCCTGCTGTCTCCTATCTCTGAACTGTCCAACTGAGGCGTTCATCGCTTCATCCTGAATATTGTTGAGAGGAGAGTGTGAGTGTTCGAGGGAGATGAAACACACACACACGCACCGACACACACACCTACACATAGCGTCCTTGGTTAGAGCACTTTAGAGGAGTTCATCCGTCTCCTCCTTCAAAGACTCGATCCTCTGGGAGCTCAAGTTATTTTTGCTTCTTTTAAAAGTTCCAGCTTCATTTATTTATTCAGAGAGGCCAGCGCTAAATCACAGATTTTTTCTGTCTTCTGCTGTTTTTCATACAGCAGCTCCTACTATTACCTGAGCCTGCTGCTGTCATGAGAGACGTGCTTATATTACAATGTGACCCTGCAATCCAACTCAGAATGCTTTTGGGGAGTAATCTAATAAAGACCAAGCTTTGAAAGTCTCAAAGAGTGAGTGTTAAATGTTTTGGTGCTCAATACTATGATAACATACATGAACAATACAATAAGTTTAAAAAGATGACTTCTTTGAGCAATAATGGTTGAGCACAGATCTCAGCGGGAGTGTTGGGACTGTAAATGGGTCACAGAGATGTTTTTGTTGGGTTGTGAATGTGTGCCAGGAGGAAATAGAGTCCATGATAAACTCAGCTGACACACATTCATACTCATGTATATTTTTGTTTATTTCCTTAAAATCTGCATTTATTCATCAAACCAAAGCTAAAGGAGAGCGTCTGCACACCAGACGCTGCTCTGAAGTTAACCTTGTATGAGGATTATCACTACAAACAGGATTTCTTGAGCTCAAACCCTTTATCAGACAGGCGCCAAGGACCTGAAATGTCACATATGTGACAATAGTCTTCTTTAGATTGATCCTGGAACAGCTCCTGCTTTGCAGACCATGCTCCCCATTTCTATTTCTTTAATTCTTCCGGCTTTCAGTCCTGATGTTTTAGGATTGGAGTGTTGTTTTTTCTCTTTGTTTATCAAAACAGCTATTACATCTTGCTTTTATGATGTTAATGTGACGACTACACTAGACCTTTAGAAAACAGACTGCAGTTTTTTTGCCCTTAGAGGATGCTTGTTTTTTGCGGGGATTCTTAAATATTATTCTTTCTTAAGCCTTAAAAAATA
Organism: Scarus forsteni; assembly: GCA_036419115.1. Lineage (NCBI taxonomy): Eukaryota > Metazoa > Chordata > Actinopteri > Labriformes > Labridae > Scarus > Scarus forsteni. The sequence goes on along the minus strand of JAZDUH010000326.1, from coordinate 1,204,296 downwards.
ATGCACATATTTGAATGTGGCCATTGTGTTTTGCACTTTAAAAAAATGTTTATCCATGTGTGTGTAAGACAGAGAGAGAGAGAGACAGCTCAACAAGTCAATTAATTTATGCTAAAGTTGCCCTATGTTAACAACTAGGCAATGACCAAATTCCTTTTCATGTGTCTTTCATGGTTAATTCAGCAGTATAAAGAAGCTCTTTAACATAAATTGTTATTCCAATGCTACAACTGAAATATTATTGATGTCTGTGATTACTCAAATTTACCGTTTTATAAAAGATCAGATTGTCAAATTATACTTGTTTTCTTGTATGTCGGAGCAGAATAAAACAGTTTTAGAAGTAGAACATTATGCTTGATTAATTCTGACTCAGAGAAGCTCAGTGAAACGTCTCAACTTTGGCAGCTTTTGAGTAAAATTATGAGTCTTCTGTTTTCATTCCAGTGAAGCAAAGAAGACTAGATGAAGAAGCAAGGAAAAGGAGGCACTGCCAGCATCCCCCTCTCCCCACCAACAGGGAGCAGCAGTGTGCAGGTCTGCCATGAGTACCAGAAGGTGGCTTTTAAAATCTACCCGGAGAACGGCCACACCACAGAGAACAGCTCCCACAGCCGGAGGGAGAGGGTCCGTGGCAGAGATGAAACGGGAAAGATGACGTGTGTGCCCGACATCATCTCTCACAGTCAGGAGCACCGATACATGAGGGATGACAGCTCCAATAAAAACTGCTCATGGACAACAGATTCATGCAGTCAGGTGTATTCAGGGCCTGAGGATAACTCCACGGACCAACATGAGACCCTAACAGAGACCTCCACTCTGACCTTTGTGGACGCCCACACTCTGGATGAATCAGCAGAGAACCAAAGTCTCCATGGGGTCAGCATGGTCTTCCTCAAAGAGTTTGTGCTGATAGATGATGATGATGATGGAGACATGTCCCTGAGAGAGAAGACAGTGACGGACTTGTCCATCATGGGAGGGAAAGCAGCTGAACTGGTGTGTGGGAGGCTGCTATCCACCTCCAGTGGTTCAGTGTCGGAGTATAAGGAGGAACCTTCAGCTCCTCTTCCTGAGCCAGGGGACACTGAACAGGAGAGGAGGCCCTGCTGTTCCTGCAACATTTTATGACCAAGAAGCATATGGATTCAAATGATACTGGACTTCAAAAAGCTTATTTTATGATTATAGGCACACAAAAAAGATTTGTGTTACTGCTCTTAAAAGGGATATGCTAACATTTTTTTTTTTTTCTTGCCTCACTTCCAAGTCCACGACAAGGATAGACACCATTCTTTCAACTCTGTGTGCAGTAACAAAACACAGGCAAAGCTCACCCACCAAAGCTTATCTCAAATGCTGAAAGTCAATGGGTAGTATTAGCCTGCCTTTGCCTACTGTCATCATATAAACTCTTCAGCAACTCTAAACTGTCCTTTGTGCTTGTTGGCCTACCTACAAGCACATCCACAGTGGTTTGCGCATGCGCCCTGCTGTTTAGTTTTTGTATGTTTTTCTTTAGAAAATCACATAAAGTGCTTATCTTAGACAACATAACAACGCGGTGAAAGAAACAAGTCACAATAAGCACACAGGACCATTTAGAGATAGTGAAGAGTGTATCACTCTAGGCAGACACAGGCTAACAGTGTTTGAGCTAAGCTAATCAGCAGGGGGTGATCACTGGCTGTCTCTTGTTACTGCACGCACAGTCAAAAGGATGGTGTCTATCTGCTTTTTATGGAGGCGTCAGTGAAGCAAAACACAAAAAACAGAAGTTATGATATACCTTTAAAAGCACAGATCTGAGTCCTGAGTGAGGCAGACACTGTGTGATTTTAAGGCGAAGAAAGATCAGGCATGGTGGACTGTCAGCTCACACTGGCCCGTTCAACCATGAATATCACACAACCAACATGCACAATGAATAAGCTAGTGGTCAGGTACAGTCTGAGAGCTCACTCTGTGAACATTATAAGGTTCATCTGTTTAACTCATGAGGGTTGAAGTAACGTGAACCTGTATGTGGGGTGTTTGTATTGCGCTGCTCATGCACAGACAAAACTGGCCGCTCTTTGACACAAACATCTAGCACATACAATCACACACAGCCAACACATTTTGAATTGAAGCATGACGGTTTCTCCCTGTCAGCTGGAGTTCCTATCTCTTGTTCATTCATTTATTTCTTGATATAAAGGGAGGGGGCAGGGGTTACATTTTTTTGTAGGCTAACCCAGAAGTCTTCATTGCCCTGGCTGCCTCGCCTGAAGCCTGTGCTCTTGGATCATAGTGGATAATTGTCTCTGTGGGGAGAAAAAGTCATGAAATTAATATTTCCAGCATGAAAATTTTCACAAACAAAAAAAAAAGCTGTTTCATGCTGGAAGAGTTTAACTTGCATGATGGCAGCGGTGCGTGCATGTATTCATTTTGCAGAGCAGGTCATCAAGTCGGAGCTCCCAGACCGTGAGCAAGAGCTGCATCACTCCCTGCGAAGAAATTCTTTAGAATTGGAGACTTGCCTATTTCTCATTGGTTGTGTGTTTCCCAGCCAAAACAAATAGCAATTTAAAAATGAAAAGCCATATTTACTGTAATTCAGCTGGTTTGTATAAACAGCAGTGCAAACAGATAGAAACCAAACCAAAAGTCAAAATTCAATCAAGACTCAATTTGCCTCCTCTTTGGAGAAACACATATAATCATCGGTAAAAAAAATGAATAAATACATTGATATGAGTCTCCAGTAAACATCTTTTTAAAAAGTGTTGGAAAAACCACAACTTATAGAAGATAAAAAAACATGTTAATTGTGGAGAATTTACTTTAGACAGTGTCATAAATGAAAAACAAAATGTTTTATTGGCTGGGTTACAGGTATTGCAACTGCAAGCCACAGGTTTATTTGGCTTAAATCATGAAACCTACATTTGCTCAAGGCTGCAGTGTGCTGTGTACCTACTGTTGGGTTTATATAAAAGGGTCAAACACAAAATTTAAATTGTTGAAGGTTATTACACAGCATGTTTAGAAGTTAAAGGTCTCATGTCCAGAAAATTAATTTTATTTGCTTTAACGTTGTTAGAAAGAGCTGGGGGAGCAGAGGAGCACGACAGGTTTCTCTAAACTCTCAGTTCATGGAGAAATGTGGTATTCCTCTATAAAGAAAATGCCCCTTTAAATGCTCTGTTTTTACTTCCTGGGGGTTATGATGTCATGGCTATACAGCCTCCAACTACATGTGTGTTTTCAGCTTATCACAAGCAGAAACTATTACTGTTTGAAAGTTCACTCTGTGACCCCTCCTCCCTCAATTTATTAAAAATAATTTGGGCAGCCAATACGCACATGGCTCATTATCATAGCCTCCAACAGCCTTCTTGTCCAAGTCCAGGTGTTTCAAAGGGGAGGGAAAATAGTTGCATCTGATCCTCAACAGAGTTTACATTTTTCATTATTTTTAGTCAACTTGTGTCAAATTCTTGCTTAATAGACACACAGGATGTAAATGGTCAAACACACCAGAATATGGGACCTAAAACATAATCCAGTATCGTTCAGCCCTACCATGTGTCATATCAGCTGTCACATGTTAGAACTTCTGTCCTAACTAGCTTTTGTCTGAACCTGTACAGAGATGGTTTATCCCATGCTGATGTTAAAAAATCTGTTGTGGCTCTGCTGTAAATGTATTACTGACTGGGGCAACATTACTGAAATATCACATGTCAGAAATTCATTTATTAAGCCTAGATGACTGGACTATGATTCACTGATATGTCCCTCCTTGCACACACTCAAGCTTAATCCTTCAAGCCAGTCTTACAAATCAATGTTCAGGTCAGAAATGCCTTAAAATCACACACTGTACACCTGGCTTACAAAAAAACATTTTTTCACATTTTTTTTTTTTTTTGCTGTTGTTTGAAAAGAGTCAAACGGCAAAATGAATACAGTTTGTTTTAAATATCAGTTGCTAATATTTTTGTTATTCCCTTTTTTACATAAACTTGAGCCTCAAATGTTTGTTGAGGGACTCCTCCTAACTGATTTGTCTTATTTGCCTCGATCGCTTTGTTTCTACTCATGTTTGTGTGGAGGTCAGTTAACCTTAAACACTGTTTCCTTCCTCAATATTTGTGAGGAATGCTCTTTCATGAAGTTGAAAATAATTCTTTGTGTTGGTGTGTGCTAACTTAGCAAGAAGGATATTTTTCATTTGCTAATGTGTGAGTGAGTTTGCATTAATAAAAGAAAAAAATTGATCAATTTTTAGTGTGAGTTTTGAGTAGATTTGCAAATATAACCTTAACATTTACTTCATTGGGTAAACTTTGCATGTGCCAGGTTGGACCTCTATTTCCTCCAGGACAACAGCCTGTAGAAAGTTTTTGGGAAAAGGCAGAACCTTCTTATTTGTCCATGGGCCAGAGCCCAAAATTTCACTTGTCGGTACCACTCAAGGTGACGAAACTTGCTTATGATTTTTGAAAACCTCTATGTCTGTAGATGATATTTTGGTATGATAACCCTTCCTGAGTGGCAGCTGTATTATAGTTAACAGCCAATGAAGTTACCCACCCCCTTCAGAAAATTACATTTTAGACGATGGTGCATCCTCTTGTTTAGACTCATGTACAGGACATCTGTCAGTGTTTCACTATATTGTCTTTGGTATCATTTTAAAGAGAACCTTTGAAGCTTTCATTCAAGCCAAGTTGTGAAGTTTCCTGACCAGTATAGAGGTCACTGTAGCTCTTTAAACTATAAACAACACTCATTTTTACACAATTTTCGCCTAAATGATATATTATCTTTTAACCCTGTGTCATCTAGGAATGGCAGGGATATAAAATATAAGAACTAGAATACTCACAGAACCATAAGGATTCAGGAAATGTATAATATACCCCTACTCTATCATTGTTACAGGTCATTGTGAGCCTTAAACTAGACAGCATTATTAACTAGAAAAGCACTCAGAGAGCTCAGACCTCCGCCAGCGCCACAGTCCTCACCCATATTGTGATTTTCACAATAAATATTAGTCCTACCTTTATGTCATCAAAATATTTACATTCCTTGACCAAGAAAACAAAACATTAGCAACTGGATTCATAATGAAATCTATTTTAGTTCAGTGGTTATTCACAAAAATCACATTTTTCGTCATGGCGGCCAGACGCTGATCCGGATCAAGACCAAAACCGTATCAGTTCTTCCTTTTCCCATGCTGAACATTTCCTGAGAATTTAATCAAAATCCATCCATAACTTTTTGAATTATTTTGTTCACGGACAGACGGACAGACAAACAAACTCCCTGGAAAACATACACACGTTGAAAAAATTGTTGGTACCCTTCATTTAATGAAAGAAAAACTCACATGGTCAGTGAAATAACTTGAAAATAACAAAAGTAATAATAAATAAAAATTTACTGAAAATCAGCTGATGAAAATCAGACATTGATTTTAAATTTTGGTTCAACAGAAATATTTTAAAAAACAAAATAATGAAACTGGCTTGGACAAAAATGATGGCACCCCTACAAAGGATTGAAAATGGTGTGACCATAGGGACATGTTATACTAAGGTGTGCCATGTTATTATCACCACAGGTGTCTCCAACCTTGTAATCAGTCAGTGTGCCAATTGCCTACATATATATATATATATATATAACATATATATATATATATATAGAATGGCTCAGAACAAAACACTGGACTATTCTGAAGAGGCCTTCTATGATCCCTGATCTAAATCCTGTTGAACATTTGTGGAAGGAGCTGAAACATGCAGTCTGGAGAAGACAGCCTTCAAATCTGAGACAGCTTGAGCAGTTTGCTCATGAGGAGTGGGCCAACATACCTGTGGACAGGTGCAGAAGTCTCACTGAGTTACAGGAATCCTTTGATTGCAGTGATTGCCTCAAAAGGTTGTGCAACTAAATATTAAGTTAAGGGTACCATCATTTTTGTCCAGGCCTGTTTCATGAGTTCATTTTTTAAATAATTCTGTTGAAGCATGGTTGAAAAGCAATGTCTGACTTTCATTGGTTAAATTTCATAGAATTTTTAATTATTTTTTACTTTTGTCAGATTCAAGTTGTTTCTCTGACCACTGTAAATTTTTCTTTCATTAAAGCTGTGGTCTACGATTTGAAACCGCAGCCTGCCCCTCCTTCCCTCACCTCTCCCCTCCGTGTCCCAAGATCCCGCCCCCAGCTCGTGACGCCTCATAAAGCCCCCTCGGACTGAGCTACGAGCGACTAGCACAATATATCAGCAGCAAACTCAATCAAAAACAGCTCAGCTCAACTGAAAGTATCAAACACGACAGACATCTCCCTTATAACACACAGCAGTAGCCATTTCAACTGGACCGGCGGCAATGCGGGTCTGGCGCCGCCAGAGCGGAGCCGAGTGTGGGGGAGGATTTATCTTTCTCAGCCTGTCCTCCCCAGCTCAGCTTACAGTGCTAACGATTAGCGGCTAACAGGCTAACCCGCTCCCCTACAAGTTATTAGCCCGTACAGGCACAAACTAACCAGAGTTATTCAGCAGACATCTCCCACTGTAGTAAACAAAGCCATTACCTGATCAACCAGGGGCGAAACGGCCGATGCTGAAGGTCTGACGGCCGGCTGAGGCTATTCGTTAGCCGTTAGCCCGCTAACAGGCCTCCACCCGCGGGCAGAGCTCCGTTGGGCCCGCGGGAGAGGGAGGCGGATTCCCGGGTTCGGCGCTAGGCTTTCCCGGCTCCATGATAGTTCAGTAGCTAACGCTGCTAGCTGCTCACCGGAGGTAGAGGGGAGGAGGCAGGACCATGGGCAAGATGCTGCGTACTGCGTAGTGAAGGAGACGAGGGAGAGGGGAGAGGAGAAGGGTGGTCTGCAGCCAGACTGTCTTGGGAGAGGGAGGCGGATTCCCGGGTTCGGCGCTAGGCTTTTCCGGCTCCATGATAGTTCAGTAGCTAACGCTGCTAGCTGCTCACCGGAGGTAGAGGGGAGGAGGCGGGACCATGGGCAAGATGCTGCGTACTGCGTAGTGAGGGAGACGAGGATTGGATGGACTCATGGACTAACTCACGGACCAATTAATAGTTGCAGGTTCTTAGGCTTGATTGGTCAGCTAGTATGCAGCTTTTCAGCGGATATACTGAATGGATTTTTTTCATTCTTTTTGGTCTTTATACTGTGTAGATAGGACCATAGGACCATAACAGCCCTATAAACGGTGTTATTAATATGTACAAAGCTTCCAAATCGTAGACCATAGCTTTAAACGAAGGGTACCAACAATTTTGTCAACGTGTGTATCATCCATTGTTCTTATGATGAAGATAAGCTGGTTTCAATAAAAAGTGTTGACTCCTGGAAAACACTGCTCAGGGCAGCTCAAATACAAAATCATGCACCAGTTTTGGAACTGGCAGAGGACATTCCTGAAGGACAGATTCCAGCAATCTACTACCACAGAAAGTGTTGCACTATCTTCACTATGAAGAAACTCCTTGATGGCATCCTTGAAAAAGAAAAGCCAAGTGCCAGTAGCTGTGCTGAAGAGAAAGACTTGAAAAGAAATGCTCAGCGTGTCCCAAGTACCTCTAGGACATATGCCATGGAGTGTATCTTTTGTCAGAAAAGTTCCAGATATCTGAAAGGGCAGAATACGAGAGAAGCACTGGTACAATGATGCCAAATGCGTGCTAAGATCAGCCCAAAAGAAAATGGTTGGCCGAATCCTTTCCCAAGTGAGTAGAGACCTTGTAGCAGCTGAAGGGCACTACCACAATTCATGCTATAAACTGTACACCAAAGAGGTTTCCAGAGAAGAGGTTGCCAACAATGAAGATGGTGGTGATGCTGCCGATGATGCCCAGTATGAAGCTGCTGTGAAACAGTCATACAATGAGCTGTTCCTCTTCATCAGAGCACAGCTTTTACTTTCAAGGATGCCATCAAGGAGTTTCTTCATAGTGAAGATAGTGCAACCCCATCTGTGGTAGTAGATTGCTGGAATCTTTCCTTCAGGAATGCCCTCTGCCTGTTCCAAAACTGGTGCATGATTTTGTATTGCTGCCCTGAGCAGTGTTTTCCAGGAGTCAACACTTATTAATGAAACCAGCTTATCTTCATCATCAGAACAATGGATGGTACACTCCACCTGTGGTTGCTTTGCTAGCGGGTTGTTATGTGCTTGTTCACCAGTGGCCATTGTCAGGCAGTTTAAACTGCAACACACAAGATCAGATGTAGCCTTGTGACATTAATATACACACAAAACAAGTTCAAATCAGATTTTTTTCTAATTACTTTAAAAGAAAGTAATATTAAATATACTTTAAAAATTTAACTGACTACGCTTACCAATGAAAAACGTGTAAATAAATTGTAAAAGCAGGTACTATGAGGAGAATCTGTTACCGGTGAAATAAAGACTGCTACCCATGAGCCCGTGCGGCGACTGTCTTAATGCTGCGTTCCAGTAACCTAGGAACTGGGAGTGACATCATCTCCGACTTATCGGCGTTCCAGTTGAAGTCGGAAAAAAGCATGCCGATCTACCAGATTATTGTTAGCTGTTGTTTGCATGACCTGTGTTGTTGTTCACAAATATCACATGAAGAATGTGATTATCACTATGGCAGCATTTTTGTAAATATAAGTCTAACAATGCTATGTATACAGCTGATCTAGAGCAACACGCCCCAGTCAGAAGTGCAAATAAATTGATTATTACAGGAGCTAAATAACTGTTCACACTGGGGGGATTCATTTTCGATTTTCAACTCGGGGGTGGCGAGGTTTTACCGAGTTCCCAGTAGGAAATTCCGACTTCGGGGAACGTTCCAGTTGCAGTGTTCTACTCAGAACTCGGATATTCCTACTTCTGATTACAACTGGAACGCACCAAAAGACGTGACCCAAGCCAAAGCGTGTGTTTGTTGTGATGCTAATGAATGCAGCTCAGACTTTTCTCAGAACTCTGCATTGCTTTACAACTTCTTTTTTCAACAACTTACAGGATGCAAAGCGACAAGGTAATGTATCTCTTTCTAGTTACGTAGCGGTAGTTTTTGATGTGTGACAACAAGCAATTTTTGGAAAACTTAGTATCGTAGTTTTGTAGCCGGCTATATATGGCTACTTACAGCCTGGTGCTCTAAGACGTGTCTGAATAATATAAATTTGCTCCAGTTTTAATTGTCTTGTTCCTGAAGTTGAGTATCCAGGCCAGTCCAGCCCTGTCCGACCCGACCACGAACCTAAGGAATAGCATTTATAGATAACCTATTTTGATGCTATAAAACTCATCTTAAAGTGTGTATTTTGATCAGGCATATATCTAAAAGTGAGACTTTTTTGTAATTACTTAGAAACTCCTCACAGTCCCTTTAAAATACTTTCAAAGACTGTTCGAAAATGTGCTAGCATCTGTCTTCAGCCTTAGCAATGTGGGATATTGTTAACATATCTGTATAGATCCTCTATGCTTTCCACAATCATATCCATTAAAATCTTTTGGTCATTTATTTCAGATGATCATTGTAATGCACATTACCTTGTTTGAAGAGAGCAACTTCACAAGAACACAGCTGAAAAAAAAATGTTTTGCTCTTCTTGTCTTCTCTCATATTGGTGCTGCATTTCACTAACAGCCAGGTACAGGGCCATCTAGTGACTATTGGAACACAGTTTCCAGTTGCTACACAGAAATCACCATTTGTTGCAAAACATGAATTAATCAAATGAAGATGAAGCCAAGATAAAGCCCAGTACGTGACGTCGTACTCACTTTGGTCTAGTTACATCCACCAAGGAGGTTACAGACGTGGACAAAATTGTTGGTACCCTTCCATCAAATAGAGAAAAACCCACATGGTCAGTCACTGAAATAAGCTAGAACTGACAAAAGTAGTAATAAATAAAAATTTGCTGAAAATAAACTAATGAAAATCAGACTTTGCTTTTGAATTGTAGTCCAAGACCCTTTAATTAATGTGTTGTTGCACAACCTTTTGAGTCAGTCTCTGCAAACAGGCAATTTCTGTGACTCACAATGAGACTCCTGCACCTGTCCACAGGTATTTTAGCCCACTCCTCATGAGCAAACTGGTCCAGCTGTCTCAGGTTTGAAGGCTGTCTTCTCCAGACGGCATGTTTCAGCTCCTTCCACAAATGTTCAACAGGATTTAGATCAGGGATCATAGAAGGCCACTTTAGAATAGTCCAATGTTTTGTTCTGAGTCATTCTTGGGTGTTTTTAACTGTGTGTTTTGGCTCATTATCCTGTTGGAGGACCCATGACCTGTGACTGAGACCAAGCTTTCTGACACTGGGCAGCACATTTCACTCCAGAATGTCTTGATAGTCTTAAGATTTCATTGTACCTGCACAGATTCAACACACCCTGTGTCAGATGCAGCAAAGCAGCCCCAGAACATAACTAAGCCTCCTCCATGTTTCACAGTAGGTACAGTGCTCTTTTCTTTGTATGCTTCATTTTTGTGTCTGTGAACATAGAGCTGATGAGACTTACCAAAAAGCTCCAGCTTTGTCTCATCTGTCCAAAGGACATTCTCCCAGAAGCTTTGTGGCTTGTCAGTATGCATTTTGGAAAATTCCAGTCTCACTTTTTTATGATTTACTTCCAACAGTGATGTCCTCCATTCAGTCCACTTTGGCTCAAACAGTGACAGATGGTGTGATCTGACTCTGATGTACCTTGATCTTGGAGTTCCCCTCTAATCTCTTTGAAGTTGTTCTGGGCTCTTTGGTTTCCATTCGTATTTTCCGTCTCTTCAGTTTGTCATCAGTTTTCCTCCTGCAGCCACGTCCAGGGAGGTTGGCTACAGTCCTGTGGACCTTAAACTTCTGAATAATCTGTGCAGCTGTAGTCACAGGAACATCAAGCTGCTTGGAGATGGTCTTATAGCCTTTACCTTTAACATGCTTGTCTATAATTTTATTTCTAATCTCAAGGTTGGAGACACCTGTGGTGATAATAACATGGCACACCTTAGTATAACATGTCCCTATGGTCACACCATTTTCAATCCTTTGTAGGGGTGCCATCATTTTTGTCCAAGCCAGTTTCATTATTTTGTTTTTTAAAATATTTCTGTTGAACCAAAATTTAAAATCAATGTCTGATTTTCATCAGCTGATTTTCAGTAAATTTTTATTTATTATTACTTTTGTTATTTTCAAGTTATTTCACTGACCATGTGGGTTTTTCTTTCATTAAATGAAGGGTACCAACAATTTTTTCAACGTGTGTATGTTTTCCAGGGAGTTTGTTTGTCTGTCCGTCTGTCAGTGAACAAAATAATTCAAAAAGTTATGGATGGATTTTGATTAAATTCTCAGGAAATGTTCAGCATGGGAAAAGGAAGAACTGATACGGTTTTGGTCTTGATCCGGATCAGCGTCTGGCCGCCATGACGAAAAATGTGATTTTTGTGAATAACCACTGAACTAAAATAGATATCATTATGAATCCAGTTGCTAATGTTTTGTTTTCTTGGTCAAGGAATGTAAATATTTTGATGACATAAAGGTAGGACTAATATTTATTGTGAAAATCACAATATGGGTGAGGACTGTGGCGCTGGCGGAGGTCTGAGCTCTCTGAGTGCTTTTCTAGTTAATAATGCTGTCTAGTTTAAGGCTCACAATGACCTGTAACAATGATAGAGTAGGGGTATATTATACATTTCCTGAATCCTTATGGTTCTGTGAGTATTCTAGTTCTTATATTTTATATCCCTGCCATTCCTAGATGACACAGGGCTAAAAGATAATATATCATTTAGGCGAAAATTGTGTAAAAATGAGTGTTGTTTATAGTTTAAAGAGCTACAGTGACCTCTATACTGGTCAGGAAACTTCACAACTTGGCTTGAATGAAAGCTTCAAAGGTTCTCTTTAAAATGATACCAAAGACAATATAGTGAAACACTGACAGATGTCCTGTACATGAGTCTAAACAAGAGGATGCACCATTGTCTAAAATGTAATTTTCTGAAGGGGGTGGGTAACTTCATTGGCTGTTAACTATAATACAGCTGCCACTCAGGAAGGGTTATCATACCAAAATATCATCTACAGACATAGAGGTTTTCAAAAATCATAAGCAAATTTCGTCACCTTGAGTGGTACCGATATCTGGTCTGGCCCATGCACTATATAGCATAAAAAGCATTTCTCAAAAGAAAGTATAATTTCACTCCATTTCAGATATGTTTGGGCAAGAGTTTGATCTTAGTAGTGGTTTATGGTTGTTTAACACTGTGACAGTAGTAGTAGACAGTAATGAATGTGATTGACAGAAATATTGTCCTACCACCTTCCAGATATGCTGTTGACAGTTTCTGTCCTCCCCAAACACTTATATAGGCTGTTTCCCAGATGAACGAGTGAACCGTCTAGAGAGACCATCTATCTGGTGTGTCAGACTAGAAATGTGATTCAGATCTGATAAAACTGGTACTGAAGCCGTTAGCATCTATGGTAACCTCCGTACAAGCAGTCACTTCCTGCTGTCATCTTCCTCTTTCTGCTCTAAAGGATCATGATTGGGAAGCTATGGGATGATATTATAGTTTGGAGCTTGGCATGACGGTCCATGTACAAACCCCATTCCTAATTAAGTGTGACATTGTGTAAAATGTTAATTTATATAGAATTGGCATTTGCACCTTCCAAAAATCATAAACGGCTGCACTAGGCTCTGATTATGACAGATATTTTGGACAATTTTTAATGGTTATTTTATACCATTTGGGTAAAAATCCCTGAAAATATTGAGCCACCAGAGAGCACTATTTATCAACATTACATTTGAGGCAATTCCTCCAGGTCTCTCTCTTTGACAGAAAAGAAAAGTTTCTGAAATGAATATAAGCATGAAAAGTTCCCATTTAGAGGGCATGGATGGAATGCGTATTCAAATTATAGAAGCTTTTATAAATGATATTTGGAGCTGTTTAGTTTATCTTATTCATCTTTCTCTGCTTTATGAGTTAGTGCCTAATATGACAAAGATAGCCAAAGTTACCCTGCCCTTCATGGATACTACCTACTCATTCCAAACTATGAGCAAATCTTAAAGGAATACTCCGACTATTTTGGACCCACGCCCTTTCCCTATTATTAACAGAGTGAGACAAGCTCAAAAATACCTTTTTTGTGTCTCTGCGTCCAGTGGCTGGCTCCCAGCTGTTAGCTCCGTAGGTAGCTTAGCTCAATCGCTGGAAGTCAATAGGAGTCAAAGCCGGACTGACGAAAGTGGACAAAATACTCCTTGAAGTGGTCCTGTGGAGGGCGTATTAGCACCTAAAGTAAATCCGAATGGCTATAAAACATTTCAAAAGACATGTTTTCTTTCTTAAATCCGTTAAAATAACGTTTAGATAAACACAGACCTGCACATGCGCAGTGCTCCGCAGACCGGAAGTAGCAGCCGGACTGACGAAAGTGGACAAAATACTCCTTACAGTGGTCCAGGGGATGGCTTATTAGCACGTGAAGTAAATACGAATGGTTATAAAACATTTTAAAAGACGTGTTCTCTTTTTCAATCCATTAAAATAACGTTTTGATACACACACAGATCTGCGCATGCGCAGTGCTCCGTGGACCGGAAGTAGCAGCCGGACTGACGAAAGTGGACAAAATACTCCTTACAGTGGTCCAGAGGATGGCTTATTAGCATGTGAAGTAAATCCGAATGGTTATAAAACATTTTAAAAGACGTGTTTTCTTTTATAAATCCGTTAAAATAACGTTTTGATACACACACAGACCTGCGCATGTGCAGTGCTCAATCCGGCTGCTACTTCCGGTCCGTGGAGCACTGCGCATGAGATTTATGAAAAGTCTTTTAAAATGTCGCCTGGGAGCCAGCCACTGGACGCAGAGACACAAAAAAGGTATTTTTGAGCTTGTCTCACTCTGTTAATAATAGGGAAAGGGCGTGGGTCCAAAATAGTCGGAGTATTCCTTTAAGGTAGACTTAGATAAACTGAGCAATCTGGCTTTAGAAAGAAAAACAAAATTTGTTTGGCAACTTTTGATCTTGTTCAAAGAATCAGTTATGCTGATGACAAAGGTGAACGTGGTTTTGAAATTTACCTCCATCTATCAAAAGTATTTGACACTATTGATTGTGAAATTCTCTTTTTTTTTGTCTTTTATAGTGTGCACACTAAAAACAGTTGGATAAAAAAAAAACCCAATTTTAACCCAACTGCTGGTTCAGAAAAGGAAAATTCCCTTTTTGGGTTATTTTAACCCAACAGGTTGGGTTCTTTTTTTCGACCCAATTTTGGGTTTTATTGTTTAACAGGAAAGTTGAGTTATGAACTACAATGTTGGGTTGTTCCTAACTACAATTATTGGGTTGCACAATCCAGTGCTCCCAGAAGCGAGACAGATTTTGCAGTTCACAATAACCAGCTTTATTGAACAGACACGTGGCAGTAACATAGTCCACTTGGCCACACAGGAGCCACACACTCATACCGCAACTCAGAGTCTTTAAGGTGAAGCAGGTTAGGACTCACTTTGTCTTTCAGAGCAGGAAACGGTTCTGATTGCCAGAGATCAGGCTGCCACCACTGATTCGGGCACATAGACGGGTACTTGGCGTCACACACAGGCAGAGGGGTCAGATACCGGGGAACAGATGGCCACCACAGATCAAGATTCACGAACAGGTAATCGGCATCAGGAACAGAAGGCAAGGTCGGCAACCGGGGATCAGGCAGGCAGGTAGGTCCAGGACAGAAATGAGTCGGTACCTTGTAGTCTAGCTGAGGATCAGTCGATAAAGGCAGAAACAGGAACAGAACAGGTTGGCAACGGGTGATGAGTCCGGATAGCAGGTCTGGAGTTCTTGGCATGAGAGCGAGACAATCTGACGCCGAGTGAGTGTGGAGCTGGTTGTGACATAGTTGGGTTAAAATAATAGCCCTTTAACCCAGAAAATGGGTAATTCTTTATAAAAATAACACAAAAATGTAACTCAACACTAGCAACAAATATTGTTTTACCAAAATAACTGAACATTTTTTAGTGTGTAAAGGGACACAGAATCAAGCTGGTTCAGAAGCTATGTTTTTGAGGGAACAATATGTTCATATAGATAGTTTAAATTCTGTAAGTAAAACCATCAAGTATTGCTTGTCACATAGATCAGTATAAGGGCTACTTCTATACTATTTACATCAACTATTTTGGTCTTTTTTTCCCATGTTTTGATGTGTGATCATCTTTGTGTGATCAGTTCCTTGGTTTTCATGACTGGCTAATGAGAGGCATGCCAGAAAGCTCAGGTCTGCTACAACTGGTTTCTCAAACATGACAATGAGCTAATTGTTCTTCAGCATCCACCACAACCATCAAATATTAATTCAGTGGGGCTCCTTTGGTACATGGCGACAAGGGAAGATTTTCATGTGCACCCAACAAATCTATAAATGTGTCATGCTATAATGTCAACACGGACTTAAATCTCAGAAAAACAGCCACAGCACCTTGTAAAAATCTAAGGCAGAACAGTAGGTAAGAGACAGCCCAAAACATACTTGCAAAATGTACTTAATAAAGGAGCTGGTGGATGTATACAATGATATTGCCACCTTTATGAAAGTGGGTTGTTGTGTCAACTTCTGTTGAAACCAATACAACAAATAGAGAAGAAAACAGAAGCTAAAGTGTCGCAGGCTCTTAGACTGACTGACCCACACAAGTCTTTCATGTATCTTGGCTCATCGTCAGTTTTGGGGACTGTTTGCTCTGAGGGAAATACTTATTTTAATCAGTTCAGAGCAGCAGACTCTTGTGTGACATGGGGACCCCATTATGAGACGGGCTGAGCAAAAAGATAGCAGCCCACTAGACTTATCTCCCCAGCCCACACCACACCAACAGACGACCCCTCAGCAGCCACTTCAGATGTCGTGGACAGGTCAGACCGTGGGTCCAAATGACATTTTACATATATGTATATATCCTGGTTTATGCAGCATTAAAGAAGGCTAGTTAAAACTTCACTTCACTTGAACTATGTCAAAGCAATGAAGTTAATTTGACTTTTTAAGAAGGGCTTGTCACGAAACGCTGCCAAATTTATAAGGGGACATCCAGCCGGTTCATTACAGGCCAAATATAGCTGTTATCTCCTCAGCAGCATGAGTGTGCATTTCAGCAGAGTGAGCAGACAGCAGATGTGAAGAGTAACTGAAAGTGTCAGAGAATGACAGATGAAGCCACAAAACCACAAGCCATAAGAAGACGATTGAGAAAAAGGACAACTCTTCAGAGTGACCTCAGCTCACCCACTCACAGCATCCCCACAGTCACCGCTATCAAACCGCTTGGTGTCATCATAGCTCACAAGAAGAAGAAGGAATTTGAAAAGCAGAAGATGGGAGAGGGCTGAGTTTGTTTTTGAGTGAGGAGAACAGCAGGAGACGAGACGAGGAAAGGATGGATGAGACACAAAGAACCACAGTCACTGTTCTATTGTGGGTCACTTCAGGTGAGAGCACAGCTTCATCTGTTTGTGATTGATTAATAAAGATCTCCACTGTTAGCTGGCTGACATGGGCTGATCATCGTTTTCCTCTCATTAGTAATGTTAGCAAAAGTTCAGACTCTGGATGTGTGCGCGAGCTGCCACACTAACGCAACATGTGACGACAAACCAGACGGCTCAGGAAAAGTTTGTAACTGCCAGTATGGATTTGTCGGTGATGGAAGAACTTTCTGTCAAGGTAGGGAGTACTTTTTATCTTGAAGTTAAACTGGTAATTTTTTACATCAAGACACACAAAAAGTTAGTAACATGTAAGTCCCTTACTACTTATAATAACTTCATTTGTTTGACACTTTTATAAACAAAAGTTTTGACAAATAGACAGGGACTACAGATGACAGAGCACAAGAGCTTCAACACAAAAAAAGCTAACCAACGAAAATCAAAGAAAATCCCAACGGAAACAGAAAGATCGCTCTGTTGTATTTTCAAAAGCCTCCACATTGACACAGAGATGCAAGAAGGACTGAAAACACTGTAGCATGCATGCCAGGCCACTAGCTGGCAATGTAGGTTTGTAATGCCACAGCGGTGTCACAACACGCCAAAACCAACACGCACAAAAAATCTGTTTAATTTTAAAGGTAGGTTGTATGTCCAGCCATCATTTACACTGAATGTGTCTTTTGGGGTTGCTGGGGGCTGGAGCCTGTCCCACCTGACATTGGGTGTAAGACAGAGTAAACTCTAAGCTGGTCACAAGCCAATCACAGGGCCACATAGAGAGACAGACAACCATTTACGCTCACACTCATGCCAAGCCATTAAGGGTAAAAATGAACTTACAAGCATGTTTCTGGTCTGTGGGAGGAAGGTAGAGTGCCCAGAAAGAAGCCACATAGAAACTGGTCGACATGATGAGTCAGTTCAGTGATCTTTTTGCTGTAAGGCATGTGCACAAGAGATGAGAGTTTTCGCTCTTTGAAGGGCACCAGTTCCTTTCAAAGAGCCGTTCAAAACCCTGGCTCATTTATCAATGTCACAACTACTGAGGTGATGCTGGTGCTGAAGACAGATAGTGGCTCGCGTCTATTACCACCCGATGTTGAGGCAGAAAAAGCAGATTCAGTGGAGGTAGAGAGACTGACAGGGACATCACTGGAGTCAGTATGTTCTTGTTGGATATAAAAAAAATTACACTATTATTGGGTGAATGGTAAATGGACTTGAGCTTATACAGTGCTTTTCTGGTCTTGGACTACTCAAAGCTGCTTTACACCGCAGGTCACACCTACCCATTCACACCCATTCGCTCTCACATTCACTCACTGATGGTTCAGAGTTTTTATGTCAGTTATCCATCAGTATCTCTAACACATTCACGCGCTTTCATGCCCATTTAAACACCACTGACGTAGCAGTGGGAGCAACTTGGGGTTAAGTGTCTTGCCCAAGGACACAACACCATGTTTCCCGAAGCTGGGCTTGAACCTGCAACCTCCCGATCACTGACCAAGCTTTACCTTGAGAAATGCAAATGCTGCTGCGTTTCTGACTCAGCCAGATTTGTGTTTTTCCTCCTCCATGATGTAGTCTTTTACTGGCTCCAGTTTGTCAGACTCTCCTCCCCACTGATCATACAACAGCTAATGTCTTCAGTCCACCAGAGCTGCACTTACGGATGTCTCCTCCCTAAAGTTAGCTGCACAAGGCATTCTGATTTGTCATTAGTCATTCACACGAAGGTTGCATATCATAGGCAACTCAGGCAAATACAATGTGGGCAAATTGGATTTAAAAATGGATTTTGAGCAACTGGCTCACTCACAACGGTGAATCAGTTCTCATCATTCACTTAAAAGAGCAGTTTAAAAGACTTCACATCTCTGACACACACTCGCCACACCATGGTGGCGCCCTGTATGAAGAACAACTCATTATTTGACAGGAGTATCCAAACAGTTTTGACCAGGAACCCAATGGAGAAGTTTGACTTACAAACTTACAAAAATACATTACAATACCTAAACTGCAAGAAAAGTTTAGGGACTTGATTGAAATTGATATTGTGATTTTTTATTGGCTTGAAAAAATGTTCAGACTTGAATATTGCAAGGAAGGATAGAGTATTTTATCATTAGTGTTTTGTTTGCTTTTATATGAAATAGCCACATATCAAATATTCTTACTGGAGGGTGTCGCTGCAAAAGAAGAACTCAGAAGGGGGGAGGGGATTTCAGTTCTCAAAACAATATATAAAAAATAAAATCTCCACATATTATCATCATATGTCATCTTTTACACACTTTGGATCATAAATTCGAATTAAAGTTATCATGTTTAATATTATTTTGATCCAATTTAACTGATATTAAAATATGGTTTTACTTGAAAAGTTGTCCAGCGCTGAGCAGGAGCCTACATTGCTTTGATGAATATTTTGAAATACCTGGAAATTAAATTAATTTTATTCAAATGCTGGGAGAAATCTTGGATACTACTATTGCAGAAGACAGCTGGAAAATAGAAAAATAGGGTTTTATGACATTTGTACATGATTTCCCCAACTGCTGTGAGACATCCCTCTGTGATTTACTTTATCTGTGTGACTGAAACAGTCTCATCATTATGACTTAAAATACAGTAACAGTTTCATTACTTTTGTGTCTGTATTTGTCTCTAAAACTAAAGTTGTAGATCAAATTATCTGTAGGTTATGAGACAAAATGTCTCCCCTATGAAAAGTTCTGCCAGGATCTCTGTTTGAAAAACTCTTCTTGAGTAAAGGCCTGAGATTAAACTGTTCGTAATATGATATTTCCCACAAGCTTTGTTTTGCTTTGAATGAAGCTTTAATAAGATAATAAGATATTCTCATGTTGACCTTCCAGTCAAGTCTCACCGAGGTGAATTGTGTTTTTGCTCACTGTTGATGCAGAAGCAAATGATTGATATGTAGCACAAACACAATGCCTGCCAAAGGTTATTTGTTTTGCAGTTGTCATAAAGCTTATATTTGTGTGCTTTTGTTCTGCACAGATTGCTGCAACACTTTTGATGCTGCAGACTCTCTGTCTCCAGTTGTAGTTGAGCTTTTTAAACTAAGCTTCTACCTAAGCCTCTATCCTCATTAAACACTGTGGAGCCACTTTGCTTTAACCATCAGGCTTCAGTGAAGCCACAGTTTTACTATCTTCATCATTTGGCTATGGCATCTTCCATTGCGGAGTCTGAAGTGTCACTCACATTCACATGCTGCTCACTCTGGAGAGCCAGATGGCACATGCAGATGTCAATGAGCATGGTAGGGGATAGGGGTGGGCGATACTGGGAATTTTGGTATCGATCCGATACAAAGTAAATACAGGGCTAGTATCACCGATACTGATACCGATACCGATACTTTTTACATGAAATGTAATGGTCATTAAATAATTTTGTAATTTTGCCTTGAGTTGGTTGATTATGAATATGGTAAAACACAGCACAAAGATTTTAGGCAATAAAAATGCTTTTTATTAATGAACCACAACAATAGAACAAAATTTGAACTGTATAAAAGTAATAGATTATTCCACGTTTAAGAAAAAAATCACAAGTGCAAAATGACAAAAAAAAGCAGCAATGTAAAAAATATATATAAATATAACAATGTCAACATCACAACAAAAAATACCTTCCATTGCACAAATAAAGTGTAAACTACACGGCGGTCGGAGTGGAGGAAAGTAAAGTAAAGACGACATAACAGAAACTGCAGTATCGATCTCATCACGCAAGTATCGATCTGATACCAATACTCAGCTTGGTATCGATACTATCGATATCAAGATCGATACGCCCACACCGAGTAGGGGAAGCAGTCATGTAAATGATTTAATCTTACAGTCTGCGATCCTATGTAAACTGGCTTGCAACCCAATTTGGGTCAGGACCCAAAACTTTGAGGAAGGCTGTGTTAATACATTAGCCACATGGATGGTGATCAGCTTGCCTTTTTTAGAGAAACAACACAGGAGTTAGGTTGTACAGCAGTGTTTTAGGAAGGAAAAATTCTCAGCAAATTTTAGGTGAAAGCTAACTCAGTAAACACCGTTTGGTGTACTGCATAGCCTGTTTCAATCCACTTGAAGCTAAGAAGGACCAAAACAAACAGGCTTTAAAAGTAAAGTGCTGTATATGTACAGCACAAATCTGATAAAACTGTAATTGAAACTGTTATATATTGTATGTCAGAATTGCTATTCTCCATATGAACACTCACTTCCTGCTGTCATCACTCTCGTAGCTCCCACCTCGCACTGCTTTGACAGATCCTGATTGGGCCGTGCCACTTAAGGCAGAGCACAATCGCTGTAGAGTTGAGCTAGGGAGGACGGATCGACTTGATTACAGACATTCAATCAGCTGGATCCAGGTGCACTGCAAGATTACAAACTGGTAACTCTAGATTCCCCTTAAGTGTGAGTGTGGACGGTTACGTGTTTATACGCCCTTTGATTGGCGACTACAGTGAACCTGCCTCTCACTCAATGTCACCTGGGTTAGGCTCCTGTGCTGCAGCCTCTAACAGGGACAAGCATCGGATAACGGATGGATAACAACAACTCAATCTTAATATTTCTTATGAACCGTCTTTGTCTTCCAGATAAAGATGAGTGTCAGATTGGATCCTTTAAGATCTGTGGACCATTCACTTACTGCCACAACACATACGGCAGCTTCTACTGTACCTGCATGCCGGGCTACAGACCATCTAGCAACATGGACATCTTCATCCCTAACGATGGGACCCACTGCCAAGGTGAGGGGCGATTGGAGGTGTTACACACCAGGGAAGTCTTCTCTCATTTTGTTTATTTTTTGATATATGATTTAGTGTGGTCACAAGATCGTTGCATTAGAGGGTCAGTGACTACAAAACATTTTGCCTCCAACCAAGTGAGACAGTGTAGAGAACAGAAAACTTAAAAACCTGACTGGTGTTTTTAATCACATGTTTATATCTCCTCTGTGTGCAGACATCAATGAGTGCAGGATCTCAGGTCTGTGTGGAATCGGAGGTCTCTGCAAGAATCTTGCAGGCAGTTTTGAATGCAGCTGCCAGCTTGGATATAAAGTCCACAATGGACCAGAGCCTTTCAACCCTCGCACACACAAATCTTTCTGCAAAGGTAGAACTTAAGTGTGTCATCCTCATATGTGCTCTTGTGACCATGAAACTTTTCTTACTGTTCTACAATCTATTAAAGTATGCTACAAACAGAAAAACTGCAACCGATCAGTGTTTAGTTTGGATTTTGTTGTTGATTTTGTTGCTATTTTGTTGTTTACACAATCATAAAATTTGATCAAGTGCACGTAATTGTTTATTAGCTGAGGACAGTTCTTGTCTCATCTCAGTGGTGGACTGTGGGAGACCGCCGGCAGCAAAGAACATGGTCCTGCTGTCTGCCCCTCGGACCACCTATGGCAATGTGGCCGTGTTTGCCTGTGGTGAGGGTTTTGTGTGGAGAAGTGGAGACAACAACTCTGTATGTGGAACTAATGGATCATGGAGAGGACTGACTGCAGTTTGTGAAGGTAATGTTACACTAAATAATTATATTGACAATCAAAGTCAGTCTCGGAGACCAACCTTTAGTTTTCCCTAGCAAATAGTTCCTGCTTATTTCATGATTTGTCATCATTTCAGTAACTGTTTCACAGTTTGTGGGTTGTGAACATTCACTGTTCAGAGGTGTGTCTCAGGTATTGTTTTACTTTAATATATTGCGGTCAAAGTGAACTGGTCAATAATTTGAATTTGAATAAGCTGAAACTTTAAAGCGATGTTACCAAAATGTTTAAATGCCTGAGAAAAATCAGAGAAAAATTCCACCCACTGACTCTAATAGGACATGTATTTCTGGCTTTGGTATGAATTAACAAGGGCAGTAGGTAGAGCTCGTGCCTCACAAAAAGAACGTTGTTGGTTTGACCCGTCAAGTTAATCAACGCTGTGTAGAGTTTGCATATTCTCCCTGTGTATGTCAAGGTTTCTCAAGTAACTCCAAGTTCCTCCCACGGACCAAAAACAAAAAAACTGCTGAGGACACCACACACATGTGGAATTAATTTAGTCAATGTCTTCCCCTTGCATCCTGGATTAGAGGGCAGACACCTAGATGTCTATGCCAGCACTCCCTACCTGCACTGAAAAACTTGACAATAATGGACAAAATAGGAAAAATAATATGTATTATCTAAAACAAACACTTTCCAGATTGTCTTATGGATCTGAAACCAGGGGAGGGGAGTAAATGACCCACAGGGGTTTGGGACCCCTGACCTACTTTTCTTATAGTCTGTGTTTTGTGTTTTGGTGTTGTGCAGTGTAAGATTGATTGAGTCATTGAATAATGCACCCTAATATTGTTATTGCTTGTTTATTCAGAATTTGTCTAAATAAGACATGATGCATCAGCCAGCAGTAAAAATTTTCAGTGGCCAGATCAAGCTCTGCTTTGCCAAAGTAATAAAGACTTTAAAGATTAACCCTCAACAGGATATATTTTTAGGCTTGTATTTTTTAAAATATTTTTCATATGATAGTTTTTAGATTGTAAAAGAAAAGTAACATAAAATTGGTCAACACAAAAGTCAATGGCACTACGTACGTGATAATATTCTGTATAATTAATACAAAAGGGGGCTAAAAGCAAACAAAGAAAAACAAACAAACTGAAAAAAAAGACTTTTGTTGAAGCTATAGGCTACTGTGCAACAACAAAATAAAACAAAGATGAACAAAACAAGCAAGTAGACATAAAACAATACCATCAACTTTCATTTTATGTTTGAATCTTATTCTGGAGCTTTCTTTCTTCTGGAATATTCCTTCCTCTTTTTATTTTTTATGATTTCATTAGATTATTTAATTTTGTCCATTGTAACTCAAAGAGTTCATTGAGATTTTTTATCCTTTGTGTTGTTCTTTCCATTTATTACATTTATTACATTATTTCTGGTTTTAGGTTCACATTTAAAGGTTCGGTCTTGTTTGACTTACTGTGCATAACAAGATTGAACCCTCTTATCTTCTGTATGATGTCCCCTTATTACTAAATAACAATAATGTCATCCTCCTGAAAGATATACATTTCGGATTTTTTATTAATTTCTACAAAATTTTTACTTTAACCTTTTAATATGATCTCAAATCTGATTTATAATCCTTTGCATGCATGTTTTCATAATCTGCACTGTTTTGTATTTATAAAACATAAAAACATGTCAGTCCCAGGTTATTTGTCCATTTTCTGTACGTATGTGTAAAAACTATTAAACACAATATCTCAAAAACTCTTCAAATGGAGTGTCTTGAAACTTTAAAAAGTAGAAGTGGTGAGAGAGCACAAACATTGTCCAATAAATTTGTAACATTCTTAACCAGGTTGTTTTGGAAAATCTGAAAACTACTATCTGAACTAACTAAAATCTGAAAACTACTCTGTCATCTTTTGTCAACGACTCCTTAAAAGTATTCCTGAATTTGCATCTGGATTCTCAATCACAACACAAGTGAATGCAAAAACAAAGCTGCACCCACCAAAACTGTTTAAAGAGGACACAAGAGTTCAATGTGTTTTTATTAAACTCAACTGTGTTAAGTGTCATTAACACTGTGTTTGGGTGCCTAATTTTTGTGACAGCACAAATGGCTTGATATGTATTATCTATCTATCTATCTATCTATCTATCTATCTATCTATCTATCTATCTATCTATCTATCTATCTATCTATCTATCTATCTATCTATCTATCTATCTATCTATCTATCTATCTATCTATCTATCTATTTATCTATCTATCTATCCATTCAAAACACAGGTAGTAGTTCTACTCAACCTATTCATCATCATCCTGCACAAATAACGGTTTCTGATATCTTATGTTAATGATAAACATGTGATTTAACATGTCATTCGTCTGATTTCTCTTTAATAATGTAGTTTTCATTCCTGTAGAGGTGGACTGTGGTGCCCCCCCACCCATCCCTCACTCAGTCATGCTGTGGGCTAATATCTCCACTGTGGGCTCTCAGGTTGTGTATCAGTGTGACTCTGGATATCACAGAGTGGGAGGAGGAAATGTGTCAGTTTGTGCTGTGAGTGGAGAATGGGAGGGAGCCTCTCTGCTCTGCCAAGGTGATTTTTACTTCAGTGTCAGTTGATATATTTGTTTAAATCCAGGAAATCAAACATCATCCTGCACAAATAACGGTTTCTGGACGAGAGCAGATATCTTATGTAGAGGTAATGATGGAAACAGATGTTTGTGACACTTCATGTCCGTCTGATTTCTCTTTAATAATGTAGTTTTCATTCCTGTAGAGGTGGACTGTGGTGCCCCCCCACCCATCCCTCACTCAGTCATGCTGTGGGCTTCTCAGGTTGTGTATCAGTGTGACTCTGGACTTTACACCAGGGGCCTAAAAAACTACTCAGTATGTGGAGAGGATGGACTGTGGGAGGGCCTTGAGATTTGTGCTGTGAGTGCAGGATGGGAGATGCTACATTTCTGCTCTGCCAATGTGAGGTGAGTTGTCTTTTACTCTCAGTGTCAGTTGATATATGTGATGTACAGTATATATACACTGTAGTTTTGTACATAACATCCTTTGTTGCATGCTATAGCATATTATCAGTCTGTTTGACCTCTTTATTTTTCATCTAATAATAAATGCCTGATGCATTTTTCCAAACAATTGTATTACGTACCAGTTTATCGGGGACTTTCCATGTAGAGATTCTCTGTCCTGTGCATGCATGAGTTCTCTGCAAGGCCTGTTTTTAAGGCTCAGACTAAAATGCTTTGGGATGGATCCTCACACATTGGCAGTGTGGTTTATTACCAATGTGCTCTGTTTGACCTCTTTATTTTTCATCTAATAATAAATGCCTGATGCATTTTTCCAAACAATTGTATTACGTACCAGTTTATCGGGGACTTTCCATGTAGAGATTGCAAGTTCTTCCTGTGCATGCATGAGTTCTCTGCAGGCACTCTGGCTTCCTTCAGCAAGCCAAAAATATGCACATTAGGTCAGTTGAGGACTCTAAAATTGCCCTTATGTATGGGTAAAGGTGTGAATGGTCATCTGTGTCTCTTTGCTTTACAAATCTTAAACTTGCTGCTGTACTTTGTCTCCTGCTGTGCTCCCATGAATTCTTGTTCTGTTTTGGTTTATGAAATTAATAATAATAAACAACAATAATAATAATGAATTGACTAACCAGCAGGCTGTGCTGTCATGTTTGTATGGCATAAATGATGTATGTATGATGTATCTGTGCACAGATATAACCTGCGGGCCTCCACTAAACCTCCCTCATACTAACCTGCAGTGGGACGGCTCCACTAAACCGGGCAGTGTGGTGATTTATGAGTGTGTGGATGGATTGTGAGTATAAACATGAAGCTGATGTGTTTGCACTGAGGCTGGTGAGTCACTCATTATGTTTAACTCAAATTGTGATGTAAGTAAAAGTAAAAAAAATAACATGTTGTAATACCTCCATTTATGATAAACCAGTTTATTAGCATCTGAATATGTGTAGTATGAATGGACTGAACAGTATATTATTAAAATAAAAAAGAACAATGTGGGCTGTTAGAGATTTAAACAAGCAAAGAAATACTCAAAGGCACTTCTTGAAATATGTCAAATACAGTGTCCACTGTCAAGCATGTAAAGATATATTAAGAGAGCTGGCTGATCAATGTGATTTATCATTTCATTTTCCAGCTGAATGTGGCCCTGTACCCTCCCTTGATAATTCAGAGGTGGTCTGGCACAACAGGAGTGCTGTGATCCACCGCTGCATGGACGGCTTTCACAGCTGGAGGGGCAGCAGTGTCTCTGTGTGTGGCAGCTCTGGTGAGTGGGACAAAGCTTCAATCAAATGCATTGGTGAGTATAACCAGGTACAATCTTATACCCATTTATGGCAGAGATATGCATGATTTAAGTCACTGAATCTTAACTTTCCAGATGTAAAATTTGAGATATTATAAATATTTTTGTTCTCTCTTTAAATACCTCTCTGTTAATCTCATAAAGAAAGAAAGCCACCTATCGATCATCTGTGTATCACCAATGAAAAGTGTGTGCACTGGAAAGCAGAGAAGTATGAGGAGGACACAGAAATTTACAAGGTAACGATTATAAGATCTCAAAATCCTTTTCTCAGTATAAGGCACAGTACTTCCTGTTTATGTTAGTCAGAGGATTTCCCTGACAACTACTGCTCAAAAAAAGTTTAGAGAAGTTCCCAGTTGATTTTTTTTCCTCATCTTTGATAATATCAACTGGTGCTCTATTTTATTTTGTTGGAAAGTCTGATTAGTTATTGTTATATCGAGGTATAACTTCTAAGGATTGTGCATTTGTGGAATGAGCAGCACAGTTAAATGTGTGGGTAGTGTCCACTCCAAAAATGTGCCAAAA
Organism: Scarus forsteni; assembly: GCA_036419115.1. Taxonomy (NCBI): domain Eukaryota; kingdom Metazoa; phylum Chordata; class Actinopteri; order Labriformes; family Labridae; genus Scarus; species Scarus forsteni. The sequence continues at coordinate 1,177,248 of JAZDUH010000326.1, read as the reverse complement.
TCCCCTTTTCCCATTTTTTGAGGAACTGGTCTTCCCACATAGGGATTTGTCTATGACTTCTATTCAGGCCATTCAGCTATTAAAGTGTTGTCAAAAAAACAAGTTCTTTAACTACAGTGATGACATGTGAGCTTGGCTGACCTTTATTGTTATTATTCCAGGTGATATATGTAGGATCCAGAGACTACCAAAAATCTTTTCATGATAAAAGAAGGAAGTTTGTGATATCAGAGAATGATCAGCTGGAACTCTGCTTGGAACTGCTCCCGGTCACAAACTACAGCATTTCAGTCACCGCGGTGTCGACTAGATTCACCACCACCATCCAAACAAACACCAGTCTGACAGGTAAACATTTAACCCTAAGACTGAATTACTCAAACATATACATATACAGTATATGCTCCCCTGTGCAAGTGTGGGTTCTCTCTGGGTACTCCAGCTTCCTCCCACAGACCAAAAATATGCTCATTTGGTTGATTAGTGACTCCAAGTTACCCTTAGGTATGAGTTTAAGAGTGAATTGTTGTCTATCTCTCTATGTGACCCCCGACCCTAAAAGGGATAAAGTGATATAGATAACAGATGGATGGATGGATGGATGGATGGATGGATGGATGGATGGATGGATGGATGGAGGGCTGGAGTCCAATATTTGTAAAGAGCAGTGAATAAGAAAGGCGGGTGAAGGTGACACCAGGTCAGTCATACTGCATTGTTTTGCTGTTGTTATTGCTCTGGATGATTTCACTGTTTTAAAAGGAAAGGTCAACAGAACAGACGCACTGGCTTTGAAATATCACAGTAATTTTGTTTCTTCCTGTCTTTTCCTCTCATTTGATTCACATACTTTTTCCACACTAAACACATACAGGCCTGATATTGAGACTTGCCTCATTCATCAAACAGGCTGTCACAGCAGACATAAAGAGAACTTTTATTTAATCATGTTTAGTAATTATGTAGTTTAAGTTTTGCATTGATTTGTTTTGGGGGATAATTTTATGTTGCATCAGTTTTTTTCAAAATGATTATTTGAGATCAGCCTGGGAATAATAATATTTACTATTTTTTTGTTGTTGTATCATCAGTTTTTATTATTATTATTGTTACTCTTGGAAATTTAAGTATTATTTTTGTTCTTGCAGAATAATAAAGTTTAGCCAGGCCCCCTGAGCAACCTTTGTTCCGGTATGTTATGTGTAAACAGGGGGAATGTTTTAGATGTAACACAAATGCTGGAGATTGAGCCATGAATGCATCAGTGCGACTGCCGCAGCCATTTGACTGGAGAACAATAAAGTCCAGATAAAGATCAATGTAGCCTGATTATTACTCACAGCCCATGAGACTGGAGTCAACCTACCAAAACCTGGGGTTACAATTACATTACATGTATTTGAACAGTTGCTGTATTTACACCATTATTCTATTTGACAGTGCCTCCAACACCTGTTGTCTACTACAGAGAATTTGAGACTCCTGCTCCAACTCTGAAGCTCCACAGGTCTCGTAATACTCTGGACCCTATAACGTAAGAACTGCCAAAGATTCACAGAAGGACTTGACTGCTGTGTGTATAAAAAGGCCCAGTACGCTTATATATTCACCCAAACTAATGGTTTCACTTGTTTGTTTTACAGTTTGTACCAGGTGTTCGTGCTCTCTGTGGAGGGAGTTACAAAGTTTAATTGCTCCTCTCCTGCAGGCTTACACTCCTGGAGCAGAAACAAACCATTATCAGAATACATCACTGCCACAGTTCAGGTCAGACATGTTGGAACGGAGATTAACTTTACTGTAGGTGATGGACTTTACTATGATGGCTTCTTCAATGCTCAACTCAAGCTTGGCAGGAGTTACTACATCATCTTACGAGCTGTCAGTCAGTGGAAAACAGTGAGTACAGTAACTACTTTTCTATAAGAAACTGCGGCAGAAATTACAGCCTTTGACTGTTAACATCCTGTCTTTGGTGTCTATGAAGCAAGAATGAAAGATTCAGCCTCTGTGGAGGATCAGAAGCAGCTCTTTTCCCCTCCTCTTTGGAAATGCTCAGATCTGAGGGAGCAGGGAGGCTACAGGAGGCTTTGATAATGTGCTCTGCAGTAATTGGCCCTAAAGATGTCTGATGGGAGGGTGAGGGAGGAGTCAGGCCAATGAGCAGACTTTCAAATCAGTCATAGTGTTTGTCCGTGATGAGCAGAAAACACACATGTGGGTGGACCCTGTATAGCTATGACATGGTAAACCACAAGAAGTGAAAAACTGAGCATTTTGAGAGGCATTTCTTTAAAGAGACAGTTAGCATTTCTCTATGAATGGAGAGTTTAGTAAAAGGTGCCATGTTCTTCTGCTCCATAAGCTCCTTCTGACAACATTAAAAGCAAAGAAAATTGTCCCGTTACTATCTTTTATTTCTGTACATTAGTCCAAGAAACTCACTAAACAACAGGTTGTAAACATTTGGAGAGAACTAAAGGCACAGGTTGTATACTTCACTCGCATTGTGTACTGATATTAGCAAAATGTAGTATGTAATATGTAAACATGTGCAAAATCTAGAAAATGTTTGGGAAACACTAATTTAACCCAAGTGCAAAAGAGGAAAACACAAAGGGAACTACTGGGATTTTGTTAAATGTGAGTACAGTTAGTAAGATGCAGGGACAGGGACAATGCAACCATTTGACACAACTACCCAGAATGAATTGCATCATGACGGAAGTCCCTATATGAATGTATTTCTTATATATGTCAGTGTAAAACTTTTTCTGGTTTCTCTGTACCATATGAAAGACTGTAATGTAATGAAAACAGTATGTCCTAATGCTCACCACTCCCTCTAAGTGTATTTGTGTTGTTTTCATCGACAGGAAATGAAGAGCACCTGTGTCCTGTGGGCAAAAGTCAAAGGTAATTCACGTGAGGGAAGAAAATTGCTTTTCACCTTACAGACATGACAGTTTGATGCCAAGTCACACAAAAATCAATGAACCCATGGCAAGGAAAATATTTTGAAGTTATTTAAAAAGTGGTTTTTAAAGCTAAAATAACTTATTTTACTTCAAAATGTGCTAATTGAGTGCATCACCTTAACATTTAACATTAAACCATTTTTGCTGTGCTTATTACTTACCATTTTTTTTTATTTTTTTTATTTGCGTTTTGATAAAAAGTTTATTAACAAAATAATGAAGAGTTGATATTCCCACATTTGATATGCTTATTCTATTTCTGAATAAAATTAGAACTTTTATAGCATTAAAAAAACAAATATCTGTGTAATTTTGTCTTTTTTGGTGAACCCAGGGCAGATCTGTGCAAACATTTTGACTGGCTTTCAAGGCAAAGAGTTCCGCCTTCTGTATAATAATGAAGATCCTTTAGTCAAACAAAACATCGATTAAACACATCTAGGTTCAGCCAGATGAGTAGTTATCATTATATCAACTTTACATTTTTGATTATCCTACATCATTTTCATTTTCCAGGGACATCCCACGTACTGAAGGTTTCCGCTGTGTGTGCTGCTTCAGTTGTTGTTATTCTCTTTATCATTTTAGGAGGATTTCATTTAGTCAGGTACGAAATATGACCTGTACCTTTTCATGTCTAAAATATTAATCCAACCCTATATACTTTTGTATGATTGTTATGATCGATGATTCATTGACTTGGATTACATCTCTCTCCTTCCAGGTTTTTAAGGAGGTCATGACACTTTTTTTTGTTTTTTCAGATAATTAAATCACAGTTTTTGCCTCGTGCCTGTCTATTTTGTAAATGGATAAAATAAACATTTTATTATAAATATTTTCTTGCTGAATGGTTACTGAATATGCATACTTGAATGAATGACTTAGCTGTTTAATTAGGCAGAGGTTTCCACATTTTTCAGCCTGCCACTAACAGTACAGATGGAGAAGGTTAAAGCAAATAATGTTGCATGAAGCTACAAAAACCTCAAATTATTGCATTTTTATATATTAGTGATGTCCAAATGGGGCAGTGCGGCGTTACAGCAGGTAGTACAGCAAGAGGGCTGCATGTTCTTCCCTCTGGGCACCCCGGCTTCCTCTCACAGAACAAAAACATGCTCAATAGGTTGATTGGTGACTCCAAATTGCCTTTAAGTATGAGTGAGTGTGAGTGGTTGTCCATCTCTCTATGTTACTCTGTGATTGACTGGCGGCCGGTTCAGAGTACACCCTGCCTCTTACCGGATGACGGCTGGGATAGGCTCCAGCCCCCTCGTGATCCCAAAAGTTATAAGCTGTACAGAAAATGAATGAATGAGTCTCAAACGGTGTGTGTGTATGTGTGTGAAGGGGGCGGTGGTGATGAGGACAGGTGTGTCTTGGGTATTGCTCGTGATAGCAGCATTTGGATTTGTTTTTATTTCTATCAGACCTTTTTGATTAAATTCTGAGATATCGGTCCTCATGAAACCTGAGAGAGTTTTGCTTTTGAAAACTTAAGCAGGTCACAGCAGGGACTGAAAAAGATCTGTTCTGCATTTTTAAATCCTTGCTTGATCATTTTCAAGCTCCAAGCACAACAGCATTGAGTGTCACATTAAACCATAATGCAACACCTTTTGACTGACAGCTTGAAAAATAATCTGAGGACTTCTTGTTAGAAATGTGACTGCAGTGTTGAAACTGGCAGAATTTAAGTTGGTATTCAAAGTCAACAAACTGTATATGGTTACACAGTATATGATTGTTAGCTCCAAAAAAACCTCTTTGGTGAGCATAAATAAACTGTCATTATGATGTGTTTAAATGTTAAAGAGAATGAAAAAAACAGTCCTTGTTAAAAGGAGTAATCAGATATACTGTATGTATTGTTTAAGTGGTTATTTTGAAAAGACATGATGACTTGAGCTTCTGATTGATCTTTTGTGGGACTAAAGCATCATAAATATTTAGATATAAGCTGTTTCCACATATGATGCATTACAATGCTATGCCCTAATCATGGCGAAATCTGTCAATTCACTTAAGTCTTCCTTTTTTGGATAACTTCTTGGTTTGATGCTAGCAACACCTTCCACGTGATGTCACACAAACCTTGTTTTGTGGCTTGGGCTGTGGGACATTCTTAAATTTGCAGGCACATGTCTACTTCAAACCATCGTAGATGTAGGTCAATAAAAGAAAGCCTCTGTTTAGGAGTAGAAAAAATAATATGAACACAATAAAAAATAATGTAACTTAAAGAGGTAAAATAAAACAAGTCACAACAAGCACACAGGACCGTTTAGAGTGGTTAAAGAGTTTATCTGATGACTGTAGGCAGAGGCAGGCTAGAACTATTGACTCCCAGCGTTTGAGCTAATGCCAGTGGGGTGAGCTTTGTCTGTCTCTTCCTTGTTACTACTCGTACAGTTGAAAGAATGACATCTATGTGCTTGTCATGGACTCGGGAGTGAGGCAAGACACGAAAACAACAGAAATGTTAAAGGACAACATTCAAAGTTTGGTGAAAGTATATCCTGGTCTGCAGGGGTAGTTATTTCTGTCTACTAATCTTGAGTGTAACTCGTAACCCTTACCTTTAAGGATGCATGATATTTGATTTTTGCCCATATATGAAGTGCTGATATGCCAACATTTTTAAATCCATTATCACCAATACCGATATTTTAACAAAAATGGACTTGTTCCTTTCAGTGTTACAGTTTAATTTTGCGAGGAACAGATGTAAAACATAAAAAACAGCATTTAACTCTTGCAAAAATTAATTATTAAAATTGATTATTAAATGTACCCATTCAGTGATGGAAAGGTGCATCAGGAATGTCCATATGTTTAATTTCCTGATATGACTCAATTATCCATTGCACATCTAAATAGTCATCTACATTTACCTCAAAGCGCGGGTTGGTAATTTTGGAAAAGTAGCATGAATTTGAATGTAGCATTTCCTCAGGGCTCCGCCTAGCCCCTCCTACCCCTCCTCCAAAATGCCCCGTAAAACCGAAGAAGAAGAAAAAGCCTCACCAGAATGTCCACCTGCAGTAGCCTGGGTGGCAGCTGTCGCAAGATTAGAGCCAACATGGGAACAAACCAAGAAAAACAAAGTGTTTATTTTAGATTTCTTGTATACCTGTCTTAAAAATGTGAGGATACTGGAGCTTTGGTTGGGGTTGAGGGCTTCCCTTATTTTCAGAGCCAAAACTTGACAGGTAAGCTTTCTCCATCGGACTCTGATCCCTCTCAGCTCGGCTACATGCACTGAATCAGAGTCTGAGATAAAATGTACATGCAGGAGGCAGGCAGAACCAATCGGGATATGATTGGTTTAAAAATATGGGCTCCATAGAAGTGATTGGTTGGTGTTTTCCCTGTTTTACTCCTGCTGTAGACAGCGGATATTTTTTTGCTCTATTTTCAGAACACATTATGAATTGATTGCCATCGGGTCATAAAGACCATTTTAACCAGTTTTGCAAAAAGTGTATCTAAATCAGATTACCAACCCTAGCTTTAACTGGCCACTAATGCAACTTGCACTACATTGTGTACTTTGCACCAATTGTGTATATGGTTATTTATTTTTGTTTTGCTGCACATGTGTTATTAAGTGTACATATTCTGTTTCTACTATGTGCATACATATTTTTTTTCTATTCAAATCAAGTGTACATGTATATATATTCATATATTTTTCTATTATGTTTATGAATTTTCTGCTGTTATTCCATGAGCGACACTGACTGCTGAAACCAAATTTCTTGTAAGTTGTGAACGTACTTGGCCAATTAAGCTGATTTTGATATTCCAGCCAGTATATGGCTGTTATATTTTGCTGATATATAGGCTGTAAATATCGGCTGAACCAATATTCAGCTTTTTAGGTTGCTATCAGCCAATATCGATATCGAACCGATAACATCATGTATCCCTCCCTGCCATAAATAATTCCCCCGTGGCCCTCTTAGTACCCAAACTGTGTACCTGCAGAGCATTTTCTGGTCCCTGTTTCTCACCAGTAGGCGTCGGACATGCGCTCATTCGTTTTTGGCTTGAGCTGATAAATCTGACGAAGAAGAAGAAGACGAAGAGCAGCGGGATTCAGATTCTCAGTTGACAAGACCAAGACAATGTTTTTCACGAAGAGAAGAATAGGAAGTGAGAAGAAAGTTAAATTATATAATAATGAATTAGAGAGAGTGAAGAGTTTCAAGTATTTAGGAATATGGTTCGATGAAAGACTAACGTGGGCAGCACATATTCAAAAAATTGTTAAAATGTAAAAAAATTTTCAATGTTATGAGGTGTTTAGTTGGGAGTGATTGGGGAGCAGATCGAACAGCTATGAAAGCATTATACACTGGATTGATAAGATCAGTGTTTGATTATGGATGTGTTGTCTATGGATCAGCAGCAAACAGCAATCTAAAGAAACTGGATAAAATCCAACATCAGGCATTACGATTATGCACAGGTGCAATAAAAACAACTCCAACAGCAGCTTTACAAGTAGAGATGGGAGAAATGCCCTTAGAAATGAGAAGGACACAGTTAGAAGTCACAGATTGGAGTAAATTAAAAGGACATAATCTGGATCATCCAACACTGAACATTTTAAAACCATGTTGGGAAAAGGAGAAAAGGGAAACAAAAAGTTTTGGGTGGACAATAGAGCAGAAAGCTGCAGAACTTAAAATAGATCAGTTGAACATCACTCCAACAGTACCATTACCCATGATACAGCCCTGGATACTACCTGAAGCAAAAGTTGATCTCACACTGTTAGAAAAGAAAAACAAGGACAGAACATTTCAACTCAACCCATATAATGTACAGGAATACATAAACGGATATCACAGCTTTGTAAAATTTACACAGATGCATCAAAGAATACAGTTAATAAAGTAGGAGTTGCATTTACAGTACCAGAGTTTCAGATCAAAGTGGGGAAGAGAATCAGTGAGGGTTTATCAGTTTACACAGGGGAAATGGTAGCAATTTTACTAGCAACACAGTGGATAGAAGAAACAAGACCGTTAAGATCAGTCATTTGCTCAGATTCCAGTTCATCCCTTATCAGTCTACAACACAATCATTCAGATAGTCGACCAGATATTTTAACAGAAATTAAACAAACATTATACAGGATTCACATGATGGGAATTACAGTTGTGTTTTTATGGATACCTGCACATATAGGAATTAAAGGAAATGAGCAGGTAGACAGGGAGGCAAAGAAAGCCACAAACAACAGTCAAGTTGACATGGCAGTGGGTTACAGCGGAATGGAGGTGAAGGGTATGGTGAAAATGAGAATGAAAGAAAGATGGCAAAAACAGTGGGAGCAAGAAAAAACTGGGAGGTGGTTCTATAGAATACAAAGAAAAGTTGGAAAAATGAGAAGGACTAGTTTGAATAGAAAAAGTGAAACGATTATATCAAGATTAAGATTTGGACATTGTGGGTTAAATAATACATTATTTAAAATGGCAAAGCATGAAAGTGGTATGTGTGACAACTGTGAACATCAGGAAACAGTAGAACATGTTATTATTCATTGTCAGAAATTTGAAACAGAAAGAAGGCAGTTAATTAGTGGTCTCAGGAGAGAAAATGTGCGTTTTGATATAATAGAAATTCTGCAAAATGAGTCAGAGAGTAAGTGCAACAAGATGTTATTGCAGTATCACAAACAAACACAGCTGATAGAAAGAATCTAATTTTTTTTTTTTTTTTAATTCAAGTAAGTTTAGATATCACACTCCTTACCAGTAGGTGGCGGAAATGCACCATTTCGATGTTTGCCAACCGCCAAAAAAAAACAAAAAAGAAGAAGAAGAAGAGCAGCGCCTTCATGTTTTTACTCCGACAAACAAACAAGCAGGCCACTGTCCCGCTGATGACGGTCCACCTGTAACAGACTGTTTTCAAGAGTCGTCCAGGTATGTGTCACCTCCGCTGCGCCAAATATAGTCTGTTACGGTAATTCAGTCCGTGAATCAGCGACAGGGCTGCCTGTTAGCAGAGGGTTAGCTTCGGGCTAATGCTGAGCAGCAGAGCGGTGAGGCATCATGAGTGTTTTATGCACAGTTACTGCTCATGACACAGAATATGAGTTATATTGAACAGTTTTATATCATGTGTCACTGTGACTGGAATAAATAAACACATCTCCTCTCTCTTCATGCGCAGTAAGTATGAGCTAATGCGAGCTAACCGCTAAGACTGTGATCAGTCAAGCAGAAACTAACTCTGCTACAGATAGGTTTAACTTTAAATGTGTTAAGTTTGTCGAAAGAATTAGAAGAAAGACATTACCTTTACCATAAACATGTTGAAGTACAGTTTGGGAATTGTTTAGGGTGCCATTAACCAAAAATCATGTCCATATATTTACACAGGGATCCCACGCGTCATGGAAAACTGAAAACAATAAATAACCCTTTACTTATAGTAAGACACAACATGAAAGCCGGACTAATAAAAAATCTCGCAGGAAGTGTTCATGCCCGAGAGTTAGAAATAAATACGTTTCCAGTTCAACTTAATACGGTGGAGACATTGGTCATCAACCTTTAATCTTGTTTTTTTAAAGGTTAGATTAACCTGAGAGTTGCCCAAATTATGTAACGCTGGAATCTCTGGGTGTGATTTCTCTATTTTATGATTTTTTTTTTTTTTCATGATTTCTAACGATGTCGGAGAATGTCTGAAATTTCATAGATTGATTACAGCCGCAGATTGCACACGTAGTATATCAGACCTCTGGGGCAGAAGAGGCACAAACAGGGTAAATGCACAAAATGTAAGGCACAACTGTACAAAAGGTGTGTGTGTGTGTGTGTGTGTGTGTGTGTGTGTGTAGGGGGCGAAAATGCCCAGAAAAGTCTGAAAAATGATTTCTAGAAAAGGGTAGGAACCCTCTTACATGCAAAAGCATGATTCATTTGTTGAACATTTTCTGCAAGGTCAGATCAAAAACTTATAAGTATAAGCTAAAAAACTCAATTATTCTCAAATAAAATCTTAAACATAAGACAACTGCACCTCAACTGAAATAAAATCGGAAAGCTCCTCATAAGACAACATTTCAGATATGTTAAAGGAGACATATCATGCTGATGCATGATTTAATACTTACATATACATATACTAGGGGTGCAACGGTTCAGTTAGCCCACGGTTCGGTTTGTATCTCGGTTTTGGGATCACGGTTTCGGTTAGCGTTTTGCATTAAAAAAACAAGAAGTTTGACTTTCCAAAAGACTCCCTTTATTTTGCTTTTAAGAAAACTATATTATGACAATGCCCCTTGGTCTTAACTATTATTTGGCTTGAATAAAGTATTATGACATTTATATAAAACACTTCAAATGTAAACATTTTAAACTGTTAGAGTGCCTCTTAGCTCCCTGGCTCGTGTAGTGACTGACTACTGAAATACAATTTACTATTATAGCATTTTTTTTGTCCTAAAATAAAGAGTTTTAATTGTTTTTCCAGCTACAAGCTTGATTAAACGATGGATAAAAGGAGTGATGAGAAAAAGAGAGGGCTGGGCGATCGACTGGCGTCTCCATTACATGCACAATAAACAATAAACGTGAATGAATCATATGTTTGTATTATGATTTCTGATAAACTTAGTTTATTAACACTGCGCCGACTTTTTGAATGGATTAATCAGACTAAAATAACAAGTTTACAGGACGTGGAGACTCTGATGATACCACTGTCCATCTCATCTGTGCGTATTTGCGCGCTGCTGTATGTTTCTATGAGACAGCGTCAGTCAGTGAACAGTCTGATATCCTGTCTGATCTGCTCCCAGACAAACTACGAAACATCAGAACAGATGATAAAACTAAGCTTTTGCCTTTTTTGTTCACCTGTTCAGCGCACTATGGCTCTGAGATGTTTGACTCTCCAGCAGTGATCTGTCATCAGCAGGGTTGGCAGGAGAGAGCGTCCGCCTTCAGGTTCATAAGAAATAAAATATAGCCGTCATTACTTTAATAAGAGCTCACTCAAGGTGAGCTGCTGTAACATCAGGTTCTACGTTCTGGGAACAAACTTCTCCAGCATTGTGAAGCTCACTTTTGCTCTGTGTTTGTTGTCTCTCAGCACACCGTGCTGTGCTGTTGTCATTACTGTTAAACTGAGCATGCGCATCACTTCTGCAGCCTGAGCTGTTTTCTCTCCCTCGTCATTATAATCCATAAGGAAACCGAAATGTCCCCACACCGCAGACTGAACGAAGCCAGTGCTTCTTCAAACTCTGGCCTCTCCACCTCTCCACTCGCCATAACTTTTCTGGGAGTTTTTCTCCGTCTTCGTCTCAGTTTTTGTGAGGCCGAGCCGAGACATTATGGAGCCGAGCTCCAGAGTGAGAGACGCCGCCCACTCGGCCATGTGCTCGGCTCCTATTACACAGTAGCGATTGGATATTTACTAGCGGGGCGGGGTTTTGTACAGAGCTGTGCGAGGAGGGAGGGCTTGTCAGCAGAGCCGAAGAGCAGAGCAGGCGCTGGCTAGAGAAATCCGTCTCACAGCTGTAAGAAATGAATTAATTGCAAAACCGAAAAACCGCGCTTCATAAAGGCGAATTGAGCCGTGCAGGGCGAACCGTACGGTTCGGTTTTAAACCATAAACCGTTGCGCCCCTAACATATACATATAATTAATTTGAAAACAAGACTTTAACATCCCCTTAATTTTCAAAAAATGAGGTATTGTATTTTTTCTGATATCCTAGAACGAGATTTGATGCCTCTGAAAATAGGTCATTGCGAGATGTCCGCGAGATTTCAAACGTTGTGACATCACGAGGTACCTTTCTTTTTATTGGAGTAATCTGATAAAACACTTCCTCCTCTGTGATGTCCGTTAGCCACAAAACCGTCACCGAGGAACACATCCGTCCAGCAGGGGTTTATAGTTCCCTAGCTCACAGTCACTCATTACCAGCTCTGGCCTGTAGGGGGACTCAATACGCGCTCGCTGCTTTGAGCCTGCAGGAAAATACAGTAGAAGAAGAAGGACAGGCTGGCTCAACCCCCGACAGAACTGACCAATCAGAGCACAAAGGGCTGTGACGTTGCGAGGTAACTTTAGGTCATCCTCAGATCTGAGCATTTCAACGAGACCTTGTTAATGGCCTAAAATGAGGATTTTGAGAACGCTATTGTGGGGCAATGAAGGAACTAAATGACTTGTACTGAGGGCAGAAATGCTTTACAGGCATCCTAGTCTGGCATAGTGAAAAGGAGAAACAAGCATGATATGTCCCCTTTAACTTGTGTTTTACTAAGCCTATTATAGAAACTACCTATATTTCTAACTGCATGTTTATTTTGATTTAACATCTTCAAAAAAAAAATGAGCTACTAAAAGAGCTGATCAGCAACCTAGCGCCTTGAGTTGCTGCAACTATATTTGTTTATTTTTTTAGGTCATGCATCACAATCAATGCAAAAACGATACACAGGGTGGAAGATCCTCACAAAAGAAATACCATGACATAAATACAAGGTCAGTGCAAAGCAGCTAAAAGAGGAAAAAGACTTCACAGAGACACGTACGGAATATTGACAAAATTTCTTCCTCTACCCCATGACTTTTCCTAATTCTTCCGTTTCTTCCACTTTTTCCCCCCATGCTTAATAACTGTATACTGTACTGTTCTTAGTTCTGTTATATTTATTATTTATCTGTAACCCTCCTCCTAACTTGATGTTTCTCCTCTTCATTTGATAGGAGAGTGGAGAGGATAGGTGCACAGGAGAACTCTCTCCCACAGATAAAAAATATGCTTGTTAGATTAATTGGAGACTCTAAAACACCCTTAGGTGTGGATATACAGTTCCTTGCTGGATTCTCAGAACCTTAGTGCTTTCTAGCAAAACCAGCCCGCGTTTACACCAATTTAAGCAGATTGAAAGTGGGAGGGTGTCCAGCAATCAAGCACGCAATGACTGTTGATGATCTAGACGAGAGATGTGGAGACATGGGGGGTGTAGGTAGAAGGCATCTGGCATGTAAAAACCTTTCAGGTTCCAAACCAATTTATTTTCTGGTCTGAACACAGCGGCTGGTTCAGAATTAGTTTCAGGAACAGGAACCAACACTGAGTCGTGCTGGTGTGAAAGCCCTCTGTGGCCCTGCAGTCCACTTGCATCCAGTCAGGGGTGCTATTTTGACATTTGGTTCCTTCTCTTTGCATTTGGGTTTTAGTAATAGGCTTCGGTTGTGTACTTTTGGGCATTTAAAGTGTAAGAGCTATAATAATTAAAGGTTAGATGTAGGGATGTCATGGTTACCGGTAAAATGGTAAACCACGATAAAATTTCCCATGATAATCGTTACCGTGTCCAATTAAAATTATCGTTATATCATGCTTGATCACCACTCTGCCTCAGTAACGCATGGTGATGCTGCTCTTTGCCTGGAAAAGCCGGAACTATGTATCTGTCCTCGATTAAGGAGCCTCACGCGAGATGCACATGCGCAGTTTGCATTGTTTGACACATTTACTGACAAAAAAGACAAAAGAACTGTTATGAATAGAATAATAAAGGGGTTAAATGATTTCAATTCTGTGTAAAAGTACTTTTAGAACATTTTGAGCACACTGCAACAATACCGCGATAATAATGATAACCGTGATAATTTTGGTTACAATAACCGTGATACAAAATTTTCATATCGTTACAGCCCTAGTTAGATGTAAGAAACACAGTTCAAAGTTTGTATATGACCATGAGATGTTAACTGTATTTGTCATAAACAGGTGCTCTACTGCTGTCTGTCCTCAGTCCACCATGGCGCAGAACCAGGTGATCCTACAGTTTCGCTTCGCCACATTTGGTGACTCCATGCTGCAGAAAATGAACCTCCTACGACACCAAAGACGCTTCTGCGATGTCACTGTGCGTATCAACCAACTGGAGGTTCCTGGTCACAAAGTGGTGTTTGCTGCTGGCTCATCCTTCCTGAGGGACCAGTTCATCCTTCAGCAGGACTCCAGGGAAGTTCATATCTCAATGATCCAGGAGGCGGAGGTTGGCAGGCAGCTGCTGCTGTCCTGCTACACAGGTCAGCTGGAGTTTCCTGAGCTGGAGCTGGTGCACTACCTGACCGTCGCCAGCTTCCTCCAGATGGGCCACATTGTGGAGCAGTGCACTGAAGCTCTCAGCAAGTTCATCAAACCTCTGCCCACTCGCCAGCTAGACGCTGATTTAATGAAGGGTAAGACAGAGGATGGTTCATCCTCTCAGAACCAGAGTGAGCAGGATCTCTCTAAAGTGCAGACTGTCCATCAGGAGGACGAGGTGGAGCAGGTGGAGGATGACAACAACACTGACGAAGACGAAGACGATGATGATGACGTAATTATACAGCCTTATTCACCTCCTCAGATGTTACACAGACGTCCCCGGCAGGGTGCTGTGGAGAGTGACATCACTATAGTAAAAGTAGAGTCTGTGTCTGACGCAGCAGAGAACTCCAACACTGGACATTTCCCCACCAGCCCACCTGCCTCCCTCCACTCCCCTGAGCCCCAGCACTCCCTCATCAACTCCACTGTGGACAGTCGGAGCAGTGAGATGGCAGTACTCCCCGGTGTGTCTGGATACCCACTCAGCCCCCCTCCTCCTTCACCCCCTACAGAGAAGCACAGTGGACACCAGAGACACTATGACAAACCCCTGCAGTGGTACCACCAGTGCCCCAAGTGCTCTCGAGTCTTCCGCCAGTTAGAGAACTACGCCAACCATCTGAAGATGCACAAGCTGTTCATGTGCCTCCTGTGTGGAAAGACCTTCACGCAGAAGGGGAACCTGCACAGACACATGCGCGTCCACGCTGGGATCAAACCTTTCCAGTGTAAAATCTGTGGTAAGACTTTCACACAGAAGTGTTCTTTGCTTGATCACCTAAACCTGCACAGTGGGGACAAGCCTCACCGCTGCAACTACTGCGAGATGGTGTTTGCTCACAAACCTGTGCTCCGTAAGCATCTCAAACAGATCCACGGGAAGAACAGCTTTGACAACGCCAATGAAGGCAACCTGCCGATGGAGGGGGGGACTTTGATCTTGGCCGACTATAAACTCTGTGGACCATAATTTTTAGCTTTCTTGGATGCCTTTAGTAATTTTACAGAGCATAATGCAAACTGTTTCTTTCAGATGAGACATGACTCTGGTGAGTCACAAAACTGAGAATTCACTCAAAGACTGTTATTCTTTGTTTAAGAGGCCAATGATGGCATCAGCTTGGTGGGTGATCAGGACAGCTTTTAGGTTTAACTGACAAATGTGGTCAATTCAGGTGTTTTTTTCTTGGTCTACATTTCACTGTAGCTTCATTACTTTGGACTATTTTAACTCTACTTTTTGACACCCTGCCACAGTGGCGGACAGTGTTTGAATTAGGGCTGAAAGATAAATCGTTATCGTATCTATATTGAGATATGAACATTCAAGATATTAATATAAAAAAAAAAACAATATAAACGATACAGATTTCCCCACACTCGCCCTGCATGTACAGCTCTGGATGTCGCTGTAAAATTATTTTTACGATTGCCATGGAATGCACCGCTTGACGCACATGCGCAGTAGTGGTAATCTGGGTCAGCAGTGATGTCACCGGAAGAGTTAGTCAACAGCATCATCGCTGTCTCGCTACAGGGCTCGAAAGTTTGGGAACATTTTACCAAAACAAAAGAGAAGAATGTGCAATGCACAATCCGCAAGGCTGAACTTGCCGTCCATAGTAGTAAGACGGCGATGCATAAGCATCTGAAAAGAAGCAAGTCGTGGCTGATTCAGTTTCTGACGAAGAGGGACAGTCATCTTGTTAATCTAATCGGCTAGTTAGCTGCTAACATTAGCATCAACTTTATGGTGACCAGACGTCCCCGATTTCCAGGGACTGTCCCTGTTTTGGATGACCGGTCCCCAGATAAAGCTGTCCCCGAAAATGTGCCTGATTCCGGTGTTTTACTATTGTGCGTCTGATAGAACAAAGGTTATTACCACAGTCGTGTGGGAAGCAGAAAGCATGAGGGAGCAGGTTGAGTGCAGACTAACAACAGTTATTGTGTTGCCAAGTCAAGTGACTTTGGGCTTGCTCTTCTTACTTGTGTGAATCCCACGATTATCACCCAACTGCCCACTACAAAGCAAGACAAAGTGTGGTTGTAGTTTATCCTTTCCTCACCCCAGTTTCCTGGTTGTCACGCCCGCAGAAATCAACCCAGCACACCCCCAACACAGTCACGTATGTGGCGCATGCACAACTACACAGGAGCCATAGTTGCCGGGTCTGCTTATTGTAAGCTACTTGGGTCACCAGCTGCATGCTGGTGTGGTATGCTGCAGTTCATGCATGATGTGACTAGTCGACTAATTGCAGAAATAGTTGTTTGTGGCAGCCCTAGTAGTCATATCGTGTCACATCGATATCGAGATATCTGACCTGAATATCGAGAAATGAAATTTTGCCCATATCGTTCAGCCCTAGTTTAAATAAATGAAAATCACCGGCCAAATATATTCTTTACTTGTCTAAGTACTCTAAAGAGTGGGCTTCACATTGTGGTGGAGTCTGGTCCAAGTCCAGTCTGCATTGCCTTCCTATCTGGACCAGCTATGATTTTTATTCATGTCTCTGTGATAATTTAACCTGATACACCAGAAGTATGGTTCAGTACAGTTCACTAGCCCATAGATAGTGCTTGAGAATGAGCAGAGCCTTTCGAAAGCATATCAGGAAGGTGATTGAACAATCAGCTGTCATTCACATCCCGTATAGGCCTATCAGATAATGCACTTGGCAGGCATGACTGCTGTGGTGTAAAATACAAAATGTATGCCACTTCAAAGCCTTCTGTCAAGAAATACTTTCATACTGCATTCCCACTGAAATAAGCTGGTAAACGCAGTTTTTTTTTCCAACATCGGTTAACTCACTTACAATCTGCAAATGACCCTATTCCCACTGCCACCAGACCCGGGTCTGATCACCAGCAGATGAGCTTTGTGGCTGTTTTTTTTCCCTCTAATGCTCTTTAAAAGGGACAAACTCAGCTTAAACTGAACAACATTTGAGCACTGATGATACAAAGAAGAATGGAATTTGTTGCTTGGACAACAAAGAGTGCAGAAGTTACAGACCTAGAGTACAGGCGCAATATTATGCTGAAGGCACATTACGTCAACATCATCCCATAAAGGACCTCTTTCACAATACATGTAATTTTGCCCACAGCCCAATTTTTTGTTTATTGTGTGGTATTTGTAGTACACCCAGAGTCTCCCAAGAATATACCTTTAGAAAATCCAAAAGTCATCCAGGGCCTGTACTATGACCTATTTTATGATCATTGCCATAGGTGTGAGCCAGGGTGCACACTTTACCCCAAAACTTACTCAAACACAAATAATAAATCATCAAATTGGGTCAAATCACCTTCACGGAAGTCTGGTGCATCTTTTGAAATCAAATGTAAAGCTAAGTATTACAATTGAAAGAAGTTATTGAATTTTAACTGGAAAAAGGAATAGTTTTTTTATGATTTTTTTCAACAAATTCAATTCTTTAGAGATGTGTCTGACCAACTTACAGTTGCTGTACAACTAAAATACTTACAAATTATTTGGCCACATATATATTCTCAAAGTGGGAAAAAAATCATCAAATTCTGAGACTGGTAAAGTTGTTCAATTAACAGGTTGGGTTACTGTGGAAGAATCAGGATACTGTTCCATGTCTTGTATATCAGGGAACCTTTAAAGATTTGTTCAGAATTCATCCTTTAAGTATGATTTCTTTTAGAATTTGAATGCTAGATTCAAAACAAACATTTCACATGAAATGTTATTCATTTTAACAGCCACAGGGCCTGTATATTATGCCTTTGTGATGAGATAATAATGAGCCATTGTTAGCATTGAGTAAATGGGCGTGCTCCTGTTTGTTGTTCTCGAGCCAGCTGTTCGTCTCTCAATGACAGCAATACATAAACATTACTTCTGTCAATTTCTGTTTCTAGGACTTATATATACATGTAATCGTAGTCTGACTCTTGGCCTTGATAGATCTTTTTTGCATAGCAACTTGAACAATTTTAATTTGTAGACTGGAACTATAGTGAGGGAAAGGGATCTGAAATCCATAAGATGTATGATTGGCTGGTTATTTCATAGAATGGAGTCTTTGAATTTGCTTGTGTATGGTTGGAGGGTTTCTTATTTTGAAAATGTTTATAATATCCCAAATAATAGATTACAGATGCAACATGTGCACACATGCAAGAGGTTATGATTCGAGAAGGAGAGAGACAAAAATATGCCTTCACAGGATCATCTGATGCATTCTTGTCAAATTGAAGTCAAACATTGTATTTTATTTGAGATCTGTGAGAATGAATCTGTCCCTCATGAGATCAGCATCATGCTGGTAAACCCAAATCTCATAGTCACCATCATTTTTTGATGCTCAGCAATGTAGCCAGGGACTGTTTGATTTGGTATGTACACAGCATGATGGTCTCAAGGTATTCCAGATCCACATGACAGCAATATAAACTTCAAGCTTCTGCCATTCACTCTGCTCTCGTGACATATTTGGGTCTTCTGCAACTCGTTTGCCAAAACATTGTCTTTTTTTAAAAGTGAAAGCATACGCTGAGCCATCTTAGTATCTCGTTCCTCTCGATCTGGATCTGAAACATATATTGGTCCTCTGAAGGCATTGAGACATGCAGTTACTATGCACACTAATTTGCCAATGACCTCAACGAAATCATTTGAGGTAAGTTGTTCCTTAAACAACATCCACTTCTTTTAATCCATCTTGTTTTGGTACAGCAACGATCACTATTGGCTGTTGAGGAATCAATTGGGATTTACCAGTTGGTAAAATATGACATTCTAGCATCATACCCCAACTTAGCAAGAAGATCTAAGGCATCCCTGAAATCGCGATCTACAATCATATTGTCATTTGCTTCTAACCAAGATTTCAATATTTCAATTTTTTCCATGATGAGCCGAGTTATTGTTGCATCATTTACGTTACCATGGTAGGGGCCAATAGTATCTAAAACATATCCATCAGGCAGTACAACTGATATGAATTTTAGGTAATTTCGTTTTTTCTGTCCTCCGTAAGATGCCCTTTGAAACTGATGATCACTGCAATTGTTGAGGTAGATATATGTACCATCTAAGATAAGAGTGACCTGGTCACCATAAAAAGCTTTAGTAAAGACAGTGTTGTGAGTTATGGCATTGTGGCGTGAAATATGATCTGTGCCAAGGTATTTGGGAACAACTATTGTGTTCAAAATATCTGCAATTGTATGAAAATATCTTGACAGTGTAGCTTGGGAAAGATTAGTAAGCATGGTCATTTGATTCCATGAAAGGTTTGTTTTCAGTTTTGCCCAAAAGTAAAGAAGCAAATCTATTGCTCTGGAACTATCACTTGAACCTGAAACAAGATCAGATTCACACATGTCATACATGTTCTGAAATTGCACCAATGTCCAGCCAGTCCATGCATGGCAGTCAGAATCTGACAAGGTTTCAAACTTCAGTTTGGGTGATGTCTCATGTTTGGATACTTCATGTAGAATATATATAATATATATACTTCATATATAGAATATATGAAAAAAAATATAATTCAATTGAATGCACAATACTAAATTGAAGTAAACACCCATTTGCTGCAAATTGCATGAAATAAAACTTTACCCTTGATATAATACAAGATATGGAACAGTATCCTGATCCTACCACAGTAACCCAACCTGTTAATTGAACAACTTTACCGGTCTCAGAATTTGATGATTTTTTTCCCACTTTGAGAATATATATGTGGCCAAATAATTTGTAAGTATTTTAGTTGTACAGCAACTGTAAGTTGGTCAGACACATCTCTAAAGAATTGAATTTGTTGAAAAAATCATAAAAAAAAACTTTTTTTTTCCAGTTAAAATTCAATAACTTCTTTCAATTGTAATACTTAGCTTTACATTTGATTTCAAAAGATGCACCAGACTTCAGTGAAGGTGATTTGACCCAATTTAATGATTTATTATTTGTGTTTGAGTAAGTTTTGGGGTAAAGTGTTCACCCTGGCTCACACCTATGGCAATGATCATAAAATAGGTCATAGTACAGGCCCTGGATGACTTTTGGATTTTCTAAAGGTATATTCTTGGGAGACTCTGGGTGTACTACAAATACCACACAATAAACAAAAAATTGGGCTTTGGGCAAAATTACATGTATTGTGAAAGAGGTCCTTTGCAGGTTCACCCAGGTGTGATGTTCCCACTGGAGCCAATCGGAGGCAAAACGATAAAAACCTGTGTTGCTTGCAGGAGCAGTCGACCCAGGTCTAAATGCCGATTGGACCCTTTCCCACTACCTATGGGAACCAGTTGTTACCAGGTTGACAATTTTTTTTTTTCCTGAAACAGTTTTTTTTTATGTATTGAAGAAATGTGGCCCAGATCTGATCCAACTGCTACTGTAGCTGTTAGCATATATGCTAATCTCTGTACGATAGGCCTGTGCTCAAAATGTTGATATGGCAAAATATTGTCACACACTCCTTGGGGATACATGTAACGATACAGATTCTACCGAATCGATGGCCTCAATATTTTTGCCGACTGCTGCCAGTGCACTATGGTAAATTTTAACAATGGTGCAGTTCAAAGTAGAAGCCAAGCTACATGATGAAGCGCATGCTCCTAATTTGAATTTAAGGTGTGTTCACACCGAGTACAACTTGAGCGACCCTTCTCCATGTAGAGTCAATGTACAGCTACGATCCGGCACAACCAGGTGCGACCAGATCTCATGTGATGTGACAGATGTGATCTGGGCAACTTGGTCACATCTTGGGTGACGTATGCTGGCCCCCTTGTCGCATCAGGGGCCTGTACTACGAAGTCGGATTAGCTCTTAGAGAGGTAACTTCCTGGATACGTTTCAGGTTTCCCACACTATGAATGTGGATCTCTTTTTATCCAGACACGTTGCCCCGGTAACTGATGCTGAAGGCCAAACCTGGTCCGGAGCAGGTTAAGTTCCAGGATAAGAGCTCACGGGATGTGACAGACCGCCCGCTGACCAATCGGTTCTCTTGGGCGGGCATAAAAGACCGCACAGTCACCAATTTGCTGTCTTGGAAAATGGCTTGCCCATTCCTGCCAGAACCGGTTAATGTCGGTGCGCGAATTGCAAGAGGAGCGCTTCGTCGTGAGCGTTTTTTTCGTGACCGAAGTAATCCGCTTGATTGACATTATTTCTCAATGTCAGTGATAACGTTTGATCCGAGGATGTTTACTTCTGACAAAAGACAACACATGCTGATAATTGTAGTGAACTTTATTCTGGATAAAGTCAAGTAACACTAATTTTGGTTTAAAGTTCAATTACAATTACAGAAGTAATCATCATATCTTAAATGTTGTCTAATGTAATATGATCTTCAAATTTTGGTAGTAACACCATGACACCGAGGGACAGAATTTTGTTGGAACAAATACTTTTAAATATCTAATTCACATTTAATTTCATTCATAGATTTATCCCAGTGTTATCAACGCTGTCCATTTATTATTTTTATTAACAAAAAAGAGGAAATGTTTTACACTGTCCAATAGCGGTGAATCATGACAGTGGGACAAATGTTATTTTAGATGCAAAGTACAATAAAAGTGAAATTAAATATTACATTTAGGCTAATTAAATTACATTTAAAATACATATAGTTATTCATCACCATTTAAAAGACTAATTTCATAATTTTGGTTTAATGTTTATGAGTTCTTTATTACATTTTCAGCGATTTGTGTTTCTGGAAAATGTAGGGCCATGTTTTTCACTGTGTTGCTCCTGGCCTGGATAATACTGCGGTACTCCTCATACTTTTGCAGGATTATTTGCTGCTCCTCCGCCGTGAAGTACGCTGCTCTCTTCTCCATTGTGGAAAATGCTCCGGGGCCGCTAACCACGCCCATTTTATGTGTGCGCGCATAGATCCCAGCCGGATTCACTTATCGAGTTGATAACGAGCCTCGTAGTACAGCAGATCTGGATGGCGGAGATCCAGTGAAGTTTAGCGAGATGTCGCAGAGTTATCCTGGATGACTTAATCCAGCTTCGTAGTACAGGCCCCTGATGGGTACTCTTGGGTTCACTTTTTGGACACTCAGCCAGGCCACGGTGCTTGGTCGCTGAAGTTGAAATTTTTTAACTTTTCAGGCTACGTTGTCCATATGGTCCAGCTTTATTTTGACATTCACTCTACATGCCTTTGTGATGATTTTTTTTAATATTTAGGGAGGACAAGGACAATATTTACTTCTGTTTTAGCTGTGTGACAACATTGGACTCAGAGCACCAGGGAGCACTATTGGACTTCATAGTCAATCATGTTTGCATCTTAAACTGTTGGGAGTTCAACAGAACAGAAAATCGTCTCCCTTGCTTCACCTTTGTAGCGTTACAATAGTGTCTGATACAGACTCTGTGGAGAGAGAGAAAGAGAGAAGCCCGTGTTTGTCTGCTGGGATCTTCTGAGCGTATTTTTATGCTGATACGAAATAACCATGACACACTAAAGCTTGGTGGGGTGTTAATTTCAGACCCTGATTGTTGTCCTAAAATACATAGTAGATGCCTTCGTACTTTACTTGAATATTCAGCACTGAAACATAACAACTGTATATCAATAGTTTTATACTGAATGAAAATGTCTGTGTTTGTGTCGTCTAAGGAAAAAAACAATGAGAATGAAAATGTATTCAGTATATATTGCATTCCTCTGTACATTACATCTAAAATCTACTGTAGCCTTCCTTTCTCACACATGTGAATACAACTTTATCAACTCTTAAGAAACTTGAAAGAGGATGGGATGGAGATTATTTTCTTGAAGGCAAGCTACATTAGTGAAAACTGGGATGCAAATATGTTGATGTGAGTTGAATATCTTTTTTACTTGCATAAATACAGACCTTATATCTGGGGTACCTTTGGACCAAAGTGACATCATCTGTTCTGTATTCACAGACGTTCATGTTACAAAATGAAAAACATGGTCTTATGTGTTCAACATGCTGTTACTCGTGTCTCATGGCCTTTTTATAGACATTAGAATTTGAAAAATGAACATTTAGAGTTGTTAATCCATTATGTAAGATCTGCATAACTTCTGTGAAATTGTGTGGAAAATAAATGTTTTTAAAAATCTAATTGTAGAAATAAGACTGATAGATTTGTTTGTTGAATTCACTCTTACAGCTCTGCAGTGACTCAGAGTTGGGTAGTAAAACTCAGAAGCTATCAGGTTAAGTCCACTCATGGTTGGTATTCTTAAAATATCTTCCATCAAATGTATCTATATAGCTCTTCATACATAAACATGCAGCCTAAAGTGCTAAATAAAGGAATGACACTCAGAAAATGAAAACCGATAAACTAACAATAGAAATTTATAGATGGATACTTCATTCATCTGCTTGAGGAAATAAGATGTGGCAATAATCAGAATCAATGAATTTCAAAATGGAAAAATTGTTTTAAAATATTGAAGGGATAAGCCCTTTTTTTCTTATGTCTTGCCTCACTCCTGAGTCTGTGACAAGCAGATAGACACCATTCTTTTGTCTCTATGTCCAGTAACAAGGAAGAGATGTCAGAGCTTGCCCACCGCTCATTAGCTTAGCTCAAACACAGGCAGTCAATGGGTAGCGTTAGCCTGCCTCTGCCTACTGTCATCAGATAAACTCTTAAGCAATTCTAAATGGTCATGTGTGCTTCTTGTGACTCTTTAAGTAATAATCTAAAACAGATAACATAATGCAGAGATGCATGCAAAATTAAACCGCAGGGTGCATGTGCAAACCACAGCAGACGTGCTTGTAAGTAAGTCAACAAAACAAAGTCTCTGTTTCTAAAAATAGACAATGAAACATAATACAGCAAAAAAGGATTAACAGCAAGCACTCAGGACTGTTTAAAGTTGCTGAAAAGTTTTTCTACTGGCTGTAGGCAGAGATAGGTTAATGGTACCCATTGACTCCCAGCGTTTGCACGAAGTAGGGATGTATACCCTGGACCGGTACTTTCATGTACCGGTCCCTAATTGGGTCGGTACCCGAACACCGTTAAGAATCTGGAAAAATGGTACTGTTATCGGTACTTAAACGTCTCTTCAACTGTCACGTAGTTATGACACTACTGCCGTCCAGCTCAAGCATGTTGGTGAGGGCTAAGCGCTCGAAGGTTTGGGCACACTTTAACAAAGTTAAGACCACCACTGCCTTGGTAAAGAAGCTGAGGGTAAAGGTTATGAACTGGCCAAGCACGTCTCCAGACATGAACCCTATTGAGCATCTGTGTGAAGTCCTAAAAAGGAAGGTGGAGAAGTGCAAGGTCTCTAAGATCCACCAGCTCCATCATGTGGTCATTAGTAAGTGGAAAAGGATTTCAGTGGCAAAAAGTGAAGCTCTGGTGAACTCTCTCCCCAAGAGGGTTAAAGCAGTGCTGAAAAATAATGGTGGCCGCACAAAATATTGACACTTAGGGGCAATTTGGACACTTTCACTTAGGGGTGTACTCACTTTTGTTGCCAGCAGTTTAGACAGTAATGGCTGTGTGTTGAGTTGTTTTGAGGGGACAGTGAATTTAAACTGTTTAACAAGCTGCCCACTCACTACTGTACACTGTATCAAAGTGTCATTACCTCACTGCTGTCCCATGAAAAGATATAAAATATTTGGAGAAATGGGAGGGGTGTACTCACTTCTGTGATACACTGTACACTTTTTTTTAATACTGGTTAAAATGGTCTTTATGACCGGATGGTAATCAACTCATAATGTGTTCTTAAAACAGAGCGAAAAATATCCGCTATCTACAGCAGGAGTAAAACAGGGAAAGCCCCAACCAATAATCATGCCGGGATACCTGTTTTTAAACCAATCAAATCCCGTCGCCATTCTTCCCGCCTACTGCACGTGCATTTTCCCGGCGTGCACAGACTCGGTGCGTGTAGCCGAGCTCATACATATCAGAGTCCGTGGGAGAATGCTTACCTTTCAAGTTTTGTCTTTGAAAATAAGGGAAGCCCGCCGTGAGCCGTCCCACAACCCCAACCAAGCTCCAGTATCCCTCACGTTTTAAGACAGATTTACAAGAAACCTAAAATAAACTCTTTGTTTTTCGACGTTTGTTCTGCTGCTCTAATCTCGCGGAAGCTGCCACCCAGGCTACTGCAGGTGGACGTTCTCGCGAGGCTTTTTCTTCTTCCGGTTTTACGGCGGTTGGCATCCATCATTTTGGAGCATTACCGCTCCCTTCAGGCTAGAGACAGAGCTCAGTTTGGAGAGGCAGAGGAATGTTTTTATTATTATATCATCACACTGATTTACGGGAGAATACTGACACAGGAGGACGTCGGGAAAGAGGATTAAATACGGAAAATACGGTAGTTTAACGGCCAAAACGGGAGATTTGACAGCTATGTGGAGAATGTCAGAGGAACTACCTATACCCCGATCAACATTGGCTGTGAGTACTAACTAACTTTACATGTTTGTTTGGTGTTTTCTTACCGCTGACTGAGACATGACTTGGTGTAGTGTAAAACAAACACGTTGTGCGGAGGGTTTGGAGTTGAATCAGTCTTCTGAATATATCAGCCGCTGTGAGTTTTATTCCCTCCTAAATATGGACACTTTACCAAAAAGACAATAAGAAGAAGAGAACAAGGGTCAGTGTCATGGATCACGATTCCTTTATCTCAGAAACATGCTGCATGGAGAGGAGACCTGGAGAGGTGTCCTCTGCAGACAAGACAGTTCAACACCCTTAAATACAGTACTCTCAACATCACATGACACAAAAATGCATATACAGTGATGGAAAAAATTATTAGACCACCCTTGTTTTCTTCAATTTCTTGTAAATTTTAATGCCTGGCTCAACTAAAGGTACATTTGTTTGGACAATTATAATGATAACAACAAAAATAGCTCATGAGAGTTTAATTTAAGAACTAAGAACTATTCATTTTCCATGGTTTTCTTGATAATAACCAAAATTACTTAAATTCTTACATCAATAGCTATGGCATTGTACCGCCAAAAACACTACTTTTAAGCATTCCATGTTTTCTTTTCTGTTTGCTTTAAACACATGATACACACAAGAGTTAATACTTGATTGCATAACCATTGTTTTTGATGACTGCAGCCATGCGTCTTGGCATGCTCTCCACCAGCTTCTGACATTGTTCTGCTGTCACAGCAGCCCATTCCTGTTGGACAAATTCAAACAAATTTTCTTTGTTTTTGGGCTTGTGGTTCTCCATTTTGAGTTTGATGATTTTCCACAGGTTTTCAATTGGATTAAGATCTGGTGATTGAGCAGGCCAAGGCATGGTGTAATGTTGTGGTTCTCCATCCAGGTTTTTAACTGACCTTGCCGTGTGGCAAGGGACATTGTCTTGTTGGAAAATCCAGTCATACGAGGCAGGAAAGAGTTTTCCAGCTGATGGAAGAAGACTGTTTTCAAGGGTAGTCCTGTACATGACCTGGTTCATTCTGCCTTCACACAATTCCATTTGCCCTGTTCCACTCAGACTGAAACAACCCCAGATCATGACTGATCCACCCCCATGTTTTACTGTAGGGCAAGACAGTCTGGGTTGTAAGCTTATCCAGGCTTCCTCCTAACCAGTAAGTTGGCTGGAGGGGCATCAATTCAAAATTGGATTCATCACTGAAGAGAACCTTAGCCCAATCATCAACAGTCCAATCCTTGTGGTCTCGAGCAAAGAGTAACCGGCCTTCCTCTGCCTTTCATTGATGAAGGGCTTCTTATGCTCTGTGTGACTTCAAACCAGCTTCAACAAGTCGGTTTCGAACTGTCCTTGCTGAACAAGTCACATTTCTCGACAGTGCCCACTCATTTTAAGGTCCCTGGAGGTCTGACGATTTATTCCTGACACAGGAACGGATGAGTGCACGGTCATCTCGCGGGGTAGAAAGACGCTTCTGCCACGGCCAGGTAGCAATTTGGTAGTGCCATGTTCAGCTTGTTTTTATTGTTGTAATGAACGGCTGTCTTGGAGATCTTCAGTTTTTTCGCTACCTGTCTCTCACTCATGCCAATTTCCAGCAGTGCCAAGATGGCTGCCTTTGTGGCTTCACATAATTCTTTTGTTTTAGGCATTATGTGAGAGCTGACAACTTCTGAGTTGTGCTACGGCTTGAATGTAAGCAGGAAACCACTCTAGGCCTTTGCATGTACAGTGCTGCTTGTGACATGAAATGGCCTCTTATATTCCCTGGGAATCAATTAAGCTTAAGAATGTCAAATAGGACATAAAGTATTATGTGACCAGCTGCATTTTTTGTTGTGTTCATTGTATTATACGTTTAGTGGTACCAGATATTAGAATGAACAAGAAATTGAAGAAAACAAGGGTGGTCTAATAATTTTTTCCATGACTGTATATTTAGACCATAGCATCTTGTTCACAGGAGTAAATACCTCAGAGTACCATATAAAGGTAGAACTTCATCCCAGGTTAAAATTTACCCAACCACCTGTTTGTAAGGGGTCAAACGATGTCTAAAAACAGATGTAGATACCTTGGTGTTGTTTTACTCACTGAGTCTAAACAAAGCTTTCCAAAAAATTCCTCACACCGCGCGCGTGCATGTGAGCGGGGACGGGCAGTTAGGCAGAGCCCTGAGGAGATGCTACTTTCAAATTCATGCTAGTTTTCCAAAATCGCCAACCCCAGCTTTAAGACTGCAGCACCAACAGAGACAGAGACTCTATTATCCGCCCCTTCGGTAAAGACCCTGCCGAAAACAACACAGTCACACGGGGTTAAACTCTTGACAAAGCACCGCTGCACTCGGCCGTATAACTTGGATGAAAAGCACAGCTCTCCTCAGATGATTCAGAGCTGTTAACATCCGCTCGCAGCGGAAACTCTTTGTTTACTGAGGTCAAGAGAGCAACGGATGTAACTAAGGGTCAAGCTGCGCTCACAGCGCCCTCTGTTGGATGAAATGGTCCACTGCTCCAGGCACCCTGATGTGCTGCTACACTCCATATTTTACATTCGAATATTTATTTACTATTCGGTTACGGATATTTATCCCCATATTCGAACGATTATTTGAATATCGAAAATAAAATAGTCATCATTACAGCATGGATTTTAGCACCACAAGATATATGGGTCTGTCTGTACATGCAGTCTGTTGGGCGGCATGAAGGGGTTTTGCCATCTCCTTAGCTTTCTTTTTGCCTCTGAGAAGCATTTGAAATGCATTACTTCTGTTCTGTTGAAGCTTTATTAGGCTTTATTAAGCGTTTTTATTACCTTGTGGTAATAAAAAAAATAGTTGGATCTTTCAATATCTTATAAAGTCTTTATTTTTTACACAAAATTACGTGTTGTAGAATCAATAAGTATCAATACTGATAAGGAGTACCGTTATCTGTATCGGTATCGGTAAAATCATAACGATATACATCCCTAGCGCTAAGCTAATGAGTGGTGAGCAAGCTCTGCCTGTCTCTTCCATGTTACTGCACACTCATTCAATAGAATGATGTCTGTCTGGTTGTCATGGACTTGGGAGTGAGGCAAGACACAAAAAGAAAAACAATGAAGTATCCCTTTAAGGGAACTATAACTGTGTCTCAGACTTAAGTACAGCTG
This sequence comes from Scarus forsteni, assembly GCA_036419115.1. Taxonomy (NCBI): domain Eukaryota; kingdom Metazoa; phylum Chordata; class Actinopteri; order Labriformes; family Labridae; genus Scarus; species Scarus forsteni. The sequence continues at coordinate 1,148,485 of JAZDUH010000326.1, read as the reverse complement.
GAGTCCATGACTCTTAGTCCATGAAAACTAAGAGGTCATTAGTGTTTTTTTTTAACAATTTCTACCAGCCATCAATATTGAACATTTGAACCTGAGACAATACAAAGTGTGGGCTGTAAATATGAGTAAATAAATAATTAAATTTAGCCTTCCTGCTCAAAATTAAATAATTTCTTCATTTTCAGTTACAGAGAAGATTGATTACATGAAGTGAGCTTCTCTGGTGTCTTCAGCTTGCCTGCTTTTACAAGAGTGTTAATCAGTTGTAGTCTGCAGTATCTGTGAGCACATATGTAAATGTGCACTCAGCTCAGCACTGAGTCACAGCAGTTCATTGTCCGTGTAGCTCCAGAGCAGGGAGAACAAACTGTCCATAGCATGACTTTCTGTGTCTGCGGTTCTTTACAGGTCTGGTCTCAGGACTCAACATCTTACCCTTTAATGGAGCTTGAGACCAAAATCCTGAAACCATCAGAAATTCTGAGATTCAAAGTGAGAGAAGCACCAGCCTTCTCTCATTTTTGACTTTTGTGGTGTTGTGTCTCTGTTTGTCCTGGGGCTATAAAGAATATTTGACTAACAATGCAGCTCTTTCTCATTTCTTTAATTTTCAGGAAGATATTATTCTTGAAGGTGCGGCACAACAGAAATTCGAGAACCACTGGTTTATCTTGTGTTAAATTTAATAGAGACATTTTTATCAAATATCTAGCTGCTGCCTGTGTCTTGAATTTAAGCATTTTTCATTGCTTCCGGGGACATAAAATGTACCAGGACAGAATTTGCAGAGCCAAAAGTCTGTTCAGAAAGAAAATACTGGAGAAAATAAAGGAGCAAAATGAATAATTCAAAACAAATTTTGTTTGTGAATATTAAATGACTTGATAAATTCTTGAAGCCCCAAAGGATGTTGGGGTTCCCGAGTAGGCTGCAGTGTAATTAAGTTAGAAAAAAGGCTTTCAAAGTAATTTTCATAGATTAAAGCAATTAGAACTCCTGTAGGGTAGGAATGCTTTTAGAGAATGCAAGAGGTCCCTGTACTGAGGCTAGAATACCAAAGGGTCTGTCAGGGTCCACATGTCTGCAGGGCTGGTCAGCATAGCTGGCCTGACTTGTTCAGAGGGAAAAAAATCATGATTTTTTTTTACAGGCAAATAGTCAGGAAGGGAGACAGGAATGTGACCAAACATCAGTGGTGCAAAAGCCCCAGTGTAGACCAGGTTGTGACACATTTCTACCACAGCGATTTTTGTTGTTTGATTTATTCTGGACGTCTATCTGTGCAGATACTTATACTGGATGGTGTCAGATTCTTAAATTTATCTCCTGCTTTTGAGACTTTCCACAACATTCCCATACCGTTCCTGTATGTGAAGGTGGCCAGGGGTGCACATAGAAATGACTGGGCCCATGCAAAAGCCCAGCAGGACGTTTCTAGCTGTGATTTAGGGACAAAAGCCCATTCCTTTAGTTAGTAATTCTTGTGCCTGCCTCTGGCTGAAATTTAACCTGTTAACCTCGGTTAAATCAGCAAATTTTTGGAGTAAGACCCCCAAATCTCACCCTTGTCCCTTTCCTATATGCTGCCTTACCACTTTTGTCTGAATCTTAAATAGCAGCACGTCCCTCCTGTTCTCCCTTTTCTCACCTAAGAAAACAGGACAGTGCCCTGCTGGCGACTCGAAAGTATTTCTGTTCTTGTCCCCCTGTGTGTGGTACTGTCTTTTGTATGTTCTTGGATAGGCTGAACTGTCATGAAAAATGTTGTGTACTTGTGACATTTGCAATGACAGTAAAGTCTGATTCTGAAGGCACAGCAATAAATTATAAATGATCACCATAAAATGATAGTATTAAAAAAGGTCTGTATCAAATAAAAAAATGACTTCACATTTCAAAACAGGTAGCATTTTACTTAAGTCTCTGAAAAATTGTGTATTTTGGTTGATTTAATCTGAAATATTAGCATAAGAAGATGACTTCAGAAGGGACCCATTGCCTTAATCTTTTGCCCCTTTTATCGCCCCCTTTCTTGAAGAAAGCTAACATCTATCCTCTGTTTTGACAGTAATGTCTAAATGTTGTTAAAATAGACACTGTTGGGTTGCACCCTGTCACATGAACCTGGAAAATTTGCAATCAAATGCAATTTAAAGCTATTTACATATATAAGCTCGACCAGGTCACATTTCTACCAGCATAAAGTGTCATTTATAAAATCTAATCTTAAGAAAAGGGATATATTTGTTTTATGGGTTAGGATACAACAAAGCAACCATAATGACTGTTTCTGAGTGACTGTAGACGCTCTACTAAAAGCATAAAAGGAAAATAAAGATTTCAGTCCATGTCTCATACAACACATATGGAGCATGAACAGCTCAAAGTCCATCTTTAGTCTAAGTCCACCAGATGTTGAGCCTACTCGAGCCAAATGTGTCCATGCTGTGAAGATAATTTGAATGCATTATTGCACTATTTGAATAATGTTAGCTTTGTTCACTCACCATTATTGCACTATCGAGAGTGTCAGTGGCGTGTTGGGTCAGCCATGAGCAAGTCTGAAGGCTGCTGCAAACGTTTGCTGCATTTTGTGTTTGATTATGAAACGACTAAAACTCTGGTTATTCCGAGCTTGGAGGTAGGAATCTTCTTCAGGTTTGTTCAGCTTCTGGTGCTGCTGTATGCTGTAGGGTAAGTGACAGATGGGTTTGTAAAGCAGTTTTAAGATAAAGTGCTGAAAGTGTAATGTTGTTTGCATTGAGGACATTCTTTAAGTTCTGTATTACACTGCTGTAAACCTGCAGGTATGTGCTGATTGTGCAGAAGGCCTACCAGCAGTCTGACACGGTCATGAGCACTGTCACCACCAAAGTCAAAGGGTTTGCCTACACAAACAACTCTGGTATGGCTCCAAGATTTTGGGATGTGGCTGATTATGTCATCCCACCTCAGGTACTTTTATAAGGAGAACAATGACTCCCTAACTGTTGTGCTCCATATATATCTCTCTCTGCCACCATTGAAAGTGTTGATCAAGCACCAGCACCTTTAGACTTGTGTAATCCAGTGCTCTAAATGATATTTGATTTTGGTGTCTCTCTAATGAAAGCACAAGGAGAAGGGAGGACAGTTGAGATCCTCCACCCCTGTGGATAGAAATCATGGATGTAGGTACAGGGTGAGCACTACTATGATAGGAAAAACAATATTGAAGAAAAAAAATAGATTGCAATAGTTTTTGCATGATAAATGGTGACTTTCTTGATCACAAAATTAGACTACATGAGATAAGTATTATGATAGAAAACATAAATTAAAAGTTTCTATGCAGACAAGAAACTTATGGCCTGTCTACAAAGCCCTGAAAAAGAGAAAAAAAAGCCATGTTACTTACTCAGCCTTTCAGAAAATGTCTTTTTAAGCAGCCCACTTGAACAATTTCCTAGTGTAAAGTCAAAGGGATATGTCACCTGAAGTGTTTTTTGTTTTGCTATGACCCTGAATAAGACCAAATCATTACCCTGATACATCTGTGCTTGTTTTATGTGACAGAGTGTGAACTCATTCTTCGTGATGACAAACATGGTCATCACTCCAGATCAAACCCAGTCACGCTGTCCTGAGGTGAGTCACCAAGCATACTTATTGCAACACAAACAGTACTTCTCTGCTCAGAACCACAAGTCATTGTTCATATTTTTGAGAGTTTAAAAATTATTCCACAGCTTTATTTTAGCTAAGTGACAAAGACATAGCCTATCAGTGCCTCTGTTGGCCTTTGGTCCCCTAATGTTCAGAAAAGCTTTGGTCCATAATGGAGCTCTGCAGGTTATTTAGATGCCAATATCTACCTGAAATAACATCTAGAACAGAGGTGTCCAAACTTTTGCATTGAGGGCCGCATACAGAAATATACAAGAGAGACAGAGCCACATTGCTGTTCCTAACCTTTAGTTTATCAAAAATGAAGATCTAGGATGGCCAATTAGACATCAGTGGAGGATAGATTGATTGTCTCAGGGGCCTATTACAGTTCTGTTTTTGGCCTAAGTTTTCATTGCGTTTTTGCCTTCCGTTTACATGAGAATGATGCCTGGAGTGCCTGAATCTGCAAACTTTTGAAACCAGGGTCCAGGGTGGAAAGTTTCGAAAACAGATTTGTTTTGGCTCCATGTAGAGGAGATACAGAGCGTTTCAGGGTGAAATGCTGATGTCACCACATGCGCAGTACCCTTTCACATGAAGGCTGCATGTGCATACCACGAACATCAACAACAGCTTCTTCTGTCTGCCGAGCAACATGTGCTGATTACCATGCTCGGTTTGTTATCCAGACAGATTTGTTGTCCAGACAAGAAATTCCTGCGTCTTTTCTAAGTCCACTCGCCTTTGTTGTGAGTGAAAAATTTTTCTTCTTGTAACACTGCTGTTTGTGTGCAGACCTACATCGCCATCTACTGGACTAGCATGCATGCTACAGCGTTTTCATTTGTTCCCGCACCTCCATGTGAACGCAGATTGCTTTTGAAATGCAAAGGAAAAACCTTCCTGTTTCTGGTGACCAGTGTTGGGAGTAAATACAAAAGTAATGTGATTACTGTAATGCATTTCTTTTTACTGTAACGTATAAATGTAAGGCATTACGAAAAAAATATAATATTTTACTCTGTAAAAATGTCAGTAATGCAAGTTTCAATGCATTTTTAATTTAACCTGGAATGAAGAGTTGTTTCTTTTTGTTGTTGTTTGTTTAAACACAAATTCGCCAAATACTCCATGAGATCAGCAGAGCAGAAAAGTCCTCCACTAGGCCTAAAATTACAGTATCTCTAACACAATTTTCCAGCATATACCTTTCGTCTGTTTTCTCATGATGGTTTTCTTGTATTGTGCCATGAGCCATAAGTGGCTATTATATTCTACTGTTTTTAGCCTTAAGCTGAACTCAGTCAGATAGTCCCCATATCACTTTCCACTGGCTGTGTAATGAGCTTTTTAGCGTAATGAGCTACATTTAGAATGAAAAATCCATATTTCCTGTTATTTTGACGAGAGTAACTTATAAGTAAAGCGATAATAGTGTTGTGCCTTACATTTCAAATACAGTAATATTATAATGTAACTAATTACTTTGAAAGGAAAGTAACAAGTTACAATTAATGTATTACATTTTTGAAGTAACTTGCCCAACACTGCTGGTGACAAAATCTCTGTGTAAACGGGGCCTCAGTTTTAAGACACAAAAAAGACCTAACTGCACAAAGCTGATAAGCCTATGAGGAGTGTTGGTGCTTTAAGATGACTGAAGATAATATGCATAATATACTTTTTAAACTTCAATATGGTGGCAGATAAAACTGTGACTGGTGTAATTTGCTTGCTTAATGCATTTGTTTGTATCCTTTAGTTTAGCAAAAGCCTCATATTCAAATGACAGCCTTGACTATTGTTTCTTTTGGAGTTGAGCCGATTGAGAATATGCCACAGGGCCATATTTGGTACTCAGAACATAATGTTGGACACTCTTTGATTTAGAACAACCCCCAGTTGCTACATAGCTCCACTGTGTATACACACATCAGGGTAGAAGTGCATTGGTGGGTCAAAAGGAAGGGTTGAGGTGGTGTCCGTTATTCAATGGTAGAGAGGAGGCCATTGGCCTTGACCTTTGACCTCACTAATTTACTTAATTAACCTTTAAAGGAATACTCCAACACTTTTGCCTATTTTCATGTCTTATGTCACTCCTGAGTCCATGACAGGCAGATAGACACCATTCTTTCAACTGTGCATCTAGTAACAAGGAAGAGACAGCCAAAGCTCGCCCACCGGTAGTTAGCTTAGCTCAAAAACTGGGAATCTATGGGTAAGGAACTAGCCTGCCTCTATCTACAGTCATAAGATAAACTCTTCAGCAGCTCTAAACAGTCCTGTGTGCTTGTTGTGACTCGTTTTTTACCCTTCTATGTTAACTGAAAATCTGTTCTTATGGTACACTTTAAAGAACTGTTCATAAGACTCAACTTGTTTGCAAACACATCTCTCCCAAAAACCATCGCCGAAGTCGGTCAACAAACCAAAGCCTCTGTTTAGGAGTAGAGGAAGATAATAAAAGACAATGTAGCATAAAGGGGTAGAAAACGAGTGTTTGCACAGGCCCACTCCCAGTGCCAGGTGGTCCATCCAATCAAAGTCATGAACATCACAATATATGAATAAATGTACATTTTAATAAGATTGCTAGTGAGGTTGTGCCTAAACAGTAACACAACAACAGTGGTGTTACTTACATGAAAAGAGAGTTAAATATGTAGCATAAAAACTGAGGCCCATGCAGATTTTCTCAGGTACACCCATTAATAAGATTCTGTATCTGCCTCTTCTTCAATGTGAAAAGAAATCTTAAATAGCTGTTAAATAAACCTTGTTGCCAGAGAGGTTGATTCAAAAAATTCTTGCATATCATCCACAGCTCCCTGGCCCAACAACTACCTGTGAGGATGACTGTGACTGTATCGAGGGGTACAACGATCCTCGAGGCAACGGTAACCCCTCCTCACCTCATATCAGCAGAATGATTTGTGCAAATGTAGCAGCAGCTGCTCTAACTCACTTTAACGTTTTTATCCAGGTATACGGACGGGACTGTGTGAGAACTACTCAACCACTGCTAAGACTTGTGAAGTGATGTCATGGTGCCCTCTGGAAATCGACACTGTCCTCCCTCAGTAGGACTTAACCCAGAGTAGTTATGCATATATAACAACCAGTTGTTCCTGATGTGTGTTTTCTTTTTGAACAGACACCCCTTGCTGGCTGCTGCTGAGAACTTCACTGTGTTGATCAAAATCAGCATCACATACCCCAAGTTTAACTTTCAAATGTAAGTGCCGCAGGGAAAATGAGAGGAGTTCAAATGTTGGTGTTGACAAATTTCTGCATATACAGCGTCAATTTCACTACGGATGGAGTCAGAGTCAAAGTCAAAGTTTTACACCCAGTTGAAAAAGAGTTGGTGTCAGAAACAAGGGTAAAAATGATATTTCAGTAATTCGTAAGTGTCACTGCAGGATGTTTAACTCTTTGAGTTCTTTACTCTGAGCCTGTTGTTGACACTTGCAGTGTCAATCATTCTGTCTGCCCCCTATTATTGGACAAGTCCCAAAGATTAACCTCACACATCATCTTGACTATTCAATATATTTCTAGTAGATACAAAATAAGAACCACTTTGTACAACAAACTGTCAAACGTTAATTGGGCTGTGCTGCTTTAGGTTGCTCACAATCATTGTAGATTAGAATTTGCAAGATGGATCCACCTGATACAGACATTGAATCAGGCGGATCCAGCTGCTGTGCAAGGTGTCCAAAAGATGCCACATGTACACAAAATGAAAACTGTGGTGCGGATGTTCATATATGCGCTTTAACCATAAATGATGTTTTTGTATCCCAGCCTTTACAGCAATGTTAACGCTTTGCAGTGTAGTGTAGAGTTAAAACACAAGTAGTTATAAAATACAATCTGTGAGAGTGCATTTCTAACACTGCATAGAAATGTTGATCAAATTTCATGTTGGGAAGTGTTCCAAAGTTTTAAATTTTAACTCCAAAAAGACTCAAAATTACTGATGAGGGTTAAAGTACCAACTCTCCAAATAGAGTGAAAATAAAACTTTGTATTTTGACACTATACCAGTGTTATTATCAAGTCTGATAGTGTTAAATTGTATATGCAGATTTGCTGTTTGGAATACTAGGGCCAGGCAGGAGAAAGAGATCAAGAGAGGAAACACATTTTTAGGATGTTAATAATATTGGAAGATACATTAATTTCTGCTGATATTTATGTATGATATTTTATTGCTACACTTACTACATATATACCCACAGGCCACTTTATAAGAAACTCCTTGCTTGTATCAGTTGGAGCCTCTTTTTGCCTTCAGAACTTTTTTTTGTGACATAGATTTAACAAAATGATGAAATAATTCATCACAATTTTTGGTCCATGTAGAAATTATTTTATCAGGCTTCTTGCTGCAGATTTGGCAGATGAGCATCCATCATGCAAATCTCCTGGTCCACCACATCCCAAAGACTACAGGTTATCTCATTTTCATGTTCAAGAAGTCATTTTGAGATGACTTTATCAACTGGGGATAGCTATCAGGAGATGGGTACACTGTGGCCGAATGCTGTCAGCAAAAACTCTCAGGTGGGCTGTGGGGTTTAATTGATCCCGGTCGGTACGAAGGGGCCCATAGTATTACACCACCATCAGACTGAACCTCTAATACAAGGATGGATCTATGCTTTCTTGTTATTTACCCTAAAATCTGAGCCTACAATCTGAATGACGCTCACAGGGCCAGGAAACGTTTTTACAATCTTCTGTTGTTCAGTGTTGGTGAGCAGGCCCGTCCACAGAACTGGCTGGCCCCCTGAAGGACTGGTCTAGCCTATAGCATGACATGCAGACATATTGCTCCATCATATTTAATTGTATCAAATTTTCCTTCATGTCCCAGGAGAAACATACTGCCTCATATTAACTCCTCGTACCTGAGGATGTGTGAATTCAACCGGTCGACGGATCCGTACTGCCCCATATTCCGCCTGAAACACATGGTGTCTGAAGCTGGAGAGGAATTTCAAGACATGGCTGTAAAGGTACACAACATTTTACTTTCATTTTACTTACTAATAAAGTAAATTAAGAAGACCATGTTTTGCCTTAACTGAGCTTCAAATATTTGATTTTGATGACAGCGGGAATTTAGTTTACAATCACTGATGTTCAAAAGAACTGAAAGTTTCACGTACTGATTGCCCTGATCCAGCTCTATGCTCACTCTCGCCTAAGAGAAAAAATGGGGGAGACACATGTATCACCGAAAATCTTCAGACTTCAGAGGTGTGGTCCTGGTGAGACCCAGCAGGAGACAGTAGTGCTGTGATTGTGTGTGTGTCTACCTTTGGGTATATTAAGGCAATGCGCCATGTCATGTTCTCTCACACTCTTTCAAATTCTCAGCAGATTTTGAATTTACATAAATATCATGTCCTTATGGAATTATTATGAATGTCTTATGGTCTAATGATGACACAACTTCATTATAGAGCATTTGCAATAAACTTCCTCAGCTCAGACATTAGATATCTTGTCTTTGTAGTGTATTCAATTGAAGATGGGACACTAAACACCCCCGTCACAATCTATTTGAACTTTTACCCTCCAGCAAGCTCCCCAGGTCCATCAAATTTAGAACCTCCAGACTTACAAACATCTTTTTTCCACATGCCATAACTGCGTTAGATCAACACAGACCATAACCCCCTCCCCACCTGTCGCCCTCTTGCACATGATCGCCTAGATGCTCTGCACTTTAAGCTGTGTGTTTTAAATTGTTGTATTTGTTTTTCTTATTGTGTAATTTTTATTTATTATTTTACGTGTGTAACCAGTGGAGTGGCTATCTGAATTTTGTTACACTGCCAAGTATGACAATAAAGCTTTCAATTCAATGTAATTCAATATGGGCCAAAAGGATTTGCAAATTATTTTAGTCTGTTTTTTCTACATTTTACAAAACATCCAAACTTCTGAGGAAGCTTGCGCCTTCTTTCAGAAAATTTGTTCTTAAACTGCACTTTAAAATGTCCCCTCATAATGTCTTAAAGGGACATGCTACTTTACTAAACGGGAGATAAGCGTTCCTTTAACACAGACAGTTCCAGTTGAAAGTTAAAGGCCTGTGCCATGTCTGTGGAGTCACAGTAAACATTAAAGCATAACGCTGGACAGCTAAAGCCACTTCAACTTATTGAGATGGTGGTCAGACACAGTAAACGAGGATTTAAACTGCAGCAGCTTGTTCTGAGCAGGGCTGAAACAGAGGGGTTTACAGACATGGCCAAATCTAGCAGCTTTCGTGAAATGATCGAAAGAAATGTTTTTATATATACAGTAAATATTCTTGGTACATTTAAGCACCAGTGTAAGCCTGTTGAAAAAGGAAAAAATTGAGGCTCTCTTATACTTTATCTCCCTTATTTTAGTAATCAGCTCTTTAACAGCTGCAGAAAGACAAGTTTCTGTTTGATGGAAACACTTAAATAATGAGACCATTTCTATGTTTTATTGTTTTATTGTTTTAATTAAAGGGTGGTGTTCTCGGCATCATCATTGACTGGAGCTGTGATCTGGACTGGTGGGCAGGAGACTGTTACCCCAAGTATAGCTTTCGCAGGATGGACAATAAGAATCCATCAAACAATGTGGCCCTTGGATACAACTTTAGGTGAGACTCATAAACAACACATTTTAGATGCTAATACTGTTTCATTTTGGGAGTTAGGGTGTATGAGGTACAATTCTGTAAATGTACACATTAACAGTGATCAGCTCTGTCCTGTAAGAAGAGAAGAAGCTATGCTGTTCAGTTACAGGGTGATGGTGGGTCAGACGGACAAGTTATTCATCTGCCAATTGGACTGTTGAGGGTTTGGGCCCGGCTTCGAGACAAATGTTGATTTGTCTTAAGTCAACACACTTAACCCCAAATTGCTTACACTGCTGTGTCAGCTTGCATATCACGTTAAAGTTGTCAGTGAGCAAATGGTATGACTTTGAGAGGTCAAATGACTAAAAGCCATTTTACAAGCCCCATTACAGTAACCTTTGTTAAATTACATTTCTTGGGGTCTAAGAGTTCTTAACCTGACACACCAGATGGACCATTCAATATACTGTATTTCACTTTTGTTTCATTTGTTTCCTACTGCTTAACAGAGGTTTTCATGATCGGCTATATGGATTCATGTTGGGTGTTGGATGTATATTTGTATATATATATGTGTGTGTGTGTGTGTGTGTGTGTGTGTGTGTGTGTGTGAAAGTGTATTTTATATATGTATATATCTTTGCAGATATGTGTATCCATAAAATGAAGAGTTTGTCTTCAACCTGTTCCAACCCAAAAAAGTAGGAGGTAGTAATGACATGTTTTCAGCCTTATTAATTAAAAGGTTTTATATTTTGAAGGCCATGTTTTTTTTTACATTTAGATTAATGTTTATGATGTTAAACTGTAACCTCTGATTCCTCAAAGTGTTTTTACACCACAGGTCACTTTAATTCCCATTTACACACCACTGATGCATGAGTAGGATTTAAGTGTCTTGTCTAATGGCACACTGACTCGTGACAGTAAATGGACTTGAGCTTATATAGCACTTTTCTCGTCTTTTGACGACTCAAAGCAGCTTTACACCACAGGTCACACCGACCCATTCATACCCATTCACTCTCACACTCACTCACTGATGGTGTTATGTTAGTTATGTCACACACATTCACACCCTTTCATGCCCATTCACACACCACTGATGTAGCAGTGGCAGCAACTTGGGGTTAAGTGTCTTGCTCAAGGACACATTGCCATGTGTCGCCTGAAGCTGAGCTTGAACCTGCAACCTCCCGATCACTGACTAAGCGCACTATCCAACTGTGTCAGCGATAGTGGGAGCTGGCCTCTAACCCTCGACCTATTATGTGGAACTCAAACAGCTCTTCCCACTGAGTCCCCATTGGGGCTAATGTAATCTCTTGTTCAAGTGTACCGAGATGAATTTGATAAAACCATGTGTTCATGTTCGTTTGTTTGTGTCTGTTTGTTCTTTAATTAGGATCATTTATTTGTGCCACATTTAGAAATGCATGTTTCACATAATTTGGGATGATGTTAAATTGACAATTAAACAATTTATGGCATTTAAAGACCTGATTAAACAAAGAAACCTTACATCTTTATCAGCACAGAATCACAGAGATGCATATTAAAAACCTGCCAAGAGTCTACATAAAATTCAGAGATAATTAAGGATTTATTAGGAATAGATGATAATCTCCCAATTTCAATGTAACAGCTGACCTTGAAATTTGCTCAGAATTGCCCTCCCAATGTTTTTTGTTTAGAAATGGCAAACAATAAACTATAAGTTAAATTTAGTCTTGTATGTTTGATGTACTAATCTGATTTATCCTCTCTATTCCCCCTTATGAGCTCATAATGGGGTTTAAAGGGGACAGCTTTCTAGGGCCGGGTCTTAAAGTTTTAAAAATGGTCCTTCCTAAATCCATGCAAATATAGCCAAACTTTATCATTAACCCAAATACTAACATTTCATATTAAAGAGTCAAAATACACTTTTACTTCCAGGAACTTAAATAAAACACAGCCTGTTTCAAAAAATAAATTCCTTTTCACTATAATGTTTAAGGCCATTTTCTATAATATTATTCTGTGAGATCAGTTTTACCTTACTATTGAGCCCTCGATGCTAGGCTGTGTTGAACTATTTGAGGACTCAACAATAAGCTGTCTAGAGCCAGGTATAAGAGCTAAATAGTGATCAGAGGTTGGTGTTTCTAATCCAGTACATGTACAACTAAATCTCACCTGGAAAGGGACCCAAGTAGTCTTTTCTTTGTGTGGCCCTGTTGTCTCACTCTTGTCAAACCTGGAATGTAATATTAATTTGTGATGAATTTAAAGCTAATTACACTGTCACCAGGGGGACATGTATTTTTCCTCAGTGACCCAACATTGAAATTGACCACCTTACCAAACTGACATGATTGTTCAAAAGACTTAGAATAAATAATATGACTTAATAAATAGTATGTTAGAAGATGATATGCTGTAACCCAAAACATAAGGGAAATAATAACCCATTCATTCTTTGAAACATGTCATCAGATTTTTAAAAAGTTAGTTGCAGAGCTAATCATCAACGCTATGGCTAATTTACCATTGATATGTGTCGCATTAAAACCAAACCTGTCCTTTCACTAACAGATTAAATGTGAATAAAATGCTGCTTTTTCTCAGGTTGGCAAAATACTTCAAGAACATAGATGGAGGGGAAACACGAACCTTGATAAAAGCATACGGGATCCGGTTTGACATCCTGGTGTTTGGAACTGTGAGACCTTCAAAAACTAAAAATATCTCCATCAGAAAGATTTAATCCTCCCTTCACTCATAGAACTTTATCACACTCTGGCTCTTCTATCTTGCAGGCAGGAAAATTTGGAATCGTACCAGCCCTGGTGAGCTTAGGAGCAGGACTGTCATTCCTTTCTTTGGTAATGTCAAAGGGGTCCTTTTTAAAAGAATTCTTCATAAACATTATATTTTTAACAGAAAAGACAATAAAACTCTGAATTTTTTTGTAGGTTCCTTACGTTGCTGATTTTTTTTTGTTGACTTGTGCAAGAAAACGCAACCTTTACGAGAGACACAAAGTCTCATATCTGGATGAGAATGAAGAGAATGAATCAGTGAGTAGTTGATCCATCGTTTTACATGAATAATTTTTGTAGTTTTATATATTTTTTAATAATTTCTCCAATGCTAATGGTTGTCTTCTCTTTTGTCGCACAGATGTCAATGGGCACCACATACGGAACTCAGTAACACCAACGTCGCATTGTCTTTTTACCTCTGCAGATGGATAAACTGAATTAAAACAACTTCCGCAAATAGTCAGCTATAACTCAAAATAACTCATTGAATAAAATTGATTTAATGTTTAAATCCTGATTCAACTTTGGAGGTTTTTTGTAGTAGCACAGTTTATGTCATCAGACCTCTTGCTGCAGCTCTCAAGTGAATGTAGAATCTGTATTAATCAAATATGATAATGAATTTTTAAAATGTTAAAAAAAGGATCATTAAATAGCAGAAACAGAAAGTTGCATTCCCCTCATGACCAAGTTAGTTCATTCACATGCTTTATTGATCTATAAAAGTTACAGCTTGTCTCAAGAGTTGCTAAAATACATTTAGATTCAGTCTTACTCATATTTGCATGCTTCTTATAGTTCTCTGTGACTTTGTTTACCAAGTAGAAAGTTCAAAATATTTTTCCTCATCTGGTTTGGTCGCTCCAAGAAAATTGAGAGCTTTCATGTGATGTCCAGCAATTATGGCACAGAAGAAAAATTTCATCAGAAAAGTTACGAGTCTGACCCTGTCCTTTCTTGTTTGGTTGAAAAATATTACATCTTTATTGTTGAATTGCATATGTCCTGTCGTGTGTTTTTCATGATACAATAATTGTTAACATAAGACAACATGGTTGGCAGCATGAAAATTATAAAAAAGCAAGACTGGAATTTGCCAGAATGCATACTGCCAAGCCACGAAGCTTCCGGGAGAATGTCCTTTGGACAGTTGAGACAAAACTGGAGCTTTTTGGCCAGTCACATCAGCTCTCTCAGCAGTTTACTGACACAAAAATGAAGCATACAAAGAAAAGAACTCTGTACCTAAAGTGAAACATGGAGGAGGCTCAGTTATGTTCTGGGGCTGCTTTGCTGCATCTGGCACAAGGTGTCTTGAATCTGTGCAGGATACAATGAAATCTCAACACTATCAAGGCATTCTGGAGCGAAATGTGCAGCCCAGTGTCAGAAAGTTTGGTCTCAGCTGCAGGTCATGGGTTCTCCAACAGGATAATGACCCAAAGCACACCGCTAAAAACACCCAAGAATGGCTCAGAACACAACACTGGACTATTCTGGCCTTCTATGAGCCCTGATCTCAATCCTATTGAAAATTTGTGAGGGACAAAGGGACAAAATACTTGCGGACAGGTGCAGAAGTCTCACTGAGAGTTACAGAAATTGTCTGATTGCAGTGATTACCTCAAAAGATTGTGCAACAAAATATTAAGTTAGGGTACCATTATTTTGTCCAGGTCAGTTTCACTCGTGAACCACCACCACTTTATTGTAACTCAAACGGTGCGTCATTTGCTCATGTTCACATTTTTTAAGTAAATACAGTGGTTCGAAAAAAATGAGTCATTCTTTTAGTTAATTAAAACTCTACATTCCTGAGTAGTCCAGCTCTTGTTTTCACTTTTTCTAAATGATAAACTCATCCTGATGTTTCCTGCATCACTTATTCTCCACGATATAAGAGCAAGCTTTTAAGAATCAAGCTCCAAATGCAGTCTACTAGTGCAGTGGTTCTCAACCTGTGGGTCAAGGCCCAAAAGTGGGTCTCAGAGCTGTTTTCAGTGGACAGTGTATAAATCAGGTAAAAATGTGGACAAACTTCCATACATTTAAATTTACAATGTTGTGCTGTAAAAAGTAAATATTAGCTGTTCTCTTCGGATCTTGACATAACTCGTTATCTTAGCATAGAAATTGGGGGTTGTCCGATGATGAACTTTTGACTGGAGTAAAGCCAATAGGACTTGGTGTTTCAATCCCTGGTCAGACGTTGCCTCTTTAAATTAGCAGTCAGAGTGGAATGGTGAAAGAGCGGGTATGGACATCATTGGGACATCATTCTCTTTCGCTCGTAGGCCTCTTTAACCCCATCTTCCCATGGCACTGTAAGTTCCACAATATAAACAAGCTTTGCTGGAGGAGACCACAGGACCATGTCTGGCCGGAGTGTTGTTGCCAGTATTTCCGGGGGAAGCACAAGCTTTTTGTCAACATCCACTTCCAATTTCCAATCTTGAGCAGACTGTCAGATGCTTGTATCCTTTGGTGTTGTTTGGTGCTCTAGAGGTTGGCCTGCTGTTACGAAATGTAGGAAGTGGGTCTTTCTTGCTGATGTTTGTGTAAGGCTATTTGTGGTGGTTTGCCTCTGTTCTAGTGTTGATGCCAGTTCTCGGAGTACTTGGCTATGCCGTCAAGTATATATATCGTCCTTGGGTGAGACTTGTGAGATATCTAGAAAATAGATAGATACTTTATTATACAGTCATGCTGTCCTGTAATTCTGTGTCATGTCTCTCAAAATGTATCAGATTTGAAAGCAATGTATGCTTTCAAATATAAAATATTCCAAATTTTCTTCCCCATCGAGGGATCATAGCCTTTAAATCTTTTTCAAGCCAGACCTGTTACCATGCCTGATATTTCGTCCTTGTGGAGCCTATGTTGTTTGTTTTACTCTCCATGTTTCCCCTGCCTTACTTGACTTCATGTTTTCACCTGTCTTGTTTCACTCACCTGTGTGTCTATATTTGATTTTCACTTAAGTTCTTTTCCAAGTCTCTGTGTTAGGCTGTTAGTTTACTGTTTTTCTTATTGAGAATAAGGCTGATGAAGTTTTTTGCAATAATGTACGGCATTTTTCCTACTGTGCCGCAACACCATATTTTAGGACTCTCTCAGGCATCAAAATCCACTTTAACCATGTATGTATCTATATATATATACACACACACAGTAAATTTGTATATACTCATACATACATTCAGAGATGTATCCATCCAGGCAGAGGCAAATGGACTAAAATTAAGAATTTATGATAGTGATAAACCTATGGACACCTTGATCATAAATCTGCCCTCACCACATTTGTCTCTGCAGAATCTGATTCAGTCAATTAATGTTTATATAAATATATATACATATACATATACACATACATACATGTATACATATATATATATATGTTGAATATAAATGTATTAAAAGTTAGCCCCTTGAGATGTGGTATCTCATTTCAAGAGAGACCTCAAATCATCCATAAATCCATGAATAGAGAGACCAGTCTAATGTAATCAATCTATGTGTTGTTTGCAGGGACTACCATGCATTTCATTTTGTTGATCTCTCTATAAAGTTATAATCAGGAACTGTAATTATAATAGAATGGGGCACTTACTAACAAGTTGGTCTATGATGAAAATAAAAATCATGACTTCCTGATATAGGAAATACGACGGAGGATTAGGGCCACGTTGAAAACTACAAAAAAAGGAAGAATACGAGAATAAAGTCATAAAGTTACGAGAATAATCTCATAAAATACGAGAATAAAGTCCTAAAGTTACGAGAATAATCTTATAAATTACGAGAATAAAGTTGAAAAGTTACGAGAATAAAGTCATCTCAAACTAGGAAACATCTGCTTGGTTATATTTAGAAAGATATTCACAGATTCGGACTTTGCGGCTCAATAACTCATCTACTAAAGAACGTAGTTCCAAACCGGACCCCTCTTTTTGATCACTGTAATGAAGAATGTGAACTATAAACTCGTTTTCCTCCAAAGGAGCCGTCAATATGCTCCCGCTGATGGCTCAGCGGCTTAGGGACCATCAGCAAATTACCATATCAGGAATAGTGTGAAAGAAAATTGAATAACTTCCCCATACTGATGTGACCAAGTTAGGACTGGTGAGGGACTTCTGGTGTTACAATTACCCAACAACGTCACCTTAGGACTTTCACCTAAAGAATATTAAATTTTGTCCACAATCTGTGACCCTTCAACAGAGGGTTTCCCCTTTAAAAAATAACACAGGCAAGTGCACAAATGAATACAAAGGCAGTGTTAGAAAAATATAAATACAATCTTTATTTTCTTTGCCACAATATAAAAATACGTTTCCTTATTCAATAAATATACACAAAGTAACTCTGGGTTGCACATTGAACAGACACCCCTGGATGGATGGAGAGAATCAGGTAAGTCAGACCATAAACAATGTAACACAACTAGTACTACAGTTGTGGTCAAAAGTTTACATACACTTGTAAAGAACATAATGTCATGACTCTCTTTAGTTTCCAGTTATTTCTACAACTCCGATTTTTCTCTAATAGAGAGATTGGAACAGATACTTCTTTGTCATAAAAAACATTCATGGAGTTTGGTTCTTTTATGACTTTATTATGGGTTAACAGAAAAGGTGACTAAATCTGCTGGGTCAAAAATAAACATATAGCAACATGAATTAGCAATTTTGATGACTTAGAAAGTTGTGTCAATGAAATGAGCTTCATAGCATGGCCTCTTAACTTCTTGTGAATGATTATGAGTGACTATAGCTGGGGACTTCTCTCAGGCCATTTAAATAGGGCCCATTGGATATAGACGCCCACAAACCCTACAATGGGAAAGTCAAAGGAGCTCAGCACGGATCTGAAAAAGGGAATCATTGACTATAACAAGTCAGGAAAGTCTCTTGGAGCCATTTCAAAGCAGCCGCAGGTCCCAAGAGTAACAGTGCTAACAATTGTTTGTATGTATAAAGTGCATGGCACTGTTTGTCACTGCTACGATCAGGAAGAAAATGCAAGCTGTCACCTGCTGCTGAGAGAAAATTGGTCAGGAGGGTGAAGAGTCAACCAAGAACCACCAAAAAGCAGATCTGCCAAGAATTAGAAGCTGCTGGAACACAAATGTCAGCGTCCACAGTCAAGCGTGTTTTGCACCGCCGTAGACTGAGAGGCTGCCGTGCAAGGAGGAAGCCCTTGCTCTAAAAGCAGCACCTTAAAGCCCAACTGAAGTTGGCTACTGATCATCTAGACAAAGATAAGAGCTTCTGGAGGAAAGTTCTGTGGTCAGATGAAACAAAAATCGAGCTGTTTGGCCAAAATTCCCAGCAATATATTTGAAGGAGAAAGGGTGATGCCTTCACCCCAAGAACACCATGCCTACCGTCAAGCACGGTGGTGGGAGTATTATGCTGTGGGTCTGTTTTGTTGCCAATGGAACTGGTGCTTTACAGAGAGTAAAGAGGATTGTGAAGAAGGAGAATTACCTTCATATTCTTCAAGATAACCTAAAATCATCAGCTCGAAGGTTGGGTCTTGGGCACAGTTGGCTGTTCCAACAGGACAATGACCCCAAACACAAATCAAAAGTGGTAATGGAATGGCTAAATCAGGCTAAAATTAAGGTTTTAGAATGGCCTTCCCAAAGTCCTGACCTAAACCCCATTGAGAACACCTAGACAATGCTGAAGAAACAATTCCATGTCAGAAAGCCAATAAATTTAACTGAACTGCACCAGTTCTGTCAAGAGCAGCGGTCAAAGATTCAACCAGAAGCTTTTGGATGGCTACCAAAAGTACCTAATTGAAGTGAAAATGGCCAAGGGACATATAAAAAAATGTTAGCATTGCTGTATGTATATTTTTGACCCAGCAGATTTAGTCACTTTTTCTGTTAACCCATAATAAAGTCATAAAAGAACCAAACTCCATGAATGTTTTTTATGACAAAGAAGTATCTGTTCCAATCTCTCTATTAGAGAAAAATCGGAGTTGTAGAAATAACTGGAAACTAAAGAGAGCCATGACATTATGGTCTTTACAAGTGTATGTAAACTTTTGACCACAACTGTAAGTAGGCATGCAAACAAATGAAAGGTCTGGCCCCCCCAGTCACCCCAACAGACATACAAGGCTAACTGGCTCACTGAGCAGGGTCCCTGCAAACTGTTACTGAACTGAGCAGCGTCTCTGCAAACTAAACCCAAGATTAACCTAGAGACCAAAAGAACATACTTAAGGAGTGAAAACTGAAATCATCACTTAACTAAGGTGACCAAAAAAACTAACAGCGAAACAAACGGGGATAGGAACAGAAAAAAAAAAGAAAGATAAGGCCAAAAAGATAACGGGAAAGACAACTGAAAAAGACAACAAAGACAAGAAAGACAAGGCAACAGCGGCAAACTGTAACAGAGAAACGGAGCTTAATTCACCGTACACTGAGAGCTAAATGGCTGTGTGTAGTGATGGTCCGCTGACACCCGAGGCTCCGACACATGCGCCGTAGCTCATGAAGCAAATGTATCGAAGCACTGTGCCGGAGCGTGTATCGGTCACGTGATGAGTGACGTCCGAAACAGTTGAGTGACGTATGAAACAGTTGAGTGTATCGAACCACTGCTGTGGCTCGGACATCAAACGAAACATCAGATTGGCTCGGTTTGTCATGTGAATCGTTTGGCAGAATGGAGCGTGTTCAGGGATAGGATATCCAATAAATAGGCGCTCATTTAAAAAAAAATGTGCAGAGTAGGTTGGTTTTGTGCTGTTGTTGCTATTAGTTTGTTGAGAGTTAGATTGCGTGTAGTAAATAAGTTTAGTTAATTCATATAGACAGATAGATTGATAGATTGTAGGTAGTTATTTTCAGATAGATAGACTGATAGATAGAAAGGTAGGTAGTTAGGTAGGTAGATAGACAGATAGATAGATAGATAGATAGAATATATAGATAATATAGATATATAGATAAGATAGCTATATAGATAATATATAGATATAGATAAGATATATAGATAAGATAGATTGTAGAATATATAGATAAGATTTATATAGATACGATTGACATATAGATATATATATATATATATATATATATATATATATATATATATATATATATATATACAGAGAGAGAGATAGATATTTATAGATATAGATAAGGCAGATATAGTTATATTATAGCTATACAGAGAGAGCTATAGATAGATAGATATATTCTATATTTATATAGAGAAAGGGAGAGAGAGATAGGCCATCTACCTCGATATATATCTATATATATCTGGATAGATGGAGCCGCAGCGGGAACCAACCCGAAAAAGGTCCCGTGCATGGGACCATTTCCAGCTGTTGCCGGATAATAAGGTATGTACATCTGTTACTTTGATTCAATCTGCTTTAGGCCTATACTGGATTCCCTACAAAAAAAACAGCGGCCATTTTAACTCACACCACATGGGAACTGCTACTCTAATGCTATGTCATTCAGTTTGTTTGACTTTGGTCATTCAGTATTATCCATAACTAATACCAAAGTTACAAAATGACACAATCAAACTGGCTGATTAATATTTTACAGGTCCAGTGTATGCTGTGTGATGCGAGGCTGTCATACACAAATAACACTTCTTCAATGCTGAGGTATGTCTGTAATGTTAGTAGTCTTCTTGTTAATATCCCCTGTGAATTTCTGTTTCTCCTTTTGTCATCTGAGCTCTGTTAACACAGAAATTTCCCAACCTTGGAATCAATAATGTTTGATCTTCTCTTAATTATCTTATTTTATCTGAGGCACTTGAGGGCCAAGCATGATGGCCCTGATCCGGCACCAGAGAACCGGCAGCAGCCAACTGTTGCCACCAACCCAGGTAGGCCATTGCAGTTATATAGGATAAATAATGTTAAGATGTTGTTTTTTTTTATTAGCCTATGATGCTAAGCATGTTTAAGCTAAATTATGGTGTTATATACGGATATTTTTCAGGCAATGGAAAGCGGGATCTTGATAATGCCCTGGTCGGTTTCATTATCAAGGACTCCCAGCCGTTCTCTGTGGTGGAAGATGATGAATTTCAAGACCTTGTGGCAAAGTTGGACCCCTCATACGCTCTTCCAACAAGAAAGGCTGTCAAGGACATGGTGGTTGCCAGGTATGAGGAGGAGAGGGAGAAGGCAAAAGCTGAGCTCAAGGTAGTTGAGACTGTGAGTCTCACTGCTGATATGTGGACCTCACTGAACATGGAAGCATATTTGGCTGTAACTTGCCACTATGTCAACCAAAAGGATGAGTTGGCCACTCTTCTTCTGGGGGCCAAGGCCTTTCCAAGGTCCCACACAGCAGCCAATATTGCCACTGAAATAGCTTCACTGATGGCAGAGTGGGGACTTACCCAGAAGATTCGGTGCATCGTCACAGATGCAGCCAGCAATATGAATGCCGCAGTCAACACCCTAACTTTAAGGCATTCAAAATGCATTGCACACTGCCTCAACCTTGTGGTGAAAAATGCTATGGAAGCTACTCCTGGCCTGGAGAACATCAGAACAGCTACCAGGAGGATTGTCACCTACTTTCGGACAAGTACAACAGCAAAACAAAGGCTCGCCCAAGTGCAACACCAACTGGGCAGAACTCCAAAAAAACTGCTTTTAGAGGTGGAGACAAGATGGAACAGCACATTTGACATGCTGCAACGCATTTATGAAGAAAAAGATGCAGTGGCAGCAGCTCTTGTGTCTCTAAACACAGAGGTGACTCCCCTGACAAACCAGGCCCATGAGAACATTGAAGAATGCCTCAAGGTGTGTAATAGCCAGAGAACCAGAGAAATGCTTTATGTGCACCATTACTATGTAGTTGGTTTATTTAATTGTTGTTGTCCTGTCATTTCAGCTGCTGTCTGCATTCCAAGTGGCTACTCAGGAGCTGTTGGAGGAGAAGCGAGTCAGTGGCTCAAAGGTCATACCCCTGTAGAGAGTGTTGCGACACAACATCGAACAAATCTCAGCACAAGTAACGACACCAATGGCTTTAGGCCTTGCTCAAAATTTATTGGGATGCTTGGGGGACAGACTTCTGGATAAAGAAAAAGAAAGCTCCCCAGCAATATTTACACTACTGGATCCAAGATTCAAAACTTTGGGGTTTTTCAATCCAAGAATGGCAGCTGCTGCCAAGGACCGTCTGATAAACGAATGTACAAAAGTCATTAATATCAGAACTGCCAGGCAAAGGCAGCAGCTGCCAGCACCAGCTCCTCCTCAGACTCAGCCTCACCCTCAGCCACCTCCACCAGCACCACCACAGCCTCATCCTCCACCACAAGCGGCAGTCTCCACAGGTATTTAATTGTTATTCTTTTATCAGTGCGAAATGAATAATGACATTTCTTGAGATAATAATCTAAAATAATTTTTCAGGAGTTGACCTGTGGAGATTGCTGGATGATGATGCAAACAGAGCCAGGCAAACACAAAGTGCCACTGCAGACGCAATAGTTGAAGTCAATAGATACCTGGCTGAGCCACCACTCAGAAGAAGTGAAAATCCACTGGCGTACTGGGCCATGCACAAAAATGTCTTTCCAAACTTGTATGACCTGGCAAAACACTTTCTTTGCACCCCAGCCTCATCTGTGCCATGTGAAAGAATATTCTCAAAGGCAGGAGAAATTGTTTCGAAAAAAAGAAACAGACTAAATCCTCAGACTGTTGAAATGTTGTTGTTTTTAAATAAAAATTCATAAGTTCCACAAGCACACACATCCCCAGTTTTCAAGCACACCATCTTCACCCAGTCATGACCCCTTTTCACTTAACCCCAAAACATACATTGTAAAAATCCATGATATAATGTGTATTCGCACCAGTCATGAGTAAAAAAAATTGCCAATACCAGTATCGAAGACAAACTGTTTTGGTTTGAAAGAATTACGTGGTTTATGACGTATGAACCACTTTACTGTTTCATTAGATATGGAAAGCGTCTCACTGCTTTCTTTGGCGGTGTCAGCTTAGAGCTCAGCCTTTGAAGTTAATCAACACGGAGAACCTGGTAGAGGTTCAGTTTAACAGAGTTGCATTCAGTACTGAAGATCCAACATAACATGATAGACTACTCTGAGTAAAGTAAAACAGTTACTGTAGGGCTAAGCATCATAACATGAGAATTATATATCACACAGAATCGTATCACTTACAAGTGCTTTGTAGTGAAGTGGTACTATAATGGACTCGCAACTCACGTTTACGAGTTCGATTCCCGTCCAAACATGTCAAAAATCATATATTTCAATTAAAAATAATAATAGACATCTGGCCTCAAAATCTTTTAAGCTATGTGATATTTAGATTTGTTTTAGGGTGTGATATGACTAATGTTAGACTTAAGTATGGAGCGATTGTGAACTTCAATTAGACGTCACAAATACATTGTCTTTATTTTCCTTTTTCAAAATTTATTTTATTGTGCGAGTGAGCGTGAAACCATACATCCATGCAGTGTGCGCAAACAAAAACCCATTAGCGACTCAAAACCCAAATGACTCATGAAACAATGAATTCATCATTTCAACTGCACTTCATTTTATTGACCACTAGATAACCTACTCGAGCATTGTATCATTGAAGCCTCGAGCAATGAAGCATTTTTTCGAATCAGGTGTCGGAGCCTCAACAAAGCCTCGAGCGCCCATCACTAGCTGTGTGAGCTAAAACTTCTGTTACCTCGGCTGTTCAGACCTCACTCCAGTGCTACCCCGCACGTAACACTGGGCTCAGCTTCACCGTCTCAGCACATCGACACGTCGAGACTTACGCCGCCATACCAACCCCTTCAACGACAAAATCTAATTACTGCACAGTCAAAACAACAACAGCTATCATCGAACATACAGCTCGTACCTGCTCCGGTCCCGGAAGGAAACAAGGACAGAGCTGCTTCTTCTTCTTCTGTGAGATTTCCGGCAGTGTAGACACTATTTGCGTATTACTGTCCCCCACAGTTCAGAACAGGATTGCACTCCTTAGAGTTCTCTCATATCCTCTGATAGAGGCCAGTGGAATGAAGGAAAGCCAACACTCTCCTCTCCACAGCTTGACTCTCCTTCCCCCGACTGAACAGAGTTTTATAATCCAATGTGGAGATTCCGAAGCCTTCCAGTTCTTCAGCCAGCTGAGCTCTCTCTGCCCTATATTTCTCACATTCAAAGAGGACATGTATCACAGTCTCTTCTGTTCCACACTCACACAGCCCGTCCGGATGTTTCCCGACTATTTTCAGGCTGCTGGCCAGACCACAGTGTCCAAATCTCAGTCGGGTCAGTTTGACCGTGTCTCTCCTGTCATTCCCCATATACACACTCTTTTTTTTGACAGATGGTTGTGCTAAGTAATACAGCCTCCCTCTCACTTCATTGCTCCATTCTTCCTGCCACTGTTTTTCAAGCCCCTCCTTTATGGCACTATAAAACTCTGGTTTGCCTAAAGGCATTTTAACATTTACATTATCTCTCCGGAGCGAGTTCTTTGCGAGCTTGTCAGCCACTTCGTTCCCCTCTACACCTGAATGCGCTGGGACCCAAAGGAACGCTACATCACACACCCCTTTTTCCACCCTGAGCAGGCTTATCAAAACTTCATTTATGAGGTCAACCCTGGCTTGTGATGTTCTGCTCCTCAAGGCCATCAAGGCAGCAGCTGAATCAGAGCAAATTACGACTCTGTCTGGCTTGACTTGCTCAACCCACCATAGTGACCAAATTATTGCCATTATTTCAGAGGCAAACACAGATGTCCCATTTTTCACACGTAAACCTTGATGGACTTGAGGGCCCGCCACATATATTCCACACCCAGTTCTTTGACTGTCTGGGTCCTTAGAACCATCTGTAAAGATTTGCAAATGCGCCCCCCATGTATTGCTTAGGTAGCTTTCGACCTGTGAGCTAGTGATGCCTTCCTTCTGCTTCCAGTCTAACAGTGTTAAGTCTACAATAGGCTCTGGGAGCAGCCACGTTGGCACAACTGACCAGAATGTATGTATCAGGCCTTTGTCTTTGTCCATTCCCACTCTCCTAGCCAATCCTCCAGCTCCAGATAGGAAGTTTCCTTTTTTCCTCCCACCGGAAAACTCCCAATTTTCATTTATTAGGCACTTGACTGAGAGACTCAGGCTACTACCATTTTGCCCAATAGTGCAATCCTAATTTGCTGCGCCTAATTCTGAGTGGCCACTCTCCCATTTCAACTAGCAGAGCAGGAATGGGCGTTGTACAAAAAGCCCCACAGCATGTTCTTAAAGCCCTCGCTTGGACGACATCTAGTTTGTCCAAAGTGGACTTTGCGGCAGACCCATAAACAAAGCTCCATAGTCTATTGCTGACCTGATCATTGCCTGGTATATCATGAGCATAGTCCCCCTCTCTGCTCCCCATTCACTACCAGCCAGACACCGAAGGACGTTTATCACCTTTTCACATTTACTCTGGATCTTTCCTATGTGGATTTTCCAGGTGAGTCTTTCATCTAGCCACATTCCCAGGAACTTGAATTCTTTAACCCGCTCTAAGGGGGCCCCATACAATTTTAGTTGTGTTTGTGGGATTTTCTTTTTTAAACCAAACACCATGAAATTGCTTTTAGTTACAGATATTTTAAAACTCCACTTATTAGCCCATTCCTCTATTGCTTTTAACCCTTCCTGCATTTTCTTGAATAAGAACTTTACATTCCTGCCTCTCTTCCATATGGCCCCGTCATCTGCAAAAAGTGACCTCCCGAATCCTTGCCCCACATTTTTAAATATATCATTTATCATGACGTTGAAGAGGACTGGACTGATAACTGATCCCTGTGGGGTGCCATTCTCTATGTCAACAATCTCAGAGTAAGTTCCCCCCACTCTAACCTGAATTGTTCTTCCAATGAGGAAATCCTTAATCCAGTTAAGCATCCTCCCCCTCACTCCTGCATCATATAGTTTAATTAATACACCTTCCTTCCACATTGAATCATAGGCTTTTTCAATGTCTAAAAACACTCCAACTAAAGCTTCCTTATTTGCCATGGCTTTTCTTATCTCAAGGTCCAGGAATGCTACAGAGTCCATTGTGCCTCTTCCAATTCTGAATCCATTTTGATAATCAACAAAAAATCCTCTTGTTTCTCAAAAAATACACAAGCCTGTTGGTTACTATGCGTTCCATTATTTTGCACAGTACTGATGTCAGCGCTATTGGACGATATGAATCAGGCTTTGACACATTCTTCCCTGGCTTCAGAATTGGAATAATTAAAGCATGCTTCCACTCCATAGGTAAGCTACCTGCCTCCCATATAATATTAAATAACATTAATAGTTCTTCAAGCACAGTATCATTTAGATGCTTGAACATCTCAAAACACAGCCTATCTCTTCCTGGGGCAGTGTTGGCCCCGGCCTGGATAGCCTCCCTCAATTCTTTAAGTGAGAAGAACAGGTTGAAGGAGTCAGTATTTTCATGACAATAGCTTAGCTTCCATTTTTCTTGTCTCAATATTTCAGCTCTCCTTCTCAACCCTTCTTCTCCCAATATAGCTGAGTTGTGGACTGCCTGAAATGCTTTAACAAGCATACTAGCTCTCTCTATGTTGCTTACAGCCTCCCTTGTTCCATCATTCAAAACTGGCATTATGTACTTTTTAAATTTTCCTGACATCCTGTGAACTCTGGACCAAACTTCCTTAATGGGAGTGTCAGGGCCTATTGTACCACAATACTTCCTCCAACATCCCCTCTTGGCATCCTTAATAGTTCTCCTAGCAGCTGCTCTTAACCTTTTGTATTCTATTGCATTTATTAGAGAAGGGTATTTCCTTAGCTTTCGATAAGCCCTGTTTCTATTTTTAATGGCTGCACCACAGTCCTTATTCCACCAAGGAACAGTTACTCTGCCTTTGGGGCTCTGCCTTAAAGGAATTGAGTTTAGTGATGCTCCCAGCACCATTGAGCTAAAGGACTGATTAAAGGAGTCTATTGTCCCGTCACTTTCAACTTCCCCCACTAGGGCCGCTGTCTCCTCTTCAAACTTTTCCCACTGGGCAAGAGCAAAATTAAACACATTAGGCCTGTCTTCTATTTCCTCTGTTAAATTCCTGCCAAACCTACTCCAAATAGGGAAATGGTCACTGCCCATTATGTTTCCATCTAAGGGTTCCCACTCCCCAACTCTAGCTAGCCCTGGAGATGCAAGTGTAAGATCAATACATGTCAATTTACCTGTCTCTACCTGAATCCTGGTGGGCCTTCC
The DNA here is from genome assembly GCA_036419115.1 of Scarus forsteni. NCBI lineage: Eukaryota > Metazoa > Chordata > Actinopteri > Labriformes > Labridae > Scarus > Scarus forsteni. Next base: position 1,121,084 of record JAZDUH010000326.1, on the reverse strand, counting down.
ATCATTCATGACTACTAACCCATGTCTATCTAAAAAGTGCTCTATTATTATTCCATTTCTGTCTCTCTTTTCACTTCCCCACAAAGGATTATGGGCGTTGAAGTCCCCAGTCCAGATTACTGGGGATCTGGCTTTTTCCATTATTTTGTCTAGCTCTTCCTGTATTATCAGCTCACAAGGATTGTAGAAATTGACTACCATGATTTTCCCCTCCGAACTCCATATTTCAATTAAAACACATTCACGGCTGGAATCTGTGTCCACTACTTTGTGCTGAACTCCTGTTTTAATAAACACAGCACACCCACCACCAGTTGAGTCTGCCCTATCCTTCCTTACCCCCACATAGCCCGTTATAACAAAGTCTAAACAAGGTTTTAACCAGGTTTCTAGGATACATATCAGGTCTGGCTTATCCTCTCCATTGGCAACATATTTCTTGAGTTCTTGACCATTTGCAGTTAGGCTCCTTGCTTTCCATTGCAAGATGCATAACATAAAATAAAACTAGTTTAATCATCATTGTTTTCCCCTTCATCAACCTCAATTTCCTCGGTCTCCCTCTCCCGTGGCTTGGGTGTTTTAACCTGACCATCTGTCACAAATTTGTGCAGAACTGCAGGGTCATAAGATATTCCCAAAAACTTCCCTGCTGCCTCAACCACTGCCCTTGTTACGTCTGAGCAGCTCAGTTCTTTGCCTTTGGCAGCCTTGTAGCTGGTAGCATAAACCACATCAACCATGAACGCCAGTAAACTTTCCTTTTTCATCACGATCGAATCTGATGGCACAGAAGAGGCAGAGGAAACTGGGGACACTGAATGGGACATCTGGGCGTGAGAGCCTACATAAATGGATACATCATCACTTCTTCCTTCCACCTTTTTTACAGCCTCTGCATAAGAAATCTTATGTTGCTCTTTCACCTCCTGGACCTGCTTTGCCTTTTCAAAGTGTGGACATCCCCTGGAGGATGCCATATGGGTACCTCCGCAGTTGCAACATTTTGTTTCAGTCACTTCACATTTTAACAGATCATGCCCGCCCCCACATTTTGAACATCTTTGAGCACCGCGACATGACGCGGCTACATGGCCAAATCTTTGACATTTAAAGCACCTAAGCGGAGGTCTCTCATATTTCTTCACTTGGAAGGACAGACAGCCAAAGAAAATTCTGGGCGGCAGACTATCCCCTTCAAAAGTTATCAATACAGGAGCGTTCTGGTTTCCCCCTTCCCGTGCTTTGAAACGCTTAACCAGATTAACTTTTGCTCCTCTGATCTGCTCCTCTGATCTGCTCCTTCATATCTGCCTCTGTGATGTCGGTACACACGCCATAAATCACTCCTTTGACCCCCTCACTTCTGTTTAGTATGGATGCTTCCACACTTAGCCTCGCTATCTTTTTAACCGTGCCCGCTTTCTTTTGTGCATCTGCATTGTCACCATAAGCTGACCATTCGCGAGTATCCTTGCCTCCACCTCACCCACTCCCCTAAGAGATTCAGCAATTTTTAATGGATTAACAGCTCTGAACCCTCCCATTCCCTTTGGGTCCTTTAGCTTAAAAACTACTTTTAGCTCATCCGTCTTCCTCATTTTTTCTCTGGTTACACCTCGTTCCTCCTCCTCAGCGCCTCGCTTACGTCCAACTTGTAACCCCCCCTCCCCTCCCCTGGCCGTAGCTATTAACAGTCCTTGTCCTCCTCTAAACAATGCAACTTGTTCTGTACAGTTCAATGATGAGAGAGGGAAGAATATATTTTAAATGGCAAAACAGTCCGTGATAGAATTCTACTTATCGGTCGCTCTCTGACAATCCAGTCAAACTGGCGTCCGATGTCACTTCCCCTCGCGAGATCCGAAAACTCCGGCGACCACAAGGACAGAGCTGCATGTCCGGCCGAATTTATCTCCCCCGGAACAACTGCTGAGCCAATCATTGGTTCCGCCCCAGCTGCAGAACATCAGCGCTGATCAGCCGGTTAAACTGAGAAGTAAAGTCTTCAAAATCACAGCAACTACAAAGGATCGTATGTTATTCATACTACGGGTCATATTTGCTTTAAGATTTATGAATTAAAATATTTTACAGGACTTTCTGATTGAAAATAAATCAAATGCCTTCAAAGTAATGACATCTATCAACCAAGTCATAACAAAACATGAATGGTGATCTCTTCTTCTTTAAACTACAGCTCTTACTTCAGCAGGAATATTTGATTTGATTTTAATTATGTTTTGTTTATTTAATTGTGTTAATTAATATGCATGGATAATAACTGCAATGATTTTATTGTTGATAACTGTAGTGACACTAAAGCAACACTAATGATCAGACATCTCTTCAATATTATACTACATCTCCATTTTAAGAGAAATTATTCTGAATGTAATTTAAATGGCTTATTAAATATTGATGGATACTCATTTACAGGTAATAATAATAAAAACTGTAATAACTTGACTGTTTTTTTGTTGCAGTGACACCAAACTCAGCCTGATGATCATGCATTCCCTTTGGCATGGACTACAGCTCTTTCTTTAAAGAAATAGTTTTTCATGTATTTTACATGTTTTTTTTTATATTGGCATTTATTAATTAATAGGTTATGGCTATAAAAACTGTAAAAACTTAAGTGTTTATGGCTGTGTTGACACCAAATTCGGCCCAGTGATCACAAATCCCCTCTGCCTTGTTCAACAGCTCTTATTTTAAAGAAATAGTTTCCCTGTATTTTATATGATTTTTTAAAAAATATTGCCACATATTAATTAATAGGTTATGAATATAATAACTGTAATAACTTAACTGTTTTTGGCTACAGTGACACCAAACCCAGCCCGAGTGATGCATGATCATCAGGCTGAGTTTGGTGTCACTGCAACAAGAAACAGTCAAGTTATTACAGTTTTTATTATTATTACCTGTAAATGAGTATCCATTGATATGACCAATAATAAAGTCATTGCAGGCTATTATTATACATGCATATTAATTAACACAATTAAACAAACAAAACATAATTAAAATCAAATCAAATATTCCTGCTGAAGTAAGAGCTGTAGTTTAAAGAAGAAGAGATCACCATTCATGTTTTGTTATGACTTGGTTGATAGATGTCATTACTTTGAAGGCATTTGCTTTATTTTCAATCAGAAAGTCCTGTAAAATGTTTTAATTCATAAATCTTAAAGCAAATATGACCCGTATGAATAACATGCGATCCTTTGCATTTGCTGTGATTTTAAAGACTTTACTTCTCAGTATGGGGAAGTTATTCAATTTTCTTTCACACTATTCCTCCGATATTGTAATTTACCGATGGTCCCTAAGCCGCTGAGCCATCAGCTTCAGTGTATTTTTTGAGGAAAACGAGTTTATAGTTCACAGTCTTCATTACAGTGATCAAAAAGAGGGGTCCGGTTTGGAACTACGTTCTTTAGTAGATGAGTTATTGAGCCGCAAAGTCTGAATCTGTGAATATCTTTCTAAATATAACCAAGCAGATGTTTCCTAGTTTGAGATGACTTTATTCTCGTAACTTTTCGACTTTATTCTCGTAACCTTCCTTTTTTTGTAGTTTTCAACGTGGCCCTAATCCTCCATCGTATGGAAAGGTCTCTTACCTCCTGAATGCTCCACCTGTTGACTGCAGACAAAGCACTGACTCCTCCTCACTGCGTGGGGGCAATACGGCGGACAGCGACACTGTAACCAACCAGGAGCCTCTCATCAGACTGCAGCCAAGGCAATTGCCACGTGGAGCGGACGCTGAGTTGCTGCGGGAAATTTTGAAATCACGATTCAACATTGTTTGGATTTTGACAACAATTCTCGACTTGGCGGTTGGCATAAGCTGGTGTGTGACTGGATTGGGATGGCAACACAGGTGGTAGATGATGAGGATGAAATGGATTTGAATGAGTGGACTCCTGTTGGGAGTGGAAGAGGGCGGGAAAGCTAACGCGAGGCAGGGAAAGGAGGTAAGAGAGAACTGGTATGCCAGCCAGGGAAATAAAAGAGAGCTAGAGGAGTATAGCTCAGATGAAGGAACCCGGGCTGTTCGCAAAAAGGTGGACAGGGAGGAATTTAGGGTAATACTCAAATTCAGGAAGGAAGATGAACAGGTGAGTCTTAGCCCTATGGCGTTGTCCAGAGAGCTGAGAAAGAAGGTAGGTGATATTGAAATGGCTAAAATTCTTCGAGATGGGGGATTATTTATCAAGTGTAAAAATCAAGAACAGAAAAACAAAGCGTTACTTGTTGAAAATGTGTGCAAAAAGGTGGTAAGTGAAAGAAGTGTGCTTGGTGAGAATAAGGTTACCTGGGGAGTGATTACAGGTATTCCTCTTGGTGAGGATCTGGAAAAACTCCAGCGGGGTATTCAGGGAGGTGAGGTGAGGAGACTAAAGAGGCTGAGAAAAACAATAAATGGTGAGAGAGTTGACAGTTTGTCGGTGCTGATAGAGTTTCAGGGAACAGTGCTTCCAGAGAAAATAAGAGTAGGGTGTATGAGTTTTCCTGTGAGGCCTTATGTCCCTCCTCCTCTGTGGTGCTACAAGTGCCAGAAGTATGGGCATATAGCAAAAGCTTGCAATGGGAAGCAAAGGTGTGCAAAATGCGGAGGTGAGCATAGATTTGAAGATTGTGGAGAGAATGTACAGGTTAAATGTTGTAATTGTGGTGGTCAGCACAGTGTGACATACAGGGAGTGTGAGGTCAGAAAAAGAGCAGTGAAAATCCAACAAGTGAAAACAGTTAACAACATAAGCTACTCTGAAGCAGTGAAGAAAGTACAAGCACAAAAGAGGGTGGAGGAAACAGGCAACAACAGTCGGAAGGCAGCATCAGGAGGACTTCAAAGAACACAGGCTAATGCAGAACTGACGGTGGATAAGCTGATTTTGTTCATTGCGTATGTCATCAATTGTACAGATCAAGTCAAACACAAAACAGAGAAAATCAAAATTATTGTGAGGGGAGCTGAAAAATTTCTGGCTTTAAAAGATGTATCCTGGGAGCAGATAAACAAAAGACTTGAGGTAGATGGGAAGCCTGGGGTCACTGTGGACAGGACCTAATGTTTATCCTTCAGTGGAATGCAAGGAGCTTGATAGCAAACGGTCAAGAGTTGAAAGGATTTATTGATGGTATTCGTAAGAAACCAGAGATTATTTGTATTCAAGAGATGTGGCTGAAGCCGGCATTGGATTTTGTAATTAGAGGTTATAGCAGCATACGCAGAGATAGAGCAGAGGGAAATGGAGGAGGGTGTATAATATTTGTGAAGCAGGGAATGCAGTATAGAGTATTGGGGAAAGGGAAAAACTGTGAAATGATTGTAATTGAAGTGTATACAAAAGATGGTGTTTTGGTAAAATAGTAAACTTCTACAACCCCTGTAAGAAGCTTTCATTAGAATTACTGGAGGAAGTAGCTGTACATATAGAAGGAAAAGTTGTTTGGTGTGGTGATTTTAATGCTCATATTACGCTATGGGGTAACTCTAATGATGGAAATGGGGAAGTGATTGAAGAATTAATGGAAATTAAAAATCTGGTGTGCCTGAATGATGGTTATGGAACAAGAATCAATGTTAGTAATAGCACTGAATCAGCTATTGATCTTACATTAGTAACGGAAACATTGGCAGGTAATTGTAATTGGGAAATTATTAGAGACACAACTATTGGAAGTGACCACTATCCGATCAAAATTGAAGTGGGAGTGAATGTAGAAGAGCATGGAAATAATGGATTAGATAGATGGGCATTTAGCAGGTCTGATTGGAGTAAATTTAAACAGATATGTGATACAGATATGCAACACATTGACATTAATCAAGATGTTGATGAATTAAATCTTTCTGTTTATGAATCTATCCTAGGGGCAGCAAAGCAAGCAATTCAAAGGGAAGGAGGTAAGAAGAAAAAGAAAATTGTGCCTTGGTGGACAAAAGAATGTGAGAATGCAATAAAATCTCGAAATAAAGCATTTAAAGTGTTAAAAAGAACTCATAGTTTCCATCTCTCATTGAATATAAAAGGTTGCAAGCTAATGTAAGGAAAACAATTAAATGTGGTCTTTTGGAGGAAATTTTGTAATTCAATAGGAAGGGAAACAGATATTACTAAAATATGGGGAATGATAAAAAGAATGAATGGTATTAAAAGAGATTATGGATATCCAGTATTGGTGGACAATGGAAATGCAGCAGTGTCAGATGAGGCAAAAGCAGACATGTTGGCAAATACTTTTGTCAAGGTGCATTGTTCAAATAATATCAGTGAAGAAGGGAAGAGAGGGAGGGAAGCCACAATAACTGAAAATGAGGCAGTACTGCAGTCCAGTATCGATAATAATGATCTGTTAAATGTACCATTTACAATGGCAGAGCTAAATCATGCACTCAGAAAAACTAAAATGTCAGCTCCTGGAAAAGATCACATATGTTACATTATGATAAATCAGCTAAGTGAATCATCAAAGAGTATCTTATTAGAATTGTATAATAAAGTGTGGGAGAAGGGAAAATTACCAAAGATATGGAAAGAAGCAGTGGTGGTGCCAATACCTAAACCAGGAAAAGACAATGCAAACCCAGGAAATTATAGGCCTATCGCCCTAACATCAAATATTTGTAAAATAATGGAGAGGATGATAAATGAAAGATTAACTTATTTCATAGAAAGCAAAGGGTATTTAGCAAGATATCAGAGTGGATTTAGGAAAGGAAGAAATACCATGGACCCAGCTTTATGTCTAGAACATGAGATAAGGAAAGCACAAATTAATAGAGAAAGTCTTGTAGCAGTTTTTTTTATATATAGAGAAAGCTTATGATATGATGTGGAAAGATGGATTATTAATTAAATTGAGTCAATTGGGGGTCAATGGCCCAATGTATAGGTGGATTAGGGACTTTTTATTTTTAAGGTCAATTCAAGTAAGAATAGGCAAAAGCTTGTCAAGAAATTTTGTCATAGAAAATAGAACGCCTCAAGGCAGTATAATAAGTCTTTTGTTATTTTCTATTATGATTAATGATGTTTTCTTGTGTTTAGAGAGGGGGATAGGGTTTTTTCTTTTTGCTGATGATGGGGCAATTTGGAAGAGAGGTGGGAATTTGGAATTTATTGTGAAAAAAGTTCAGGAAGCAATGGTTAAAATAGAAGAATGGTCATTTAAGTCGGGATTTAAATTCTCAGTAGAGAAAACAAAGACAATGTTCTTTACAAGAAAAAGAGTTGGTAGTAACATAAAACTGAAATTATATAATCAAGATCTGGAAAGAGTAAAACAATTTAAATTTCTAGGATTGTGGCTGGATGAGAAAATAACATGGTCGGTCCATATTCAGAAAATTATTGACAAATGTAAGAAAGTGTTAAATGTGATGAGATGTCTTGTTGGGAGTGAATGGGGTTCAGACAGAACAGCACTAAAGACCATTTACATAGGACTAATAAGATCTGTATTAGACTATGGAAGTATAGCATTTGGATCTGCAGCACAAACATCTTTAAAAAAGTTGGACAATATTCAGTACCAGGCTTTAAGATTGTGCACAGGTGCAATTAGAACAACACCAACATCTGCATTACAAATAGAAATGGGAGAAATGCCATTAGAACTCCGGAGAGAACAACTAGCTCTAAGCTACTGGGTTAATTTAAAAGGGCACAGTGAAGATCATCCAACAAAAGATACGCTGAAACCCTGTTGGGAAAAGGAGAGGAGAGAAACAAAAACCTTTGGGTGGATAAAAGAGAAAAAGGCAAAAGAACACGATATAACAGCAGTAAACATCAGTCCAACAGTTCCACTCTCAGTGACACAGCCTTGGATATTTCCTGAACCTAGCGTGGACCTCACACTGCTAAACAAAAAGAACAAAGACAAGGGATTCATTTTACAGCCACAGTTGATAAAAGATTACATAGAAAGCAACTATTTTGATCACATCCAGATATATACGGACGCATCCAAAAGTTCAACCCACAGAATAGGCATTTCATTCATAGTTCCAGAGTTCAACATTACAGTTTGCAAAAGAATCAGTGACGAGTTATCGGTGTATACAGGGGAAATGTTGGCGTTATTGTTAGCAGTTCAGTGGGTTGAAGAGGTCAGACCCTGGAAAACAGTTATATGCTCTGACTCCAGCTCATCTTTGACCAGCATTAAATATGGACACTCAGACAGCAGGAAAGACATTTTACTGGAAATACAACAAACAATATTCAGAATCCAAATGATGGGACTAAGAACAACAATTGTATGGATACCAGCTCACATAGGCCTGAGTGGAAACGAAACAGCTGACAGGTGTGCAAAAGAAGCAACAAGAAAGAGTCACATTGATATACAAGTTCCTTTTAGTAAAACAGAGATGGAGACCAGAATTAAGCACAAATTAAAAGAAAGGTGGCAAAAACAATGGGAAGAAGAAAGAACAGGCAGATGGTACTACGGAATTCAAAGACAAGTAGGAGTGATGAGACAGACAACAAGATCTCGCAAAGAAGAAACAGTTATCTCAAGATTAAGATTTGGTCACTCTGGACTTAACAGCACACTCTTTAAAATAAAGAAACATATTTCAGGAAAATGTGATTATTGTGACCAGCAGGAAACTATAGAGCATGTGGTACTTTATTGTCCAAAGTATGGTGTTGAAAGAAGGGAACTTATTGTCAAACTCACAGAAATGAAGTTGAGATTGGATTTAAGAGACATTTTACAGAGAAATTCAAGTGATAAATGTTATGATGCACTATTACAGTATATTAAGAGAACGAATTTGATGACGAGAATATATATATATATATATATATATATATATATATATATATATATATATATATATATATATATATATATATTAATTAATTTTAGTTAGTAGAATAAGTACATTTTAGTTAGACTCCCGATCCACACTCCATACCAGTTGGTGGCGGCAATGCACAAAAACGTTGTTTGCCAACCGCCATAAAACGCCAAGAAGAAGAAGAAGAAGAAGAAGAAGAAGAAGAAGAAGACTGCAGCCAAACAACAGAGAAGTGAGCCGGTGAGCGATTTTCAGCGGAGGCTCCGTCACGTAAACCTGCTCTCATGGGTTGTTTTTCGCCGGCTCCCACTGTTTGTTAGGCAAATTAATGACCGGATTTCACTCTTCCTCGCTGCGTAAACAGGAAGTGCTCCGGAGGGGCAGTAAATCTTGTTAGCCGGAGAGCTAAAGTTGAGGTGGGCAGCTGGTCTGTTCTGTTAGCATCGATGGGGAAACCCAACCCGGGCTTTACCGCTGTAAACAACACGGACAGGCTGCTCTGGAGTTAGCTGGTGGGCCGCTCGTTTTGAAGAGATCTACAGGATGACAGGTGGGTCTGACGGTGTGGTGGTCTCTCAGCTAAACCGGTTTCACTCCCGATTGCTGTGTGAAGTGACAAAGGTGTCTGTTGCAGAGGATGCTGTCTTGCTAAATGTTCCTGTGATTCGGCAGCTGTACCACTGGGACTGTGGGTTGGCCTGCTCCAGGATGGTCCTCAAGTGAGTCACACTGCTGCTGGAAAAATGTTATTAATAATGACTGAAGCCTTGTAATCGACATGTACATCAATCAAAATCTCAGTGTTCTTCAAACTCAGGGGCGCGACCCCCGGGGGGCGTGGCCAGAGCTTGGCCTGGTCCAGGGCTGTGGAAAGGTAGGGTCATGCTGGGAAGTAGGAAGAGGGAAGTGAGAGTGATGACATCTGAGTTATCAGCGTTCCAGTTACAAAGTTGGAAAAAAACATGCCGATCTACCAGGCTATTGTTAGCCATTGTTTGCACGCTTTGCATTGTAGTTCACAAATACCACATGAAGAATGTAAATTTCACAATGGCAGCATTTCTATAAATGTAAGTCGAACAATGTATGGCTGATTTCGGGTGACAAACATTAGTCAGAAGTGCCAATAAATGGATTATTCCAGGAGGTTAATAACTATTTACACTGGGGTCAGGCATCTTCGTTTGTCAACTCGGGGGTGGTTCCCAATAGAAAATTCCAACCTTAGAAGTTGCAGTTTCCTACTCGGAACTCAGAAATTCCAACTACAACTGGAAAGCACCATTAACCCCAGACCGCCCCCGACTCACTACCCCTTCTATTCCAAGTGTCACTCTACATAAAGTCACACTCGTAGCTGTGGAGGGCACTTAAATTGAAGGGGGAGGGTATAAATATTCTTAATAATGGGAGGCCCTCTTCACTTCACCTGAAAACGGAAGACCTTGTCACCGTGGTAACAGAAAGATGCCCCCACATTGTGCTTCCAAAATGACACTTAAGCTGTGTTCAAAACTTGTTTACTCACTCACTCACTCACTCACTATTCCCTATGTAGGCTAAATAAAGGAGTGAACTACAAAGGGAATAACCAAATGAGATTTCGGACAACACACTGACATTTTCTAAACATTTTTTGTCTACTGAGGTCAAACAGCAGATGTGGCTAATGGCTGATGAGAGCGCCCTCTGTTAGATGAAACGGTCCAGCACTCCAGGTGCCCTGATGAGCTGCTAAACCCAATATTTTACATTCAAATATTTATTTACTGTATACGATACAGATTTTTATCCCCATATTCTAACGGCTATTTGAATACCAACTAGAGAATTTGCATTTCCATGCAGGAAATGCATTGAAATGCTGAGTGTGACTGCTGAATCTGTGAAATGAAATTGCAAAAAGTAATACAAAGAAAGTTGAAAATGTGATATGAATAGTTGTAAGCAGTAAATAAGGGCTGAAAATGTGTGAAATGTGCAACAAAAATGTTTGCATAGAAATTATAGATACTGGAGCTCAGGTGTGCAGGTCACGTGACCACGCTGTAACTTCAAAGAAATGTGCATAAGTTGATAGTGCTTCAACAGTCATATCTCAGAAACTTTAGCAGATAGTGAAAAGTGCACTAAAAACTGTTTACAGTTGTGAAAGAAAGCAGAAAATGAATGACTGTTTTGTAACATGGTTAAATGTGTTGATATCTGTAGATGTACCTAATAAAGTGGCCAGTCAGTGTAATACGTTGAAAATAAGGCTGTGTAAAGACAAGCATGATTACGCCATTGTAATGAAGAATCTGTACTAGATGGAAAGAAAAGTATGACTGCCTCAGCTGAGACTTGAACCCAGGCCTCTCGCAACATAGTCCGCTGCTCAATCCATTCAACCACGGGGCTGAATATGCTGAGTCATGGAAAGCACGGTACTTATCCTATGTGTCTCATAGGGCACTCTGATAATGCTCGGTACTTCCGGGTAAATGAACGCTCGCTGTGTGTAAACCGGAATAGATATCAGGAAAAGGATTTCACCATGAGCATCCCAAGAACCTGCTGAAACGTTTAATATAATTCTCATATCTGTACTGTTCAAAATGTTAACACAGTGACGAGTTAAAAACGTGCTTCAAAGTGAAGCACTCGACTGTCCGGGGCTTCGGTCTGACGCGCTCTAACGAGAAGGATTTCCTCCAAAGTTGGTGTTGCTTAAAAATTCATATTTAAAAAAACGTAGACACCAGCAAAAAGCTGAAGATATGTAAAAATAGCTGAGAAGTCAGTGCAGCTTTTAAAGCACGAATGAAGTCTGTAGGTGGAAGCATGCCCAATCTGTGGAGCTTCAAAGTTGCTGAAGTTTTCAGCAGACCTGCAGGAATGTCCCATTGATTTCAATGTAAAAATACATGCAGAAATTATTTTTTACTGTAAAAAGTATAACTGTTAGACCTGTGAAAAATACAAGCACACTTCTCCTGAACATGCTGCATATGTCAATTTTTTTCTGTGAAAATCTGTGCAAGTTTGAAGCCTGTGAAAGGTGATAAAGTCTGAGGAATAAGAAGAAGAAGAAAAAGAACAAAATGGAGTTTGGGGAGAACAACATGTTGAAATGCTGACTCAGCATTTCAGCATAAATATAAGGTGACAGCCCGAGTAGATGAGCCGGATATTCTTGTGACGGAAGTGGATGCACCAAGCATTACATAAACAAACTTGGCACCCAGGAGGACAAGTAGCTCAATTTGCAGCTGTTTACAGTCATTAAAAGACGTTAAAATGCTGAACTATGAACGGGTTAAAGATACTTTAACATTTCTTACATTTATAAATGAAAGTGCCTATTTGTGCCTTAGCAGCCTTCTTTCTCTTCCTCTTCTCCGGAAAAACACGACTGCATTGCATTGTGGTATACAAGAGTACAACATAGGGTACATTGTAGGGCTGGACAATTAATCGGATTTTTTATCTTGATTTCAATTTTGCCATCTAACAGTCATAAAAACATTATAATCGAAGAAAAAAAGATTAATATGCCACACAGTGTGCAAGTTCCTGCACTTCCTTGCGCTTCTCTGTTCCACGTGCAGCCACAGCGAGTGTGTGTGACTTATGTGGATCAGTAATACTGAATGTGCCACTCGCTGGTTCTTTAAAGTTGTGTTTAAATCAATACTGAGGTTTTTAAATAAATGAATAATTGTATATATTAATCGTGATTTCAATATCACTTTAAATAATTGGGATTCTTTTTTTACCATAATCGTCCAGCCCTAGTACATTGTATGTACACTCAAATTTGCTGTGCATTGTGGGTATTTTGTAGTGCAGAATATAGTGAATGAAATTAACCGCGGAGAATTCGAACAACACTACAAAATTACAAACAGTTAAACACAAGTTTTTGTAGCTGCCAGTAAATTCCAAACAAATGTTGGCGGGTCATTCTAATGAACTGTTTAGCTGCCATTTCTGGTAACTATTTAAGAATATTTTACATTTTTTAACTTCATACAGTGACTTAGGCAAATCATCAACATGACACATATTCTGTATGCTTGTGTAGGAACATTGTTATTGTGATAATCCTGTTAAATTGCTGAAATTTCCTCTGAAAAAGAAGAATGTGGACCACAAACTAGTTTTACTTGCATTCTTGATTGGCAAACATTTCTTGATTTGGAAAATTGCTAACTTGCTTTGTTAAACTTTTTAGGTGAAGAAAGAAGAAGCCCATGTGATCCTACTCAGTAGGAAGACATGTCCAGTTGTTTCATGTAAATACCAATGCTGTAACTAGGGATGAGAATTGATAAGATTTTATCGATACCAATGCTGTTAATGATCCTGCTAATCGATCCAATTCTTTAACAATTCCCTTATCGATTCCTGCAGATTTCCGAGTGGGCAAAATGTTGGTCTGATTTTCAGTGGTAATAATGTCAAACACATGTTACAGGATAGATATCTGCTTCTGTAAATTACTGGTGTGTCCACTCACTTAAGGTTGTGCAGTAGGTGCAATTAAAATTAAATCATAATTCTGACACTTCTGAACCCTGTCAGTGGAAGGAATTGATAATTGAATTGATGAGCAAAAAAATTAATGATGTCGATTCTTTGATGGAGCTGTTAACAATTCTCAACTGGAATTGGTTTTTGATTCCCATCCCTAGTTGTAACTTGGCTTAATTAACTTAGAACATGTAGGAAACTTTGTGTTAGGAGGTACAAAATATCTAATTTATCCAATCAACTCTCTCTCCCGTGTTCTTCCTATCTACGTATATGGGCCATTCTACCGAATTTGTCCAAACTGTGGTCCCACACTAAAAAAACTATGTAACAAAACAATTAAGAATTCAGACTTTACATATTTACTAAGATTCTGTTATGATCTATTCAACACACAAGACAGCAAATAGATAGTAATAAGCTAAATATGTACAAAATCATCATTTATAGTGTACTTTCTATTGGGAAGTGGTTGTCCCAACCCCTAAGCCCTAAATTTCGACCTATGAAAATAATACTTAAAACAATTTTGTATTTTTTTTCAATGATGTTTTTTAAAATATCTTGTTGATTTCTTTTAAACAGCATTGAAAAGATTTGGATGTATTGTGGGTTTATTTTTTTAATTTAAAAAGATCATTCAAAAAATGCTGTCCCACGCTTTCATGTCACACCCGAAACACAGATAGTTTTACCACATAGGTTGAGCCTGTTTTTAGCCACACCCCTGCATTTTTGATCAGGCAGAGACTCAGCATCCCTCTACCTCATGGCATCATGGTGAGTAGTTACCTCTCATCATTTTGGAGTAAATGTGTTCCAAAATCTGAAAATCTGTCGGGAACATTTTTAATTGTCACTACCAAACACATATTCTCTGCAATTAGGTAAACTTTTGGAGGTTTAATGCAACACATTATGTTTTTATGGGTGTACACCTGTTCAAACATCCATTTGCTGGCCATGTGCTTAGTAGCATTTTTTAGTTATTAGCTAAAATTAGCTAAAATTGTCACAACTGAAACAGATGGTAGAGTTTCGGTTGTGACAACATGGAATGGTCCACTCACTTAAGTCAATGTTTGATCATTATTACCTCTTAAAACATGTAGATAATGCTGATTCATGTTTTATATTATAAAGCATCAGGAGAAAGCAACAGGAAGAAATGAAAAAAACATCAATATGGCAAAACAAAATATTTGAAAAACTAGACTTTTAGCCCAAGGGTGTCGATCACGTTATTCTTAAGAAGTTGTTTGTTTTGTTTTAAGTTCATTAAAGTTCTTGCATAACACTTTCTGGTGTGTGTATATTTCAAAAAAAGATGTTTTAAAGGGACTGTGAGGAGTTTCTAAATAATTACAAAAAGTCTTACTTTTAGATATATGCCTGATGGAAATACACACTTTAAGATGAGTTTTATAGCATCAAAATAGGTTATCTATGAATGCTATTCCTTAGCCTTCCGGTCGGGTCGGACAGGGCTGGACTGGCCTAGATACTCAACTTCAGGAGCAAGACAAATAAAACTAGAGCAAATTTATATTATTCTGACACGTCTTAGAGCACCAAGCTGTAAGTAGTGATATATGGCCAGCTACAAAACTACGATACTAAGTTTTCTAAAAATTGCTTGTTGTCACACATCAAAAACTACCACTACGTAACTAGAAAGAGATACATTACCTTGTCGCTTTGCATCCTGAAAGTTGTTGAAAAAAGAAGTTGTAAAGCAATGCAGAGTTCCAGAGTCCCTACCGTGGCTTAACTCAGAATGCCGAAGTCAAATGAAAGTGCGGGACGTTTTACTGAAGAACTTTTTAAAATCCGGCCTAACTACTGACCAGTTAAAGTTCACTGCAGCAAGAAATAAAACTACTCAGACAATACGGAAGACTAAAGCAAACTTCTTTATAACAATCTTGGAAGGAGCAAGGGGTGATGGGAAAAAGCTTTGGCAAAACATTAATAAATTAACAGGTAAACAGATTAGACAAAATAACAATGAATTAGAACTCATTATTAATAACCAACTAGTAAAAAGCCCAGATACTCTAGCCTCTGAACTAAATATTTTCTTCTTAAAATCTGTAGCCATTAATCTTCTTTTAGAAAAAACCAGGCACTTTCTGGATAGGACATCATATGTTGGAGCAGTATTTTTAGACTTAAAAAGGGCATTTGATACGGTGAACCATGCGGCCCTGATAGACAAACTTCCTCTTTTTAATTTTTCAGAAAAAGCAATCATGTGGATAAAATCTTATCTAGCGGACAGGAAACAGTGTGTGGCTGTTGAAGGGATTAAATCCCCACACCTTAAGTGTAAAATGGGGGTCCCGCAAGGGTCGATACTTGGGCCAATATTATTCTCGCTCTACATTAATGATATGCCACTTGCATGCAAAAACATTCATATACAACTATACGCAGACGATGCAGTAATATTAACATCATCTAAATCAATCCAAGAGATCGCCCACATTCTTACAACAGAACTAACCCACATCTACGACTGGCTCAAGAAATCGTGTCTCAGTCTGAACATCAAGAAAACCGTCTGCATGTATTTTTCTAAGACACCAAAGGTCATAACCCACTCCGGTATTTTCCTAGGAGGAGAGGAACTTGAACTTGTAAACGAGTTCAAGTACCTAGGAGTCACTCTGGACTCTACCCTCTCCTTTAAGAGTCATGTAAACAAGATTTCGAAAACAATGAAATTCAATCTTGCGAACTTTAAATCAATTAGGTCATAATTAACTACAGAGGCAGCCAGAGTTTTTATGCATGCAATGTTTTTTTCTCATATCGAATACGGGTTCACGAACTGATCATTTACTACCAAAACTGTGCTCAGCCAGGTGGGGTCATTATACAAGAGAGCAATAAAAATACTAGACAAAAAAACAGTAACACATCATCATTGTCATATACTTAAAAAATATGGTCTTCTCAGTTTTGACAACTTCACAACTTTTAAATATGCCTGCACAATATTCAAGATCTTGAAAGGTTTAGCACCACCCCCACTGTCTGCTTATGTTAGACAGAATGACAATGTCAGCCATACAACCAGGGCAACCAACAGAGGGGACTGTGTAATCCCACTCAGACGCACCTCACAGGGGCAGACAGTGCTGTCAGTCGCAGGCAGTCGCATTTGGAATACCTTACCCGTTATGATAAGGGACTGTAATACATATGCTGCATTAAAAAAAAACCTAAAGAAGTGGCTGCTAAGCAAACAAAACTGCAATCATGATCTCTGATAACGAATAAATGTCACCATGTCAGTTTTTGCATAATCATGTTATAGTGTTAATATTGTGCAATATCACTGTCACTTTGTCTAAGTACTGGTAATCATGTTGTAGGACACGAGGTAATGATGCCATGTCATCACTTCTTGGACTACTATTTATTTATGTAACTGATTATTTCATCTGACTACCCATCACCTTTTTTTTTTAGTTTATTTATTACATTTTTTCTCTCTCTCTTCCATTTATTTATTTATCTATTTTTTTTTTCTTTTCTTCTCTGTCTTGAGTTACCTCCCCTCTCCTCTCTTTTTTTTTGGCCCCATCCCCACAGTCTGATGACACTATAACTGGCTTTAACCCTTAAACACCATAACTAAATCAATAAATATGACCTGGACTTGCATTGCTGCAGCCCCATTCCATCTCCACCTACCTCCTTTTTTTTTTTTTTTTTAGTTTTGTTTTAATTCCTCTCTCTTTCCCCTTTCTTGAAAATTTTTTCGTGCTCATTTTTCCAAGAGACCTGGTACTTTAAATATCAACTTTAGCACTTTAATTAGCAATTCTAGCACTTATACTCAACTCCAACACGGAGTACCAATGGAAATTAGCTTGGTAGCTAGAGTTGGGTACATTTACATTTTATTTTTTTAAAGTGTGTATGAATGTACATTGTCCCTCCTTATCAAATAAACTAAATTGAATTAGTTCTGAGGAAGGTCCGAGTTTCATTCATTTAGCATCACAACAAACACACGTTTTGGCTTGTGATGCGTTCCAGTTGTAGTCGAAAGTTGGAATTTCTGAGTTTCGAGTAGGAGACTACAACTGAAACGTCCCCCAAAGTGGAAATTTCCTGCTGGGAACTTGGTGAAACCTCGCCACCCCCGAGTTGACAATTGAAGATGGATGCCCCCAGTGTGAACAATTATTTAGCACCTGTAATAATAAATTTATTTGCACTTCTGACTGGGGTGTGTCGCTCTTGATCAGCTGTATACAGGGGCTGCGGTCGAAAAGTCATTTTTGCTTAGGAAGGTTCCTAACGGAGTGAATTGAACCGGAAGTAGTTCGTGATTAGAGCTGTTCGAATTAGGCCTGCACAATATATCGTTTGAACATCGACATCGCAATGTGCGCATGTGCAATAGTCACATCTCGCATACAACATGACTATCGCATTTCCCCCGTTTACTGGGGAAATGAAAAAAAGCGACTGAAATTAAAACCTATTCTATTTTGTACATAGACATGGCCTCCTGGATCCCTTTTATATACAGCAGTCTTCATCATTCACAGATAAACCCCCTTAGCCTGGATTAAACGGTATTATATGAATACAATGGTGTCATTGTGAGTCAACAGATTCTTCCCAAACAGAGCTATTCAAGTCATCTGGTGAAAATTCTTCTATTTTTAATATCGCAATATATATCGCAATATATCGCAAACCCCCCAAAAATCGCAATGTCAGTTTTTTCCAATATTGTGCAGCCCTAGTTCGAATAGTTTAAATGCTTAGGAAAGGTGTCTCAATGCTTCCTTTATTATCTCCTTTAGCATAGGATACACTGAACCATCCTTTACGAAAGGAGAGAAGATTATTCTGTCCCACAATTCACCACGGCAACAGCTTTTATAAATGGCGCGTATTGCGACTGCATCCAAATTCAACCGAATAATGACGAACAAATCCCTCAGACCATGTGAGTTACCACTGCTGTTTGATCTTTTCTAAAGTTTACCAAAACCTGCCTTAAAGGTGTAGTCAGCGGTGTGGGAGAAGACGAGTGGAGGGTTTGTTTATATTCGAATTTAGACCCGCCTCCCGAAAGCTGATGGACATGCATCGTCATGGAAACGGCCGTAGAAACTGCGTAGCTAAGGAAACCCCGACTGGTCAGACAACTCGACTGCCAATATTGAAAACATCACAACAACAGTACATTTTGGCAGATTAGACAATAAGATGAATGCCTGACGGCTGCTACTGTTATGTGAAGCACCACGAAGCTAATGTTGCTTAGCTTACCTATCCAACAGACGGACGACGACATCCGCGTCCGTTTTCAGGTCTTTCAATTGGCGGAGTTCCTCCACCGTCGGAAAGCAACACCAATGTTGATCCGGCTCTTTGCTCTTTTGGTCATAGCCCTTCTTTTCCACTTTTCACTCCTCTGACCTTTTTCTTTGGGCTGTTTTCAGCCATTGCTACCGCAACTATTGTATCTCTCTCTTACGCTAACTGCGCACGCTACGCAAACTTCGACTCCCCCTCCCCCTTCTGTCTGATCTGCGCATGAGTATAATCGCCCCCTGGATGTGGGGGGGTTTACTTTGTTTTGGTAACTTGGTCCAAGCCGCAGTATTTACCGGCTGAAATTCTGAGTCAAGGCTGTATATTGAGACCGGATTTTTTTTTCAACATGCTGTCAGTGGTGACATCTTGTGGATGGAGAGGAGAAATACGGTGAATTTCACAAATACTGCATTTGATTAGAAGATTAGAAGATCGCTGACTACACCTTTAACTTTCCAGCAGTCTGATTCTCTGAAGAGAGCAGGATATGAGACATTTGATGTTGATTATGTTTTAAACATGGTTCAATATTAATCATTTGTACACCATTAGATTGTGGTCTTAACAATGTATGCCTTTCTTTCCTTCAGTTCATATATTTTCATGCACTGGTTGGTGTTCATGTTGATAATGAGAGGACAGATTTATTTAAATCTTCACTTTCAACATCGGTTATGCAGATGTAATTTTTACCAGGTTATTAATGTTCAAAGGAAAGGAAAGGAACAACATTGTCATGATTAATGAGCACTTCAATGATGCGTCTTTTGTAGTCCACCTTCAGAAAATTGTAGTTTCACTGCAGCAGTGACATCCGCCGTCACATGATGACGTAGCGCAGTGAAAGTGTAGTCGGATTCTCTCTGCACGGCAGTTTTCCTTTCCTAAGTCCTTCTGAATTCTCCTTTCCTTAACCTCATGACATTTTTCATCAGGGTTAAGGAAAAGAAGATAGGAAAGGACTTAGGAGGTTACTTTTCCCATCGTATTGTTTGGCTTATATTTACAAAAATGCTGCCATAGTGATAATCACATTCTTCATACAACAACACAGGGCGTGCTAACAGCAGCTAACAATAGCCTGGTAGATCGGCACGTTTTTTTCCGACTTCAACTGGAACGCCGATAAGTCTGAGATGATGTCGCTCCCAGTTCCGAGGTTACTGGAACGCAGCATTACGACAGTCGCTGCGCATGCTCATGGGTAGCAGAGTCTTAGTGTCGCCAGTAATAGATTCTCCTCACAGTCCCTTTAAAAGCAATATCTTCAGAATGTTCAATAATTATAACTCATGTTTGACCCTCTGACTCCCAGCTCAACTGTTTGGCAGAAGTCAATACATTCAGGAATGTTTAATGTGTAAAAAAAAAATCATTGTTTATTTGTGACAGAAAAAACTGTTTTAACTGCTTAAACTGCTTTTTAATGTTACAGTAGATGCGTTGTGATGTTTGAGTAGGCTAATGCTGGCCTTCAAAGTAAATGTCATTTGATTGATTATAAACATTTGTGTTCATAATATTCCCAATGTAAGACATGTTTGAAGTTCATATTAAGCAACAAGGTGGAGGGAATATGATACAACCTTGCAAACAAAAAAATAGTGGTCACTACCAAAATAGTGCAGTCACAACCGAAACGGTGCAGTCACAACCGAAACACTGGGTGTTTTGTAAAAAATAAAGGATATTGAGTCATCAACTAACATTTTATGATGACTATTCTTTAAATGTATGTTCAATTTCATAACTCATTAACTCTGAGATCTATATGTGGAATTCATTTTACAAGAAAAGATAGGATTTTGATTTTGATGAGTCTTAGAAATTGAACTTTGGAAAATGTTTAAAATATCATTTTTATTGATTTTGTTGTAAAACCCATCAAGAAAAATGTGTAAAAGTATTCTTTGGAGGGGGCATGGAAGTACAATATGAACAGATGAATATAATACCTTTTATTGCAGTGTGTTGCTCTGTTTCGGTTGTGACACATTTTGGGAGTAGAAAAAATATTTCAAGAACAAGCAGAAATTAAAATATGAATATTGACTGCACTATACAAGATATATGTACCTTAGATATGGTACAACATATGTATGGACAAAGTTTTGGGAAAAAAAACACTTAAAAAAAAATTCCAACCCTGCACTTTGGACAAATTCAGTAAAAAGGCCCATATATGCAAATACCGGTATATAAAAGTGAAAGCTGGGTGCTGAAAAGATAAAAGAGGACAGGAGGAAAACCAACCCAATATTGGGTTATTTTAACTCGTAGACTACTTATTCATTCTTTCTTATATTAAACGAAAATTAAGCTTTAAAACAATGACTTACATGATTTCTTAAAAATATTTAATTCAATCCTGTTGTTTCCAACACAGGTCTAATGCAAAAGAGATTTCATCAAGGATGTAAGATAGAACAGGAAGCAGTGCATTGACCACATTAAAACCAGTATTTTGTCTAAAATTTATGAGCTATCATGCTTTAAAGTACATCTTTAATTTGATTCAGATTTGCTTGTATGATGGTCATCATTGAAATGTCAACTGTAGCCTCCTACCTGTCAACTGACTTTTGATATTTTTGAGAAACATACATTCTTAAAAGGAATCCTGTTCCAGCAGTTGCATTGTTTGGAACTATGGAGGGCTCCCATGATCCGCCATTGCTGTTAAATAATTGGCCCATTGGCGTCTACGGAGTTGACATAACTCTCTCTTTCCACGGCTCTGGCCTGGGCCCCATGGAATTTTGATTGGACACCTTGTGTGCCAATCCTAAATGTGCTTCTTGTGTAAGTCTGTCTAAAGTTGGCTGACTCAGGTGTTTATTGACAATAATGACAAACACAGGACCCTCCTCATATTCAATGCTGTGCTGTATAGTTAAGTGCTCCTGTAAGTTGTGGGTGTTGTGTCTTGCTAAAAGCTGTACAGTATGTGTCTTTTTGTTGAAAAGTAAGCCACAATTTTGGCCTTTTATGCTACCTGTCTGACATGATTTTTGATTTCTTTGTTATCCTCTCTGCTGACTGCCTCTGATGAGAACATGAAGATACTGATTTACAAGGCATGCAGAACAAAGTGGAAGAAATTGATAAAGACTAATGATATCAGTTCCTTAGCAAGTTGTAATTGATTCTCTTCTGGAATTTTTTTTTCCCATCCCTAAGTTTATCCCCAAATAAATCTTCTTGCAGGTACATCCATCCTGTCAGCGATGAGGAGTTTCAGAGAGCATGCTGGGACCTGAAACTGACGGAGAGTGTGTGGACTATAGACCTCGCCTACCTCATGTGCCATCTAGGAATCAAACATTGCTTCTGCACCCAGACTCTTGGTGTTGATAAGGGCTTTAGGAATCAGGTACTGCTCACCTCTGTTAGTCAATTCTGTCACAGCCTGAACTTGATTTTTCTAATTTTACCAATGTGTTTTTGTCTTTGGAAACAACTTGTAGTCCTTCTATAAGAAACATTTCGACACAGAGGAGGACAGAGTAAACGAGCTCTTCCTCAAAGCAGAGAGCAAAGGCGTGGTCGTGAAGAAATGGTAAGCATTGGTCAGTCATTTATTATTACAATCAGCCATCGGCTGTAGTCTTTTTTAGTCATAAAAAACACGCCCCTGATATGTTTTCATGTCTCGGCTCAGCTCTGTGACAGTTCAGGAGATCCAGTCTCACCTGGATCAGGGCCACGTGGCCATAGTGCTGGTCAACGCCGTAGTGTTGACATGTGAACTCTGCTCCTCGCCTGTCAAATACTGCTGCTTCCTGCCCGTGGGTCAGAAGTGTTTCTGCCGGAAGCCTGAGTACCAGGGTCACTTTGTGGTGGTGTGTGGCTTCAACAGGACCACTGGCTGCATTTTCTACAATAACCCTGCCTATTCTGACCGTGAGTATCCACCATGGTTAGTTTTGTTGACTTATTATTTTTGCCATAGTTTTCATCAACAACCTTTTTTCCCCTGAAAAAAACTTGACAGTAACTAAAGAAACAAGTGCACTTAGGCAAAAACTAAAACTAAATTTACTGACTTTTTTGTCAACAAATAAAAACTAGACTCAAATATTTGACAGAAACTTAATCCAATCAGAACTAATTTGGTCATGTAAAAAGTAGGAACAAGTTAGGAATATATCCAATCACAGCTGCCTCAGCTTGGTGGTGGCAGGATCCAAGTGTAAAACATGACTGCAGAAATTCAAGGGAACATAAAAATGCCTTACACTGTACACTTCATATTTTGGTTGACTAAATTTACAGCAGATTTCATCGACTAAAATGTTGTAAAATTTCATCAACCAAAAATTAGACTAAAATGAAAACAGATTAGATGACTAAATTATGACAGAAACTAAAAGATATTTTAGGCAAAAGACCAAAACTAAAACTGAATAAAAAAGTGCTGTTAAAATTAACACTGGTATTCACACATGTCCAAAACACTGGGACAATGTCAGAAATGAATGCAGTATGTTAGGCTGATGGATGAAGTAATGGTTTCATGTTCGGCCCTGTTTTGTTGTTTCGTGAAGTGTGTTGAACAAGATGCAAGGCTCAAAGTGATTTATGTGGTTTATCCATTTATCCATCTAAATGCGCAGAGCCCTAAAAGCTGGTCTATGAGTTTTGGTTGTACAGAGGTGTGTTTTACGCTGACAGGAGTCAAATCAATCAGAGTGTAAGCACTCATTCTCTTTAATGTTCATGTCCACTTTCTGGCTGGTGCATTATTATTAACACCACAGGTTTGAGCCTGAGTTCTCTGATGTCTCTGTAAACCTCACTTCCATTATTGATCCGCTGAATACACAGAACGCACACAAACACAGTATGAAGTGGAAAAACAAGTCATAGTCAGCAGTTTAAGCCCGTTGGCTCGGGGTAGCAAGCCAAGTGCAGAGCATGGACCAGAATGCAGAGTCTCTGAAAACATGGTGCTGAGCAGTGCAGTTACAACAAGGTAGAGCAGTCGACCAGCCCAAGCCGACTGGGCCCACTTGGGGAAGAGGGAGGAGCTCTAAAAGAGCATCCCAGGCAGACTGAGAATACAGCTGGATCAGGGATATGCACTATTATTGACTGTTAACATACTTGAACAGTCACAGTCAGGCTCTCAGAGGTCATCAGCCATCCTGATTTTTTCTGTATGTTTGGCTGTCAACACAAAAAAATGATTGTTTGTGGCACAGACTAGACCTGAACAATACTCTGTTTTAATACGGCAATTTTAATGAGTAGGACGTCCAGTCACATCACTTGAAAGGGTCATGCTGCCATTAGTGTGTTTAATGGAAACAAACCCCATTTTTTCAGTTTTGTCTATACACATATATTTCTAAATGATAACACCACCAGCTGGCCACTGTGCATGCAGAGTCTGTGTGTTTTCTGCATGTCAAAGTGACAGAATATGCCAGTCACATAAACTGTTTAGTTATAGCCCAAAAGTGACCATAATAAATTAAGACTTTGAGGAGATTTTTTTCTCTCTTTCTTTTTAGTTTTGATATTAAAATGGCCTTTTGTGAACATCTAAGCAATATTCATTCAGATGGACACTTCCTTCCTTCATAAACAATCTTTGGGCCTGTTTACATGACACGTTGTCAACAGAAATAGAAAGATTTGATGATGATGTGATAACGATAATGACTGAAAACACAGCATGCCATTCCAGCAGTTGATGTGTTTGTATTGCCTTTGGCAAATACACTCAACAAAAATATAAACACAACACTTTTGTTTTTGCTCCCATTTTTCATGAGATGGACTCAAAGATCTAAAATTCATTCCAGATGAACAATATTACCATTTCTTTCAAATGTTGTTCACAAATCTGTCTAAATGTTTGATAGTGAACACTTCTGCTTTGCTGAGATAATCCATCCCACCTCACAGGTGTGCCACATCAAGATGCTGATCTGACATCATGATTAGTGCACAGGTGTACCTTATACTGCCCACAATAAAAGGCCACTCTGAAATGTGCAGTTTTGTCTCACAGCAAAATGCCACAGATGTCGCAAGCATTGAGGGAGTGTGCAGTTGGCATGCTGACAGCAGGAATGTCAACCAGATCTGTTGCTCGTGCATTAAATGTTCATTTCTCCACCATAAGCCGTCTCCAAAGGCGTTTCAGAGAATATGGCAGTACATCCAACCGGCCTCACAACCGCAGACCACGTGTAACCACACCAGCCCAGGACCTTCACATCCAGCAGGTTCACCTCCAAGATCGTCTGAGACCAGCCACTCAGACAGCTGCTGAAACAATTGGTTTGCATAACCAAAGAATTTCTGCACAAACTGTCAGAAACTGTCTTAGGGAAGCTCAACTGCATGCTCATCGTCCTCATCGGGGTCTTAACCTGACTCCAGATCGTCGCCGTAACAGACTTGAGTGGGCAAATACTCACATTCGATGGCGTCTGGCACATTGGAGAGGTGTTCTCTTCACGGATGAATCTCGGTTTACATTGTTCAGGGCAGATGGCAGACAGCGTGTGTGGCGTTGTGTGGGTGAGCGCTTTGCTGATGTCAATGTTGTGGATCGAGTGGCCCATGGTGGTGGTGGGGTTATGGTATAGGCAGGCATCTGCTATGGACGAAGAACACAGGTGCATTATATTGATGGCATTTTGAATGCACAGGGATACCGTGATGAGATCCTGAGGCCCATTGTTGTGCCATACATCCATGAACATCACCTCATGTTTCAGCAAGATAATGCACAGCCCCATGTTGCAAGGATCTGTACACAATTCTTGGAAGCTGAAAATGTCCCAG
Organism: Scarus forsteni; assembly: GCA_036419115.1. NCBI lineage: Eukaryota > Metazoa > Chordata > Actinopteri > Labriformes > Labridae > Scarus > Scarus forsteni. The sequence goes on along the minus strand of JAZDUH010000326.1, from coordinate 1,095,583 downwards.
TTCTTGCATGGCCAGCATACTCACCGGACATGTCACCCATTGAGCATGTTTGGGATGTGCTTGACCGGCGTATATGACAGCGTGTACCAGTTCCCACTAATATCCAGCAACTTCGCACAGCCATTGAAGAGGAGTGGACCAACGTTCCACAGGCCACAATTGACAATCTGATAAAATCTATGCAAAGAAGATGTGTTGCACTGCATGAGGCAAATGGTGGTCACACCAGATACTGACTGGTTCTGAGTAGGGATGTGCGCGACTAGTCGTTTAATCGTTTAACCGCCTACTTATTTATTAATCGTTTAGTATTTTACTAGTCGGTTAAACACTACATTAAGCATCATGCATCTTGTTCTTCACGCCTCTGCGCATAGCTGTCAAGTCTCCCGTTTTGGCCGGGAAACTACCGTATTTTACCCCTCTTTCCCGCCGTCCTCCCGTATTAATATTTTCCCGTAATTCTCCCGTATTAAAAAAAACATTCCTCTGCCTCTGCTACTAACTGAACACTGTCACTCATCTGGCGAGAAATGCCACCTGCAGTAGCCTGCATGTTTGTTTTCCTCCCCTTTTACTACCAAAGAGGCTGAATGACAAGATGCCTCACTACGTGTAGGAGCCATATATGTTTATTTATGTGTGATGTGTTGGTAAGTGCTGTGTATTCACGGGATGGGGGTGGACACACTCTGCTGGCACTTGGGTGGCGGGTATGTCACTGTGGGTGTGTGCTCAGCAGTTACAAATAATCCCACTCACCTGCAGTCTGGTTTGATTTGTTAAGGAGGGAGGGTGAGTTGGGAGCGAAAGTTTCTGTTGACCGCTATCATAAGCCAACACCACATTAGTTTTGTTGTTTGCACTTTATATTGAACGACGTATTGTATGTCAGTTGCGCCTTGGCTGAAATAAAGAGTATAATGAGCATTAGAAGTGGATGTGTGTTTGTGCGCGTCACTGGTTAACTCCCAAGCTTAGTCCCCTGCGGCGTGTCGATTTTTTTGGTGAGATCGCCAGTCAGCCGCAATACTACGTCTCTCTTTCTTAACACTGGGGTGTATAGGTTCTATAGCAGATTTAGCGGATTTATAGCAGAGTGAGCATCTGTCAAACATGCGATCTTTGGGGTGAAGACGGGGCCGCTCGCGCGGACACACGGAGAGAGCTGAAGTGAGCGTCCTGAGGAGTTATGAGGAAACAAACGCTAATATGAATGATGGCACAAAAGATACGGTTCTTAAGCCGGCTGCCCCAGTGTGAGAATGTGTTGGTTTTAAACAGGATGAAGAAGGTGTGAGCTCATGAACACCTACGAGCTGATATGTCGCATTTGTTTGAAAGTAGTGGTGACGAAGATGTGCAGGTGCAGCGGAGCCTTTGTCCTGACAGTCAACACTTACTGAGGTGTTTGGTCGGCAAAGAACATATAGATAAAAGCCCAAAATGAAGTGCTAGTTTTGAGGCTTCATGACTCCACACCAGCAGGCAGTCTCCACCAAGGATCCCAGGCCACCTACAAGACAAGAGCCAGAGACGAGTACAGGAGCAAACAAACGGGGCAAAAGCAGATGCAGAGAGAGAGAGAGAGAGAGAGAGAGAGAGAGAGAGAGAGAGAGAGAGAGAGAGAGAGAGAGAGAGTGAGAGAGAGAGAGAGAGTGAGAGTGAGAGAGAGTGAGAGAGAGAGGGAGAGTAGAGAGTGAGAGAGAGGAGAGAGAGAGTGAGAGTGAGAGAGAGAGAGAGAGAGAGAGAGAGAGAGAGAGAGAGAGAGAGAGTGCCCGGCAGTCTAGGCCTGTTACATCTAAACTAAGAGTCTAATTTATGAACTAATTTATTTATTTATTTATAAACTATGAGCTGGTCCCTAACTGAAAGCTTTATCAAAGAGGAAAGTTTTAAGTCTAACCTTAAAGGTAGAGAGAGTGTCAGACTCCCGAACTGTGGTTGGTAAATTGTTCCAGAGAAGAGGAGCCTGATAACTGAAGGCTCTACCTCCCATACTACTTTTGGAGATGGATGGTACCACAGGTAGGCCAGCATTTTGGGAGCGTAATGTTCTAGAGGGGTTGTACGGCACTACAAGCTCGTTAAGATAGACTGGTGCCTGTCCACTGAGAGCTTTATAGGTGAGGAGAAGAATCTTGAATTCTATTCTATATTTAATGGGAAGCCAATGCAGAGAAGCTAATACAGGAGTAATGTGGTCTCTTCTCCCAGTTCTAGTCAGCACACGTGCTGCAGCATTTTGGACCAGCTGAAGCGTCTTAAGTGACTTGCTGGGACAGCCTGAAAGCAGAGAATTACAATCGTCCAGTCTAGAGGTAACAAAAGCATGGACTAGCTTTTCAGTATCGCTCTGGGACAGGATAGGCCTGATTTTAGCGATGCTACTAACATGAAAAAAGGCTGTTTTTGAAATTTGCTTTATGTGGGAGTTAAAGGATAAATCCTGATCAAATAGCACTCCTAGATTTCTAACAGTTGTGCTTGGTGCCAGGCTAATGCCATCTATGGCAGTTAAATCACTAGAAAAGGATTCTCTGAGGTGTCGAGGGCCCAGCACAATAATCTCTGTCTTGTCTGAGTTACGAAGAAGAAAATTTCTGGCCATCCAGGTTCTGAAGTCCTTTAAACAGGCATCTAGTTTGTCTAACTGGTTTGTCTCACCTGGCTTCAGTGATACATAAAGCTGTGTATCATCAGCGTAGCAGTGAAAATTAACAGAGTATTTCCTCATGATATCACCAAGGGGAAGCATATATATAGAGAAGAGAATTGGACCTAGCACCGAACCTTGAGGAACCCCGTAACTTACTTTAGTGTACACAGAGGACTTGTTGTTCACATGTACAAACTGATATCTATTAGATAAGTAGGACTTAAACCAATTTAAGGCAGTCCCTGTAATCCCAAGTAACATCTCTAATCTCTGTATAAGAACATCATGATCAATGGTGTCGAAAGCAGCACTTAGATCTAACAAAACAAGAACAGAGAGCAGTCCTTCATCTGAAGCTGAAAGTAGATCATTGGTTACTTTAACTAGAGCAGTCTCTGTGCTGTGATGAGCTCTAAATCCTGACTGAAAGTCCTCTAGCAGGCTATTGTCTTGAAGGAAGTCACCTAGCTGATCAGCTACTACTTTCTCCAGGATCTTTGAGGCAAATGGAAGGTTAGAAATAGGCCTGTAGTTAGCTAATGTTCCTGAATCGAGGTTAGGTTTTTTAAGGAGGGGTTTGATTACTGCTGTTTTAAAAGACTGTGGTACGTAGCCTGTTGATAGAGATATATTTACTGTCTCCAGCAACAATGGACAAACTAGAGGGAAGACCTCCTTGAACAGTTTAGTTGGGATCGGGTCTAAAAGGCAGGTTGATGATTTAGAGGAAGAGACAAGAGAATTTGGCTCCTGAAGGCCAATCGTAGAGAAACTGTCTAACTCAGGTCTAACTCCTACTACATCTAGAGGTACGACAGGTTCAGCTGGAGATAGAGAGTTGCTAATTTTATCTCTAATTTTCAGAATTTTATCATTGAAAAAGCTCATAAAGTCCTCACAGCTTAGGGCTAGAGGAATCACAGGTTCAATAGAGCTCTGACTCTGTGTCAGGCTGGCTACAGTGCTGAAGAGGTATCTAGGGTTGTTTCTATTTTCTTCAATTAGTGAGGAGTAGTAGGCAGCTCGAGCATGTTTTAAGGCTCTCATGTAGTTATTATGACTCTCTCGCCAAAGTATACGTGACTCTTCCCTTTTATCAGAGCGCCACATTCTCTCTAATTTACGGGTTGTTTGTTTAAGAGTACGAGTGTCCTCTGACATTTAATACGTTTTTGTCTCAGTGGGGCAATTGAGTCCAAAGTGGATCTTAGTAGACTGGCTGAGTGATCAACAAGCTGATCCAGCTGAGTCGGGCTAAAACTAATATCACAGTTATCAGTTGGCCAATTTATTGAGCTTAAGGCAGTAGGAATGGCTTCTTTGAATTTAGCCACGGCACCACTGGACAGATTTCTACTGCTCACAGTTTTGCTGCAAAACACAGAATCTTCCAGGAGGATGCTAAAAGTTACTAAGAAGTGGTCGGATAAAAATGGATTTTCAGGAAAAACTTTCAGTTCATTAATATCAAGGCCATATGCTAAAACCAAATCAAGAGTGTGATTGAAATGATGGGTAGCTTCATTAACAGACTGAATAAAGCCAACTGAGTCTATTAATGACATAAAAGCTGAGCTAAGACTATCACTCTCTTTGTCCACATGGATATTAAAATCACCTACAATGATTATTTTATCAGAGCTAAGGACCAAGTTTGATATGTACTCAGAGAATTCTGATAAGAATTCAGAGTATGGGCCTGGAGGACGGTAAATTATCACAAATAGGACTGTCTGGCCGGTTTTTGAATCAGTATGAGATAAATTTAGAGTAAGGCTTTCAAAAGTAGTATATTCAGCCTTTGGTCTGTGATTGATTTGGAGACAGGAATTGTCTGGGAGAAAGTACATGTCACAATTCCTGAACTGTATAAACTCCATTTCATTTAGGCCATAGTTTTTATTGTTGTGTGAGTTTTGTTTTCTCTTTACAGAGACAGGGTCTATTTTTTTTTGTTTTTGACTAGTATAATTATTTTTATTTACATGCAATTTTGCTAAAAGATAGGCCATTTCATTTTCATTGCTTTTTTTTTCTCTTTTTTGTTTGTTAAATTTACAACATTTTTGTTCAATTTATTTTATTTAAAATATCCTGACCTTCCAATTACAGTTAAATATTCTTAAGAAATGAAAGTTTCTTGAATCGTGCACTAGTCTTTGGCCCTCCTCACACGAGGACGGCACCGTATTGTCTTGGCGTCGGCATTAAAACATGGATCGCTACACATCGTATTGTAGATCGGCTTGTGTATTTACTTGAACGCAAAATCCACGCCGGGACGTACCTGTGGGTTTCCACGTATGCTCCTAACCCATATTGCATGCTGGGTAATGTAGTTCTTGGGTTACTACACTCGTAACATCACAGTTGTGCTCCGAGGTGGATTCAACGTCAACAAGTGCTCATGCGTGCGTAACATGTTACGTCTCTGCATGAGCACTTGTTGCTGTTGTTGCTGTAGCTGGTGTTGTTGGTGTTCTGTGAGCAAATGTTGGTGTAAAAGTCGTAGCAATATTTATAGCTGCTGCCACCATAGTTGTTGTTGGTGTGTGTGTGACAGCGTGAGTTGGGGAGCGGGGAGGAGGACGGGTGCTATGAGGTCATCGCCTTTTCCGGACTTATCTGTTTATACCAACTACGACATGAAGACGAATACGCAGACATCCACTTGCAAACCCGTTTTCAAAACAGATGCGGAGTCATGGACAAATACGCGTCTCCGTGTGTCAATATCACCAGATCGATAGTTTATTTTACCGGAGTCTGACAAATTCGTACTCGTGTAAAGCCCACCTCAAGTGCCAGAGATTTCAGGGAAATTCTATTCTACGCTACTATGTTGTACGTTTGGAATTGTCATGCTGCTGCATCCAAGTTTCATACCAAAGTAGTATTTATAATAAATGCCATGCATTGCATTGGCAAACGTATCGGAAATGTATTTCTCTTTAAATTGTTCAACTTTATTCAGTCAGTTGTTGTTACATCAATAGAATTTAAATTAACAGTTTGTCCTGAATGTTTGGGCTAAAATAGTTCCTACATACACATTTGCATGTTAAACTTTTAAACTTTTAACTTAATATGTGTATTAAATTGCGAGTTTTCTTGCTTATAGACTAGTCGACTAGTCGCAAATAAAATTTGAGACTAGTCGGCGGGGAAATTAGTCGAAATTCCCATGCCTAGTTCTGAGTCCCCAGACCCCCAATAAAGCAAAAAAAATGCACATTTCAGGGTGGCCTTTTATTGTGGACAGTCTATGGCACACCTGTGCACTAATCATGGTGTCTGATGAGCATCTTGATGTGGCACACCTGTGAGGTGGGATGGATTATCTCAGCAAAGCAGAAGTGCTCACTATCACACATTTAGACAGATTTGTGAACAATGTTTGAGAGAAATGGTAATATTGTGTATCTGGAATGAATTTTAGATCTTTAAGTCCATCTCATTTAAAATGGAAGCAAAAACAAAAGTGTTGCATTTATATTTTTGTTGAGTGTAGAACAAATTCATCTTTGCTGTTCAGAGTGTTGATGCAGGAAATCCATATTTCGTTGGAGGAGCGATAACAAAACCGAGCACAGTTAGCAGCACACATGTTGTGGTAGTCAGCCATAGCTGCTGCTGTTGTTGTGACTTGGTGCATGCACAACCTTTATCTGAAGGAGTACTGTGCCTGAGCCTTGCATCAGGGTTTCTCCTGACAACAGGGATCCCTGTTTACATGGAGACGAAAAACAACAGCGTTTTTAAAACTTTTCACCCTGGACCCTGGTTTCAAACGTTGGCAGATTCAGGCACTCCAGGCACCATTCTTGTGTAAACGGGAGGCGCAAACACAATGAAAACTCTGTTTCATTTTCATGTAAACAGGCCCTTCAGTGCAACAACTAGAGATGCTTAAAGTTCAACATTTGGGGCTTTTCCTGGTGAATTTATTGAAAACATTGTTAAAATGATAACTATAAATAAAATGGACTACAAGTAACGTAATTGTAAGTCAAAAGCTGTTGTTGGACAACTGCAGAGTGCAATAAATGATTTTGTTGTTTGCTTGGAAAACAAGCAAAAAAACATCCGAATGAAATTGTTTTCATAGAAGAAAAAGAAATATGAACATTGCAACTTAGCTGCTCCTAAAACAAGGTTTAAAGTACAGGACTTTGAAATGAAGCCATAACAGTATGAGAGTATGTTTTAACTTGTTTTTCCCTGCAAAGCAAACACAGAAGCTCGACTGAAGGTTTTGTTGACACAGTAGGATCTAAGCCTCCCACTGATGCCAACATGCACATATTTACCAGGTGTAATCAAGGTGTAGCATTCTTAAATTTTACCCTATCTGTGTATTTAGCTGTGGTTTATGCTTATAAATAGCTTTGCTTCAAGCTAATGATTGTTTTACCTGTTTTGCATGGTCTCTGTTGCCTATTTGCAAGAGCAATCTGAGGGAAGTAAAGAGTTGAACACTTTATTACAACTAAAAAGTTTTAAGTTTTTGGTTATGATTATTTGATCATGTCCATCAGTAAAGACCCCAGCTGATGTTGAAACGTTTGGAGCCATATTTCCAACAGGTGCAAAAGCAACGGGAGTATCACCAAGCAAACACACATCCAAGTAGTAATGATAAAGAAGGAGCCTACTTCTCTGTCCTTGGTTATTTGTGTTTTTTGCAAGTAATCATCATAATATGATTCATGACCCTGAAAACACACACTGAGCACTCATCATGTTGATATCATTATTAGTCAGGCAGTGTTTGAGCAAAAATGATTGTTTGCTGATGGTGGTGGATCACTACCAAAATCAAATCATTTTTAAGTTTGGTCATTATCAACCTCTCCTGAAAATTTTAGCAAAGGCTATCCAGTCATTTTTGCGTAATCTTGCTAACAAACAGACTAACTAACTAACTAACAAACACTGGCAAAACATAACCTCTTGATGGAGGTAATGTTGTGGCATTGAGGACGTAATTTCATGCTTGTTGGCGACATGAAACCCAGAGAAGTCCGATTACAACGGCTTGTTTGACAGCTACTATTTGCATGTAATTTGCATTTAAGAATGATTTGCAATAGATGGCTCTCTCACAACTGCAAATTAGTTCCCTTCATTCACTTAAAAGAGTTGTTAAAAGAAATCAACTTGTTCGCGAACGTCACATCTCTAGCACAAACCACCGCTGTCCTGCTTGTCACAGTTGGTCATAAATAAGAAAAACACTAAGAATTTATGATAGCCACAAATCCATGGACACCCAAACCATAAATCTGTCCATAACGCATTTGTCTGTGCTGCATATAGATTCGGTAAATCGGTCTATATTGGTTTAGCCTCGTATTTGTCTTTGTTGAATATAAATATATTACAGGTAAGCCGCTTGAGATGTGGCATCTCATTTTCAAGAGAGTCCTTGTGTTTATATGGTTGTAAAGATAGTTCCTATGCATAAATAATCAATACATCCATGGATAGAGAGATCGATCCAATATCAAAATTAATATCTATAATAAATATAATCTGGAGAGGAATGATGTTACAGAAGTAACTAAATGTTTTTCTTTGAGATGGACAATTTGAAATTTGGCTTGAAATTTGACATCATGTGTTAGTAATGTCCAAATTACAGGAGATTAAATGATTTTTCTCAAAGCCTTTAAACTCCCTCTGACATGTGTGCATCTTTGTTTGTGTGTGTGTGTGTGTGTGTGTGTGTGTGTGTGTGTGTGTGTGTGCGTGTGCGTGTGTGTGTGTGTGTGTGTGTGTGTGTGTGTGTGTTTCCTCCAGGAGTGTGCTGCACCAGCATCAGTAACTTTGAGGAGGCTCGTCGAAGCTACGGGACAGACGAGGACATCCTGTTTGTCTTCAAGGAGAGTTGATTAAAAGGGAGGCTGGACTTGGACGATCATTTTCAGCTCATCACAGCAGCGTCATGATGCTGGTGGTCCACAGTGTTAGTCTGTAGACCCTCTGCCATCTGCCTCCCCTCTGGTGCTAATTAGCCTGACAGCTCACTTAAGAGGCACACTGCTGCAGCATCGGCGCTCCTATTCCCTCTTAAAGTTATATTTAATCCATGAAGGATACCCAGCTGCGATGCCGAAATCTTTTTATGCTTTTTTAAATGTGGGCAGATTGTATAGATGAATTTTTAGTGTGCGTGGCAATTTTTAATGACTGTGGTTGCTCATACATTTAATGTCAGCCAATTTAATGTCAGACTGAGGATGACTGATGTGAAGATGTGTGAGAAATCACTGGATGAAAGTTGGGAATTAAACTTAAAAAAAGATTTAATGAGCAACATCGTGCACATGATTTAGGACTGCTGATGGAAACAGGCTGGTTCAGTTTGTTCTGGTCAGAGGGGGTGTACCATGGATCGACATCAGAGGGCAGGCCATGTCTGTTGAGGGTTAAGTCAGAGTCTATCTTGCAACAAAGCTGGCTCTCCTTTAACTCGGCCACATCACCACATAAACTTTCACTCTGCTCATTACCTGGTCAGGACCAGTTTGTGTTCAGGTTTACAAGTGTCGTCTTCTAACGCAAATGATTGTTTTTATTCTCAGTTCAGACAGTAACACAGTCTGTCTGGTTTTTAGCTTTAAGTTTTGTTAAAATAACATCTTAGGCTTCATTAGATCAGCTCTAACCTTGCTGTGCAGATGGATCTGCTTAAACCAATCTCTGTAATTGGGCATCTCAACAACCTCCAATCTACAACCATTGTGAGCATCCCAAAGTGACACGGCCCAATCAGAGTCCTTCAGAGCCGGAAGGGGTCAGAGCAACAAGTGAGACGACAGCAAGAAGTGACTGCATGTGCAGAGATTAGCATAGATGCCCGCAGCCTCAGCAGTTTTACCAGGTATGGACCACACTTCTTTTTTGAAAGCATTTCTCAATAGAACGGATATTTTTGCTCCACTTCTGTGTTCTATGAAGTTGCTGATGTTTGTAATTTGCACCCCAGCAGTAATGCTCACCTACTACAATATCTGATTGGCGTGTAATCAGTGTGATTGAACAATTGTCCAATCACCTGCCAATTTTGCTTGAAAAGTTCTGCCCATTCCCAAACACTTTCTATGGGCCGTTTCCCCGATGGACCAGTGAAACACTGAACAGTCCCATCTGTGTCAGGTTAAATCAGCTCCATATTGACAACAAAACAAGAAAAATGGTTGCACATCATATAAAGAAACTACTTTGTTCATGTTCGAATTTATTTGAATCGACTAGTTCATTAAACACTGCTGTCTGTACATTAAGATAGTAATGACAGTGTTGATTGTGCTTGGTCATCATTACTTTTAAAACCCATTCAGTTAATTTTCTTACTTTAACCCTACCAAGCTGTGTTTTACACATGTTTTCATTAAAGGTAACATTTGATTCCTTTTTACCAAATTTAAAGAGGTTCCAGATAAGTCTTGAACACATTTTGAAGTTTCTTGCCTAAAAAGCTACTCTGATACTCAATTTGACTTGCCTTAAAGCCTTCTGTTTCAGCCCTGCACAGAACAGGCTGGTGAAGTTAAGGTCGTCACGATTTACCAGCATGAACTTTATTTATTAAGAAGTGCAGTAATAATATGGAGCCAGAAACAGTCACAGTAATACCGTGTGACTGTTTGCTTCATCATTGGGGCACCACTCAGCTGTCCAGCCACAGACATGGGCAGCAAACAGCGTGGTAAAAGGAGTTTCTGTGACACAAACAGCAGAGTTAAGCATTGATCAGGTCAAGTGTGGGTCGTTTGCTGGTTCAGGTTCAAGGTGCCCAAAGAAACACGGCTGCCTCCCCTGTATCTAGCAGCTGTTCCCGCCCTTGTGAGCAAGTTAGCATTGGACTCATGGTCCTGCAAACCATACTCCAAAATCTGTCAAAGGGAAATGAGCTTGATGAACAATTTTACTTGATAAATTTGGGCATTTTTGGCGCAGTTTTACAGTAATTATCATACATGTTTTTGCATTTGTTTGTTTGGGCTTTAAATGCTTTTATCTGGTAGAGAAAGAGGCCGTGGAGAGGCTTGTGAAAGGGAGGCTAGAGAGAGTAAGGGAGGACATTCTGCAAACGAGCCTCAGGCTCAATTTGAACCTGAGTAGAGGATAAATATACGCACATCACCAGGTGCAGGGCCTGTACAGTGAACATATAAGAGTAGAAGAAATGCCTGCACACTTACTCCATGTTGACTGCAGTTTATTAGGACATTAGGTCCTAATAAACTGCAGTCAACATGGAGTAAGTGTGCAGGCATTTCTTCTACTCAATTTGAACCTGAACCAGCAGAAGAATACCTGGGACAGGCCTGATTGCTAACCACACCGCCAAACCGATGCCCCAATTATTGAATGTAATCTAAGTCAATTTCACACCACAGAGATAATTCTACAATGTCTCTACTTTGGCAGATCACTGATACAGTCTAGCCCTTCACAATTTTATGTCATATTGTACACCCTTACTCGTGTCTCACAGCTCTACACTCCCCACTTGCTAACCTTTTGCCAAAATGAAGCCTCTGATACCTTTGGAGAAGGGACAACGGGTCATCTAGTCCCCACACTGTCTCAGACGTTCAAGTGGAGGTGAAAATCACAGAGTTAAATATGACGGCTTGAAACAGTTGCATGAATGGGGTTGGTGTAAAAGGAATAACAGTGGTGTCGTTTTTACATCACAAACTAGAAATCACTTGGAGAGCGCAAACTTCCACCAAGGTAGCTCACATATTTTTGTTACATCTATAAGCAATAGTTCCATGATAAAGTTACCATGATCACAATATGATTCTTTGACCACAGCAAAATCCCTTCAGTAATTTTTGCGTTATCTTGCGAACAAAAAAAAATATGCAGGCAAAACATAACCTCCTTGGTTGAGGACCAAATAAAAGAGATCAACAGTTTGTCATACAAATCCACTGAGTATATTTTTAATCTGCTATGTCGTGGCAGTGGTGTTTCAACTCCAACAGAATTTAGTTGCTTTTTCCTTGCTGTGTGACAGAATCTTCCGAAGGCATATTTGAGTTAACAGATACCACTCATAACCAGCTTCATGGTGCCATGACATCTCTAACTAGAGCTTGAAGTTTTTCCCCTCCAGCTCGCTTAAATATCGGGGTATGTTTAGCTTGCTTCATGGTTCACCCCCAGAGCCTGGCCTCCCCCTGCCTTCAGATCATGGCACAGCTCCCCTGCCTTGTCTGGTGATTCCAGCCAACAGGGGATATGGTGTATTGTTGTGTTGGAGAGTCTCAGGTAATCAATGCCCTACAGTGTGAACATGCACATGAAGTGATGACACTAGTTTAATGTAATATTCTACACTCTGCTTGTGGATGGACTCTTAAATCTGCAGAGGATCTGGGACAGAGGGACAACCTCCTTTAACATGAACTCTGAGGTGTTAGGGCGAAAATGGCTGTTTTCACGCTATATGCTGTTTGGGTGGCTGCACCTCAGTTGTTTGAGAAGTAATTTCTGACTCCATCACGTCCACAGTTTAGAGCAGTCAAGACCTGGTTAAGTCCTCCTTGTCCCTCGGTCTGTCTTTATATTTTCATTTTGATATCATGTATTTGTTCTTGCACAGTTTTTTTCAAACTAGACTTAATTGTATGTTATTTAAATTTTACCATAAAATTACTCCTTTGAAAAAGTGAAACAGTGATTTTTACTGGTTGTGCTTTTTGAAGTGAACAAAGAGCACGGTCTGAACCATGAAATGTATTTTTTATTAAATGTAGAGCGCAGTATATAAGTTCTGATTAAAGAATTAAAACTTTTGCTCCACTGTTGTCCCAATCTGTAATGATGTACCACTCTGTCACAGTCTTTTACAGCCTGGAAAAAGGTAGTCTTTAGCCCTGTGTTTCAGTGATATTAAAATGTTTGCATGCATAAGTATATAATTGTTAAATGGCTTTAGAGGCCTCTGTGGGCATCAGGAGAAAAACTCGGATTCATCTAAGAGCTTCAACAAACAAAAAGTCTCAAGTTTCCACATCAGTATCCTGGTTTGACTTTATTTAGTTTAGTGTGACAAAATGTAAATGAATCATTCTGATGGTGGTGCAGCAGGAAGCGCATGTGCAGGGTTCCTTCTCATCCTGGAAAGCCTGGAAAACCTGGAAAAGGACTTACCAATTTTCAAGTCATGGAAAAAAAGTTAAATGGAAAACTTGAATTGTCCTGGAAAATTATTTATTTTCCTTCTACCTTTCTAGTAAACAAAAATCAAACAGCAAACAAAGTAAAAAGTTTTGGTAACAAATGTACACTTACCCAGTGAATATGAGTAGAGAAAATGATGGAAGTTAGGAATTAAATATTAAAACTCAAACAGTGGGACAAAAATAATAAAAAATAGGAAACAAAAATGGAAGGTACTTAAACACTAGAACAACAAAATATATTTTGTAAAGCAGAGTAAATTAAGATAAAAACTAGAAAAGCACTCTAAGAGCACAATAGCTCAGTTCCACTCATAAATTGTGATTTCCACCAAACATTGTCTATTTATTTAACATTGTGGAATGAAAAAAACAATCTGGCAGAAGTGTGATTATTGTTTATTGATTATTATTATTATTATTATCATTATTATTATTAGTATTAGTATTATTATTACATAGATATCATACAGCAGAGTGACCTAGTTAGTAGTGGGTCTTGTAACCTGTTGACTGAACCAATTTGCTGCTACTTGTACAGATGTTGGTGTTGCATGTGCTGCGGTGTTTCCAGTGGCCGATGACACCAGCCTTTTCGTCAGAGTAAAACCACGGTGCTTTGGTTCAGAGCACATCCGCTCTATGTGGAATATGGAGTGTTAGGTTTTTACGCTTTCACACACACAAAGGCTACTACTAGGGCAGACTATTTCCATACTGACATTATCAGCAACCTTGTTTTGATTAAAGAGGCTCCATCGGGAATGTCTTCCTCCTCTCCGCTGTGTCTGTGAGCAGAACAATGCATGCACAGCTTTCAGTGCTGATTAGCTGTTCGGTGTTCCATGAGACAGCAGACTGAGAGAACTCCTCCTCTGGCATTGCAAGGGAAACTGGGAAATGGAGTGACATAGGCTTGAAAATTTGCAAAACACTACAATTCGCAAAATGCCTGAATGAATAGGATTTGCCGTTATAAACTTTAATGCTTTTTTCCATCCAGTAGTTTTTGTGTAACCTTGCCAACAGGCAGACAGACAGACCCCTGCAAAAACATAACCTCTTTGGTGGAGATTAGAAAGTATGGACCATACATTTATAATAGTACAACACCACATAAAAGCCAGACTCAAAAGATAGCTAGCAGACAGTGTTCATGCCCGAGAGTTAAAATTAAATACATTTAAGTTCAGTATGATATGGTGGAGCTAGCTGGAGATATTGGTCATCAACCAATAATCTTGCTTTATAGGCCACAAAGCCTCAATTACTACAATTACAAACATGACACATAGTTGGCCATTTCATTAGGAACATTCCATTCCCATTATCAGTAATAGCTGTTAATGTAGATATTAGCATGATCTCCATATCCATGATCTACACATCTACAGTATCTATTTGTTTTATCACCACATAGGCGTGAGGTCCCTATGAAAATGGGATGTCACATCTCAAGAGGCCTTATACTTCATGGAGACAAATATGGTTGGGATGCACTTGTGGTCTGGGCATCCATGAGTTCGTCACTACCATAAATTCTTATTTTCAGTCAGAATATCATTGGTTATACTTCTATAAAATGATCACCACAACCATTCAGACATGAGGACCCTCCTGAAAACGAGATGTAGCATCTCAAGAGGCTAACCTCTAATAAACCAGGAGGGGAAGCTCATTTTTTTCCAGCCTACATCATAATTTTGTTTATTTATCTAAATGATCTGTGACCCTGTTTGGTGTCTTTTCCTGGGATTTTATTCCCCATAACTCACTTTTGACCAGACAACACATTTTATTTGTGACAGCACTTCCAATGAGCCAGCTCACCTTGTCATAACAGGAATGCTGAAAAGACCTGTTTCTTTTCCCCACCTTTTGCACTAAATCAATCTTAGGAGTTGATCTGCCCTGCTGTTTCACTCTAATTTTCTCTTTGTAAGGAAGACTATCAAATGGCTTCGCCAAAGTCTGGTCTACAACATTCATACTATCTGCCATGATGTGCAGCTTGCTAGCAGCTGGAGCTGCTACGTGACACGATTGACTGGCTGTGAGTGTGAGTGAAAGGGAGAGAAGATCCGCATCTGCTCGTTGGTGAAAAGAAAAGTGGCAGGAGAGAGTCTTCAAACACAACGCTAGTCGTTTTTAAGAAAGATAAAGTCACTGGAGATCGATAAAGCCTCCGGATCAGTCCAGAACAACTGAATGTAAAACTTAGTAGATGCTGCAGTAAAGGGTAATACTTCAAGATCGCTGATTGGCTCATTTCACTGTCAATCAAAAAGGGATTCGGCCTCAGACAGATCATCCAATCATCGCGCAGAAGCTGAGCGTCCAGGCCAGCCCACTGCCTCATTGACTCCCAGAGACGCTGAGCGTCCGATGGGCGGGACAAAGCCCGGCGTTTATCCAATGACCGTCCAGTTTCCACAGTGGAACAACCCACTCTAAGTTTTCCTGTTGAAGTCTGAAGAGGCTCAGCGTCCGACTCCAACTGCGCTGTGACGCTGCGGGGATAAATGAGAAGGAAGTTGCGCCAGTTACCTGTGATAAGTAGCTGATTCTGAACAAAACATGAAGGTATTCTAGCTCATATTTAGTCAATGAAATGTACACACAGCAGTACATATCACCACATTTTTGGGGGATATTTTAGGGGAAGCTGAGCTTCCCTTGCAGTCTTAGAGCAATCGCCACTGATATATATATATATATATATATATATATATATATATATATATATACATATACATATAGATATATATATATATATATATATATATATATATTTATATATATATATATATATATATATACATATATATATATATATATATATATATATATATATATATATATATATATATATATATATATATATATATATATGTATATATATATATATATATATATATATATATATATATATATATATATATATATATATATATATATATATATATATATATATATATATGTATATATATGTATATATATATATGTATATATGTATATATATATATATATATATATATATATATATATATATATATATATATATATATATATATATATATATATATATGTATATATGTATCTATGTATATATGTGTATCCATAAAATGAAGTGCTTTATGCTCTATGGTAAAGTGTCTTGAGATAACACTTGTTATGAATTGGCGCTATACAAATAAAGATTGATTGATTGATTGATAGAGGGCTACATTAGCCTGAGAGTTGCCCACACCTACATTTTAACTTTAGTTGGTTATGTGACACATGAATCTGTGGGTGTCGTTGCACGATTCTGTGATAACATTTGTCATAATTTCTAAGAATGTCAGAGCATGTATTATTTTCCATTTGTTACAGCCAGACCGCACATGTTGTAAATCAGACCTCTGGGGCAGAAGAGGCATACATATAGCAATCTGGGTAAATATACAAAATGTAGAAAAGGTATGTATATGTATGTGTAAGTGTGCGCATGTGTGTGTGGTGGTGGTGGTGGTGGTGGGGGGGGTGGCATGTCACTTCACACATGCGTCTCTAGTCAAACCAAACAAAGCCCAAAAAAGGAAAAAAAAAAAAAAAAAAAAAGCAAACCAAAGCCCAGGTGACAACAGGAATGACATATTTAAGACTTAGTCTTATTTTATTTTTGAATTTATTTATCTATATTTGTACTACATTCTTTAATAATGCATCAGGCCTAATTGGTTTGCTGGATGTCCTCGACCTTTTTCTTATTTTGAATTTGATTTATGAAACACACTTAATACGTAATACATACTTTATGAAAATAACGTAATCAAAAGTGTATCACTTTGGCATTAAATGAAAGCTTTTTAAAAACATAAAAAATTGCATTGTTGAGGCTCTACAGCTGTCAAGGTGAATAATAATAATAATAAAATCTGAATTAGAGGAAAAGGAGGGAAGAGGAGGAGAGGAAAGGAGAAGGAGAACAATAAGGAGGAGGTGGAGAAGAAGGAAGGAGGAGGAGTGGGAGGAAGAGTGGGAAGAAAGAAGGAGATGAAACAAAGAGAAGGAGGGGGAGAGAGGAGGAGGAGAGGAAGAAAAAAGAAGAAGAAGAAAGTTTACAAGATTTTTGAGAAGTATTTGAGGAGGATTTTGAAGTGGACTGGGAGCCAGTGAAGGTGTTGCAGGGGGTGATGCATGCCTTACACTCGGACTTCTAATGAAGTGTCTTTTGTGGACTTTATTTTTTTCTCCAACATCTTGGCTGCGCCTTTGCCAAACAAAAAGCCACGCGGATTCAAACGTCAGTGTAGGCTAAATGAAATCTCTAATATATCACAACATGACGTGAACGACGCAGAATGAACGCCACCCTGACACCCTAATAGCAACTTTGCGAACGGCTCCGTGCCATGGATGTATTAGAAGAACTGGATAGCGTGGCTCCGCCTTCTACCATGGAACGGATTTGAAGCCAGAATATCTTCCGTCAGGGCGCCGCCATTGTGCAACCAGTAGAGAATTTGGGCCATAATGCGGACGCAGCTGTCGTAAACGGTCGCAACACAGCTCAGCATGCGCCGTACACAATCATTGTGAAGCTGCCGTAAACCGCGGTCATTTTTAAACTCTAATAACTAATAAAAAATAAACTTTTCAGAAAAAAGAGGACTTGGAAAACACGCAGCCCAATAATACTTTCATATCACCACAGCATACGGATGGGAGAAATATTTCTACGAAGTGTATTAATTTTTTGAAGTTTCACTTCGGCCCGTCCAGATGAATGAGGGAGACGGAGATTTGACCTATACTGCAGCCAGTCACCAGGGGGAGCAGTTTTCGTGGAGGCTTCAATTTGAGCCCAGTGTCATGGCGTCCAAGTTTTTTACAGTCTATGCTCCGTGCACGGACTCTGCTTAGCAAACATTAGCCGGCTGGTGATGGAGTGACTGACAGCAAGGCATAATACATCCATGCAGCAGGGATAATCCATCCATGGGATAATCACACAGGGAGCGCCAGAGCCAATCACAGAGCTTGTGGGCGGTCCAGACTGAGGGAAGTCTTCGGCTTGAGCGGCCGTTGGTTCCTGGTGCTAGACATGTATCAGGCTATAGAGTAACATCACACTGTTTCCAGACGGTTAAACCTGCATGCAGGGGACTGAAATGGGCTTTTGAAAAAGTGGGGGGGGACATGTCCCCCGTGTCCCCCCCTAAAATTACGTCCATGAGTATAAGCCAGAATACTTGTATGTCTCTCTAAGTGGCCCTGTGATTGTCAGTAGATCGGTACAGGGTGTACCGCCTCTTTCCCAATGTCAGCTGGGACAGGCTCCAGCCCCCATACCACAAAGGGATAAGCATTATAAACAATAGATGGATACTGATACACAGACGTGCTGGTCAGCGGTTTTGTTTTTATTAAAAGTTGGATTTTCCAAAGTTAAAACATTTACTCTTTGATTATTTTAGGTATAAAGTCAGGTCTGATTGCCTTTGATAGTTCTTCTGCGTACTCTGCATACCGCCCGGTCATCTGAAAACAAAGGCAAAGGGAGCAGGTGAATTAGACAAAGGCAGAGCAGGCTGACCAACACCTGCAGAGACTTGAAGGGATACAGCAACTTTTTAAAAATTTGTTCCTTACCTCAGTCCTGAGTCCCTGAGGTAGACACTGTTCTCTAAACTCTGTGTGCAGTAACAAGTTTTTTTTTACCTGGTTACTGCAGTTTTTACTGCCTTATGTTATGTTATCTTTTACTATCATCGTATTATCATCATCTAGTCATAAACAGAGGTTTTGTTTTGGTGGCCAACTTCCGTGGAGGTTTGAGATGTGACGTTTGAGGGTGGGTCAAGTTTTTTGAAAGGCTCTTTTAAGTGAACAATGAGAACAGATTTACACTTGTGTATGAGCTGTTTGTTTTTGCACGCCATTTGCAATAAAGAATGGGTTGCAAACGAAGGGATGACTCACAACTAATAGCATTAATATATTTGTTTTGGCACATTTTCTTTCAGACTGGACATAATTGTTTGTTATTAAAATGTAACATTTTAAAATGAAATCACTTATCCTAAAAAAGTTCAAAAGTGATTTTTGAAGTGAACAAAAAGCACCATGAAATGTATGTTTTATTCAAACACAACTACAAATAATTTCACATCGATCACATCACAGAATCGTTCAAAAAAACTCGACTTTTCTTTGCAAATGTCACATTTCTAGTGCAAACCACCATGCTTGTGGGTAGGTAAACAAAAGAAAGCCTCTGTTTAGGAGTAAAGAAGATAATACTATGATAGTAGATGATAACATAAAATAACGCCATAAAAAAATAACAAGCACACAGGACTGTTTATCTGATGACTGTAGGCAGAGGCAGACTAACACTACCCCGTGTCTCCCCGTGTTTGAGCTAAGCTAACTAGCAGTGGATGAGCTCTGCCTGTCACTTCTTTATTCCATTAACATTTCTGACAGACACTTGACATGTAAGTCAAATTTATTCCATCATATTCCAAACATATGGAATGAGTTTTGTGTCAATATTGTCAAAGAACTCTCCTCACAGAAAAAAAAACTAAGTTCATAAAAACACTACTCATCCGATTAAGTTTAACTGGACACACAGAGAGGCTTTGACTAAACTTATGATATTCACCTTAAAGCTCCATTTGTCACTGATCTGTCTGTTCAGGTTGAGATCCATCTCTACCACAAGTAATCCATCCTTGGTCCTGGAGAGCCCTGGGGTGCGGCTTCCATCTGGAGCAGCCACGTAACTGGATCCGTAGAAGTGACCAAAGTCATGATGAGCTGCAAAAGAGAGCTGAATGACACCAATGCTGAAATAATTCAACATAATGCAGTCTTTGAGGTGAGACATGAGCTGTATTTTAAACCATAAACTACAATGGCAACAATGTGATGTGCAGTAAGTAAACATTTATGACATCCACAGAATGACAAAATTTCCCAGATGTCATACAAAACGGAAAAAAAAAAAGTAGTATGCATCTGATATGCCTACTTCACATACTGTTTCTAGAATTCAGAGCTTGAAAAGGGGTGAGAAAATCTTTTGACCACAGTGGAAATAGCCATGGAAATGCTAGTGTTATTATTAGCATTACTGCTGTCACACTCATTTTAAGGTAAAGCAAACAAAATCTCAACAAATTTACATTTTTGAGTCTATATTACATTTGAGCTGTTGCATACATATTAAACATTTAAAATGTGAAATGTTCAACTGTGAAAATCCTCAAAATCCAAATAAATCACTCCTAACATTATGCTTCCAGTCCATGAATTGATGCTAAATCAGTAATGTTAGTCATTAGGTTAGCTTCTGTTTGCCTTTGTTTTTTAGGGACAGATTCAGAAAACAGCTAAATAATTAATTAATTAGAGAAAGTACACAGCTATGTTTATTTTGATGATATAAACCGGGTTATTCATGTGTGTTTAATTTAGTTTTTGTATCTTAAAAATAGTTACTCTGGCCCACTCTAAAGATTGAAATGAAATGATGATAAATTTTCAAAGAATGCTGGTAAACACTAGTTAACATCACAAATGAAAACAAACACCAGAATTAAGTTTGTAAGGAATAAGTATTATTAATTTAATTTTAAATAATAATTTTAAAATTAAACTGTCATTCTAAAGGTGGCAAGAATATTTTACACCTCTTAGACCGACATTTTTTTTTTTTTTTTTTTTTTTTAATTAAGCTTGAGCAGATACAGGTCTTAGGAATACAGTATGATTCAGAGAACCTATCAATGATCCGCAGCTACTCAGTCCGGAGCATGTAAGCAAAATGTTTGAAGATGTAATGTCCTTGAGCTTAAGGATTACAGTCACAGGCTGAGGTGTTTGTTCAGCCTCCTCTTAAAGGCGTGAATACCCCTTGGTGTAATCTCTCCAACGACTTCAGGAGGAAGGCTGTTCCATACTGTGGTGGCAAAGTGGAGAAAGCTCCTGTCGAGGCATTTGGTGTTTGACTTGGGGATCTCCAGGGCGTGGCTTGGTTGAGTCTTCCGGGTGTGGGGTGGGGGTAGCAGTGCTTTGAGATCTGCTGGGCAGCTGGGAATGTGCATCTTATACAGAACGGTTGTTGCTGCAACCGCTCTACGATGACTCAGCTTGCTGATGCCATACTGTCGTAGGGCAAGGTCCTCATCCACCCCAATGATTTTTAAGGCCTTTTTTTGAATAGTGTCCAGCTGCCCAAGAATGGTCTGCGCAGCATTCATCCAGGCTAGGCAGGAGTACTCAATGCATGCAGTTCTCATAAAATTATCAGGCATTTTCTGCCTCTATTTCAGAGGACAGTACGATGAAGACAAAAAGTAAGTGTGTTCTGCAGGAAGGAGATCCCACGCAGGACTTGAAGTCAGACTGCCTAAGAAGAGAGCAACATGCACATGCGGAGCACAAACCAGGATATTTATTTCATGTCTTTCTGCATAGGGGCAGTTTAAAGCAAGAGAATGTTGACGCATACTACAGCATTTTTATGGCCTGAGCTAATTTGCATACCCATCACATCAGCACCTCATGTTTGTCTTTTCAGACAGTAGACACAAACTTTTTTTGTTTGTTTGTTTGTTTGTTTTTTTTTAAAGGTCATTAGTAGAGGAGAGTGCCAGAGTGGGGCCAACAATGACTGACCAGGAAAGTTTGTCCTGTTAAGTTACTTATTACAAACATAAACCATTTCAGATAGATCATCTTTAGTAATTATGCATGTTGATGAAATGGAAAGTTAGGAAGATATTTCTTACCCTTTTTCCCATCACCAGATGTGAATTCACTTTTGAAGTGTTCCTGTGAAATAAAAGAATCCACATCATTTTACACACACTGTCAACAAGAAGTCTGGCAGCTGAACATAAATAAAGAAGAGAGCAACCAGCCATGACAAGCTCTGAAGAGACCTGAGGAACATTTCCAGATAACTTCAATGTTAAAGCTTCATTTAGAGATTATTTGTGGTCATGAAATGTCACTAATGTGTGGAAAGCTACATCTGCCACTTCAAAAGAAAGAAAGAAAAATGAGATTGGAACAGATCCCTAAGTCACATTTTAATAAGAATAAAAAGGTTACAATTATGAGATGATGAGTTGAAGTTGAAATTACGAGATTTGCAAAAAGCTTGAGATAAAAAGTAAGTAGATGAATAGTTGCAATAATGAGGAATAAATATCAAAAATTATAAAGTTGTTATATTTATTATCATTGATATTAAAACAAAATTATGAGATGAACATAACAAGAGGAGGTAACTCAAAAGAATGAGAGACAAAGGCATAATTATTTTAAACAAATTAAAATTATGATTTAAAAAATCATAATTATTACATGAAATGTCCTGATTGAGGAAAAAAGTAAAAATGGTTAATGAACTTGAGCTAAGCATTTTTAATATAGATTTTTATGGCTTTCTGACTACTCAAAGGATTTTTAGACCACATATTATACCAACACATTTATACCAATTCCCTTTCACATTCACAAAATAGATAATTTTGACTTTTTTTCCTTTTGCGTATAATTCTGACTATTCTTTATAATTGTGAAATTTCATCTCAAATATTTGACTTTCTTCCATATAATAATAAATTTTTCAGTAGTATAAATGAATGGGTTTTTATTGACTCCATCTGTCATCTATGTGCATTAAATTATTATACAGCTGCGGATCCAGTTTTTAAACAATAACTTGTGTCATCAATACTGATGAGTTTCTTTGTTTGTAGAGAAACTTCTGCAGACTCCTGCCCCAGGAGGCCTGTACTTTGTTTAACTTACATTCAAGCTGCAGCATTATCTACAATGAATGATTTGCAAGACAATCTTTGCCTGAAGAATAATTATCCTATTCTGCGCCAAAGGTCTCCTGGAAAGTTTTCCACCGCACATTGCTGGTAGGTGTATATATCCAAATGACCCTGTACTTTATACCAGAGACACTGCTCTGTTTGGTTTCTCATGCTGTCATTTATCAGATAAATATAGAAATTTCAGAGTAGAACTTACCGTTCCAACGCGATTAATTGCACATGTGTAGCAGTGGTTGGCTATGGCGGCATTCCTGGCTTCTATTGGCCACATGGGCTCACTGCAGGGAGGACATGAAATTAAAACAACTCCAGTTCAGCAAAATAGAACAACAGAAATGTGCAGAAGAACAGATACAGCCAAAATTTCAACTTTATAGTATTTTACCAGTTTATAAAGGCATTCACTGCATGGTAATGGTCTGTCTTTATGGTCCCATGTCCTGACGTGTTTGACTGTTAACATCATGTCTTAGGACAAGGATTTGATTTAAGATGAATACAAATTTTAAAATATATATTTTGATCTCTTTTCCCTCTTCTTTGGGAATGCTTGGATCTGAGGCTATGGGACTGTTGAGGGAGCATAGGATGGATATGATCAAGAAGTAAAATATTGACCAGATTAAAAAGATAATACAATTTAATAAATATTTGAATTAAACAGCCTGTCCTCAAAGAGACTTGCAGTCTGGTTCTGTTTTCTGGAAAAATTCTGTCACCTGAGAGCTCCAACAGTGGCTGAAGGGTTGAAGATGATCTCAGCTCCGTTCATGCTGTACATGAACCAGTTGAGAGGATGATGGCGGCCATAGCAGATATTCACAGCAATTTTTCCAAACTGAGTCTGGAACACGGAGTGACCTGTGTCACCCTCCATGTAATATGTGGACTGAGGAGGAGAGAAGAAAGGAGATCATACAGAGGAACAGATGGATGGATGGACGGACGGACGGACAGACAGCGTAAAGACAGACAGACAGACAGATTCTTACTTCGTTAAAGTCTCCGATCCTGGGGATATGGTGCTTCCTGCTTTTCCCCAGCATGGCCCCTGAGTTAGAGATCACCACTGCTGTGTTCCACAGAGTGTTGTGCAGCCCCTCTCGCTCCAGAACAGGAGAGACCACCACCATGTTGTATTTCTTGGCCAGCTAATGACAGAATGATAATGTTATAAGGCTTGTGTTCTGCACTGCATTAGGCAGACGTCTGGAGCATCACCTCTTGGCAGAAGCGCGTTGTTGCTCCTTCTTCAGCAGACTCTGCAAACTCTGTCCATGGGTCTTTTTCTCGTGTGCAGAAGGCAAATGGCATGGCTGTGAAGAACTGAGGTGAGTCAGTTTCTGCTGTACCCAATGTGATCATATATTAGTTTTATGTAAATATTATAGATCTAACTCTTTACAAAACTCACTCCAGGTCTCCTGAAAGCAGACAATGTTCACTCCACACATGGCAGCTACCTCAACGATTTCACCGATCCTGTTATGTATGGCAGTGATCTAAGGAGACAGAAAGTCAGTGAACATTAAATCTGTTTGATGAAAAATGTTGCAGCCCTGACCTTAGACAGACCAAACATATGACTGGAGAAAGTGACAGATGTAGACAAGGTGCCTACAACAGCTCGTTGCAGTTCAACAAGAGGACAGCAGCTTCAAGAACAGAAAGACAGAATAACAGAGGCTACATTTTTCAAGACCCTTTGGCTCCCTTTAGCAACTAGGACAAACAATTGGGGCGTCGGTGGCGCAGGTGGATAGTGCGCTTGGTCAGTGTTCGGGAGGTTGAGGGTTCAAGCCCAGCTCCGGGCGACACATGGCGATGTGTCCTTGGGCAAGACACTTAACCCCAAGTTGCTCCCACTGCTGTGTCAGTGGCGTGTAAATGGGCATAAAAGGGCGTGAATGTGTTAGAGATACTGATGGATAACTAACATAGAAACTCTGATCCATCAGTGAGTGAATGGGTGTGAATGGGTATGAATGGGTAGGTGTGCGGTGTAAAGCAGCTTTGAGTCAAAGACTAGAAAAGCGCTATATAAGCTCAAGTCCATTTACCATTTACAATTCACCAACACATCCCTAAGTGACATACCTACTGAAGACTAAGAACAAAACAAAACTGTAGCAAAAGCAAGACTTAAAATAATCAGAAATTGTCACTTATCTATATTCTTCCATGAATTTGTCTCTGGCTAAGCAAGGGTTGTTGGTTTGTGACAGATCTGTTTTATGCACATTCTTGCAAGTGTGTTTTATGTATTTATATTTATGTTGTTTTTGCATTTTTTTTGTATTATTTGTTCATCATTTTTTTCTCTACTCTTGGATTTGTTGTTTTGGTGTATGCATGATGAATTTTGGGTAGTAGTCTGGTAGTGTACTGCTTTCTGTGTTTATATTTTTGTTATACTGGTTGATGTTATACACATGTTATACACATGGTGAAAGTGCAAATAAAATTTATATTTTAAAAAAAGAACAGAAATACAAACATGAAAATGTTGGGTAATGTAGTAATGCACTGCAAAAAATACATGAACAGAAAGTGCAATGTAAGTTAGAAACAAGACAAAGCCCAAAACAATCCAAACCCAAAAAATACCTGCTAGTGCAAAAACAAAGCAACAGCAGGTCCAACAACAGAAGTGCTCCAGGCCTGCAGGGGCTCTGTGACAGGAGGAGAGCAAGGAAGAAAAGTCCCCATGCCCCCCTGAAGAGACCAACCAGTGACGTCCTGCCATTAATACAGTATGTCCTCAGATTAAGCCCATTGCAGAATGTAGGCATGGTTAGAATGAATGTAGTTTGGTTAAAAATATGGCACGAGGCAGCAGTGAAGTGACCAATTACTATTAAGTGGACCTGCAAATCAATCAGAGCAGACTGGGCCCATGAAGATAAGGGATCCTTTAAGAGACAGGAGCTCTGACAAAGCATTTCAGACAGAGAAAACATACAGCTGGATGAAGGGGACTTAGTTCCGAAAAATTAAGGGTTTTGAACATACGTATGTGGTTGTTAACATACTCCAGCAATGATTTAGGGCAAAGTATGAGCTCTTAAACATTCCATCCTAACCACACCAGTTGAATCCTGACCTGATCCAGAACAGGGGCATCAGTGGGTAGAACAATCTGATGCTGGATGAGTCCGACTCGGATCCTTCGGGGTGGCCTCAGTTGTTCCTGTGCAGCTTCAAATCTGTAACCCTGAAGCTCAAAGCTGCGCTCTGAGGCCGCCTCCACAGCACAAGCAGGGAGGTCCAACTGCCTGTAACAGAGAAGTCTTTACACAGTGGAGCCAAGAGAATGGGCAGGATATAGACACGGAGTCCTACATAATAGAGGTCAAAGGTAAGACACTTTTTCTATTTATCTTTCAGGCCTTAAGAGTGAATTCTAAGAAAAAAGCAGAATGCTTACCCCATTGATTTCTCATACAAATGTGTTTTTTATAGCCATATGATTGAGGTGTTAATCAGTTTCTTTTATGATATTAGCTTGCCAGGATCATTAAACAAGATAGCAGGGATTAAACTATTCATCATGCTGGTTTTATCATAGACTAAGTCATGTATGGAAAATGCTTAAATGCTAAATATGGTCACAGTAGTTCATCACAGAGGAATCAACACGTAGGGGTCAGGGAAAATCTTAAATGGACTTGAGCTTATATAGCACTTTTCCAGTCTTTGACTACTCAAAGCTGCTTTACACCACAGGTCACACCTACCCATTCACACCCATTTGCTCTCACATTCACTCATTGATGGTTTTGAGTTGCTATGTTAGTTTTCCATCAGTGTCTCTAACACATTCACGCTCTATCGTGCCCATTTACACACCACACAGTGGGAGCAACTTGGGGTTAAGTGTCTTGCTCAGGGACACGTGTTGCCCAGAGCTGGGCTTGAACCTGCAACCTCCTGATCACTGGCCAAGCGCACTATCCAACTGCACCACCTATGCCCCCATCTAGATGGCACAGTGGAGCAAAAATCTACAAAGGGGTGCAACAAACTCTATTGCACTTTTGTATTTTATGGTACTAGCTGATCATTAATTCAGACAACACTGGTCTTCCTCAAAGGGTGGGTTTGGATTTTTTTTGAAGAGGGGTTGTATGAGGTACATGGAATTGGCCTGACTATGGCCACAGTGACAGAGATCAGTTCTGTACAAAATAGTTAGGATGGAAGCTAGGGCTATATATGGCTGCACATAATTTGCATAATTTAAAGTGTGAAGTAAAAACAAGTAACATAAACAGTGCTGGGGGAATGTATGCTATATTTGCTTCCCAAATGCAAGCACTTGGAAATTTTTATATGCACTGGAGAACATGCAGGAGGACCTTTTGAAGATGGAGAGTAAATGAATGAATGAATTCATGAATCCATGAATGAAAAATACACTCTCATCACCAGCTGATAGAGTAAGTTCATGTCATCAAACACTTGTACAGGCTAGATTCACAGTTTTAAAAACTCTTAGGAAAAAAGCAGAATAAAAGTTTATATTCAGTATAAGTGATTGGTGTTGACCAATTATTTATGGTAAAATGACACAAGCCATGGTTTAAATAAGTTTACTTGATAGAACCACTATGTTTGGTTGTTTTTGAGGTATTCAGAGATACATCAGTATGTAAGCAGCAAAGCTGAAAACCTACCTGACCTTCAATCCCTCAGGCAGCACTGCATTAAAACTGACATCACTCTGTAAAGGATATTACCACGTGTGCTCAGGAGCACTTCAGAAAGTCATTACCTGCTAACACCGTTTGCCGTTACATCGCTAAGTGCAAGTTAAAACTCAACCATGCAAAGCTAACGCTACAAACATTACAACAAAATCCAGAAAAACTGTTGGCTTTTAAGGGTTATATCTTTTTGCACAAGTACAAAAGTCAGTATCTGTGATGGTATGGGGTATGTTAGTGCCCATGGCATGGGTTAGTTGCACATTTGTGAAGGCACCATTAATACTGAAAGGTACATATGGAGCATCCAAGACATGTATTTTCAGGGATGTCCCTGCTAATTTTAGGAAGACAACGCCAAGACACATTCAGCACATGTTAAAACAGTGTGGCTTCGTAGTAAAAGAGAGCAGGTACTAGTCCAGACCTGTCTGCAGTCCACCTCTCTACCATTGAAAATATGTGGCAAATTATGAAGCACAAAAACATAAAACAGAGACCATGGACTATTGAGCAACTGAAGTCGCGCATTCAGCAAGGATCGGAAAAAATCCATCTGCAAAGCTTCAACAATTTGTGTCTTCAATTCAAGAAGGTTTATTAAGCCCTGTATAAAGAATGTTGATATAACACAGCTGTAAACATGCCCCTGACCCAGCTTTTTCTGAGTGTTTTGTTGGCATAAAATTCAAACTGAGTGCATATTTGAAAAAACAATTATGTTTTTCAATTGGACATTCAATATATCTTCTTTATAGAGTATTCAACTGAACATAAGTTGAAAAATAATCCTGCTTTCTGTTATATTCATATTTTACACAACATCTCAGTTGCATTGTAATAGAGTTATGGTTAATGGTGGTGTGCTTTAACACCAGGTCTAAGCCAAAGGTCTGACCAAAGTCCACCTGGTAGAACAGTAATAATTTACCGCAATTTTTAGAAATAACACATGGTTAAAGTAGTTCAAATCTGAACATACAACAATGTCTAAACTTACTGTGACTCCTTCCCAAACAGAATCCGTTTGACTTCTCTGAGCTCAGCTTCAGGTAGATGAGACTCCAGAGATTTCTCCAGAGATTCAAACTCACAAGCCGACATTTTTTCAGTTTATTCCTGTTGGTTGTTCCTCGACTGGAGAGTCCAGCGTTTGCTGCTGACAGACACAGAGTGCATATATAGATTACTCTCCTGTCATTGTATAATCCTCAGTGGTTCAAGAAGTCTTATGCAATAGAGGAATTTGGAATTTGGCTTTGTTTGTCGAGAGGTCGAAGAGGGGTGTTCGTGTCATTAATTAACCCTCCAGGACAACAGTACCTTCGGCCTCACAGCCTGCTGGTGGGGACAGACCTGGAAGAATCAGGGGAAACATGCATCATTTTTTCTCTCACAAGTCTCAGATGTTTCAGCTAAGCCTGTCATCTTTTCACATCAAAGCACAGATATGTGCCCAATGACTGCCTTGTTTTCAACTTTTAAGGACAATTATGGTAACCTTGCAGTGCAGTGCAGTTGGATCAGCCTGATCTTATGTCTGTGATCAGGCAGCTCAAATTTGCCAAGTTCCAATCAACAGTGATCATGAACATCCCAAGTGGCAGGGCCCAATCAGCATCCATTAGAGTAGGTAGAAGTGGGAGCTTTAACCAAGTTGATGGCAGGAAGCAAGTGGTTGTTCAGAGATTAACATAGATACTAACAGCTTCGGTAGTTGTTTAATCAGATCGGAATCACATTTCTTTATTGAAGGATCCATATTTTGCCCTTTTTCTGCAGTTTAACATGGTTCATTGATGTCTTCATGGGACGTTAGCAACATGCTTCGGTCAAAAAGCCCATGAATAAAACACAGCTGCATTCTTTCAACACTCACATAACCCCACTGTACAGAATGGCTGGTTTTGAGGACGGTTGCCTTAATATGCTAATGAGTCAGGGCAGAGCAGCATACATATGGGGACTACATAGTGACAGACCTGCAGCGTATCTCCTGCGAAGCAGCGCACAGTGCTGCTCCAGCCACGTGCCGCTTACAGTCCTGAACACACACAAACTGCAGATTCATACCAGTTACCAGATAACAGCAAAACTTGCTTCCCCAAAACATCGCAGGCAAATGCATAACATCCTAACCTGTCACCACAGCGGAACACAGCTGCAACTTAACCTACCTTCTGAGCTAACGTTAGCAGAAAGGAGGGGTAATGGGATGGGTAAAGGACCGATTATATTCAGCCAACTGTTTAACTCCTCTTAAATGTAAGACTGCTCATTCATTAAAGTTTATCCTTCAGACTTTCAACAAGAAACATTAACATTGATGAACATATTGTACATCTACCTCTGGTTCACTTTCCCTGCTGTTAGCATTAGTTAGTAGCAATGAGCAAAATAAAATAAACAGCATCATAATACTCACATTTTCATCATCAGGTTGGTGCTGAGCCTGGATTCAGAAAAAGTTGCCAGTCCTGTGTTGAACTGACTGAAGTTGAGGAAGCAGTCTGGCGTGAAGTGACTGGAACATACAAACAAGTTTTAGCCCACTGTAGCCGCTCATTCCCTTCAAAAATAAAATAATCTACTGGGCCCTTTGGTCCTCCAAGGTTGGTAGCCTGGAAGTCAAGATAAATGTGGCTGTTTACAGCCAGCAGCTGAGCAGTGATAGGTTTTGGGTGTAGACATGGGCTGCATCTCAGAGCTCCAAAGTTTCGTCCTCGCTTCCTCGACTTGTGTTGTTCACTTGCTTCTTAGTCCCGCCCACCAGAGATGCATGCCAAAGACGTGAGGAAATGAAGAGAGGAGAGAGGAAATGAGGAGATTCTTTTTAAAAGAAATGAGACGTCCTCTCCTCTGGAGCGTCACACGAAGCAACGTCTTTTAGTGATGACGGCATCACAGCTGGATATGCCGGTCCTGAGCACATGGGAGAAACTGAATTAAGGAAAATAATGTAAACTCCAGGGCGCTCGACCGCGGTAAATTCATATTTACTTTTACATCAATTTAACATGAATCTGTACATAAATGAAAAAGAAAACTGTCACGTCTTCCCAGGCCCAGAATGATAGGAGTTTTAAATTGTTATATTGCCGCCACTTTTGTGTTCATAAATAATGTGTTTATTCTGCTATAAGAACTTAACCTTTTTCAGTAAATTTTGAGGGAACATTAGGCCTCCACATCGGCTGCTTTGTGTGAAATGTGGATATAGCTTCTCTTGCGCCATGTTGACATTTCACACATGTGGGCAGCTGACGCTTTATAGCAGGCTCTAATAGGTCACAAAGGGGCGTGTCTGTCAGTGAAAAGACTTGCCTGCACTTGTGTTTCCTCGATTATCCCACCTCCTGAACAGTCTCCTCTCTCCTCTCTCCTCCAAGCGCATTTTGCGCTTTAGGACATCCTTCAATATGGCTGCTCAAAAAGTACTTCCAGTGTCGTGGAGGAGAGAGGAGAGAGGAGACTGCGTTTCAGCACATTGGGATGCACACATGGTGTATGCCGATCCCTCACCATGAATGTAAACAATATGGCGGCACTATACTCAGAAATGTCACTCAGGTTGACATAGGCTTATGCAAATAAAATTCTTGTTACATAACACTATATCCTCAAACTCAACAGCTTACCAAATAAGCTACCATGAGTTTACATTTAGGCTAAATAAATACAGCTCTTGTTGTCTACTCTCACATGTTGTGGGCTGGGAGGAAGGCTAAATACCCCAAAAAGGGTTTTTGCACAATATGGGACCTTTAAATAAAAAACAAATAACTCTATAAACTTCTCTAGAGAAAGGATATTTTCACTAACCTTCCAACATGTCTTGCCCGCTGTTTGCTTTACGAAGTGGCTCACATTTTGTATTGTACACCACAATAGTGGCACCTGCCTAGTACATTATCTGATTGGCCTGACGCAACAATTGTCCATTCACCTGCTGGATTTTCTTTTAAAAGGTTCTGCCCATTCCCAAACCTCTTGCAAGGTTTCTTTCCCTGATGGAATGGTGAAGTATTGTACTCTAGCTGTATATCCACTAAGAATCTATTTTCATTTTTTGGATTAAAATTCAGGTTTTGCCTTAACACTGGTTCAAATTCATTTTTAAAGACTGCCATCCCAGAGGGTGTGCTGAGCATATCAACATTTTAAACAGGGGCATAGTATTTTTTTTGCAACTTGTTTTCAGACATTTTTACAGAAATCAAAACTCACTTTAATATCAAATAATATAATACAACACTTGATAGTCTCTAAGTTACACTTGAGACAGTTATGGAAATCTTCAAACTCTAGTAGTGAAAATATTATGAAATATTAAAGAGTGAAATGTTTGGGGTGCTGGTTTGGCGTAGTGGTTAGCACCCCATGTACATGCTTCTGCCGGTCCAGGTTCAAATCCCACCTGTGACCAGTTTGCAGAGTGTCTTCCCCTACTCTCTCACCCCCTTTCACAAGCCTATCCACTGTCTCTCTCCTATCAATAAAGGCACAAAATGCCCAAAAATATACATTAAAAAGATGAAATGTTTTACATAACAATCATAAGCTTTAAAATTGAGACCTTGAGTCTCACAGTGATGCTGCGTACAAGCTTCAAAGGTATGTTTGCAATGCTAAAAAAATGATTTAATGATATTAAAAAGTATTTGTATTTTTTATTTACCTTAACAGAGTAAAAGTCACAGTGACAGTTCGTGAATGTCACTGTCAGGACATCATTGTTCAACTTTTTTGCATTGCAAATGAATAATAGCATTATTTTTAATCTAAATTGTTAAACAATAATAATCTCATGAATAACCCCTCCAGAGAGCTCTTGTTAATGATCATGAGTAATCTTAATAAAAATCCAAATAATCATCACATACATTGATATTTATAGATGTGGCCCCAACAGATTTTAGCACTTAAGTGTCCAGAGGAGAGCATGTAGGCTAATGGACTAGCACAAAGAAACAACAGACAGTTTTTCATATTTTCAGCTCTAATTTTTGCCAACCTCACTTTTTAATGAATTTCCTGTTTAAGATTAATATTAGACACTTTCAGCAGGTGGCTCATTTTATTTGTCTGCAGTTCCTCATGTTTAAATGGATGTAGTTAGACTAAGAAACCATAAGAGGGCAGAACAATACCGATCAAGGACTCATGCTCTTTTTTGATTATTCAAGATCACTGCCTCTGAGGTCTTTGATGAAGACCCCTGGAGACCCCTGTTCTGTGTAAAGCATTGGTAATGGTTTTATGATGACGTAATAATGTGCTGAAAGAAAAAAATAATAAATTATTGGCACAGTTATGTTTTTTTTTTCTTTTGCAGTTGCGGTCTGAGAGTTAAAATCAAAATGTTGATCAAACTGAGCAAATAAATTCTTCACACAGGACAGAAGACGAACACTTGGACTCTAAAAACAGTGACAACCCCATGGGGAAACTTTGAAAGAAATGATCTGTTGGCCCGTAACCTGAACTGCAAGGGGAATTAAGATAAAGGCTGGGAAAATAAAGAACTCCAAAGATAGTTTGACTGCTTTGCAAATGTTTCCCAGAATGAGTGAACCAGATCTCTGACTCTGTTCTGAAGACATCCTGAACATGACCACAAACTTTTACCTACACCTACTGAATAATGTTATAACCACAGCTGAACATCCCTATATCCATGACAGCTTATTTTAAAAGAATTGACACTTGCATGTCCAAGTGCATGTGGCAGATATGGGGTTATTCAATGCAAGCTTCGACTTTGTGTATACTGAACAAAGTCTAGACTCTCGTATTTATTCCAACATTGACCCACTGTGATAAATGCCAACAACATTGTGGTTCTTTTATTCATATGTTTTGGATATGTCCATCCTTGCATACATGCTGGGTTTCTATGTTTTGTACTCTCTCTGGTGTATTTCAAAAAACTTTCGAGCCATGTCCACTCATGACCCTATTTTGATGTCTTATCATATTCCACTTAATTATCAAAATACCAATCTTATATTGCTGCTTTTCTAATTTTGCTTGCTAGACGTCTAATTTTGAGACATTGGAAATCACAATAGCCACCATCACATTCATTGTGGATTAGGGATTTATTAATGTTTTTAAAAATTGAAGATTCAACACTTATAGAGAGGTTATATGTCTAAAGTGTGGCAGTCGTTCCTCCAGTATGTAGAGGGTCTGGACTTACAACCTCAAGATTCTTTGTAAGCTTTCTGTTCATGTACATCCATTTCATGACCTATGACTATGAATTTCCTCATGACTTATATACCTGAGACCCCCTCCCCACTCTTTTCTTTCTTTATTTTAACTGATAACGATTAATTAATTATTAATTAATTAAATTATTATTATTATTATTTAATCTTCTTCTCCCTCTTGTTTGTACATATGTCCTGTTGCTGTTCTTATTATTTTACCTCATGGCTCTATCTTTTATCTTTTATGTATGCAAAAAATTAAGAAGACTTTCAATAAACAAAGTTTATTTATTTATTTATTTATTTGGTCTAGTTTTCATTGTGACTCTCCCTGATCCAGCTGTATTCTCTCTCTGCCTGGACACCTTGTTAGACCCCCTACCACATTAGGGCTCCCCATCCCCACATGGGCCCAGTCTGCCATGAGTCAGGATTCCCCCAAAAAACCTGGGGATGCACGATATTATTGAAACAATAACAGCATTGGCAGGTTATTGCCTAAAGCGGTTAGTATCCGTATGGGCCAATATGAAACTGTTTACTGAAATCTACAGCCGATATTTATATTTTAGTTGGCCATCCATATCCCAAATATAGGCTGTAATATTGGCAGAATGTTCAAATGCACTGTAATGGTTTACCTCATCTTTACTTAATGTCTCTTATCTAATTTAGGAATAAAATGTGTTCTTCTTTGTTTACATCTGTTTCTTACAAAATATACTATCAGTATGAAAGCAACAGTTCAAATTTTGTAAAGTAGAAATGTAGTGCTCTTGACAAAAAAACATATATTCATATATATATATATATATATATATATATATATATATATATATATATATATATATATATATATATATATATATTAAAACAAAAACTCTTCTCTCACCCACCCACCCCCCTCCCCTGGTGGGGGGGTGTGGCTGTTCATCCTCTTCAGCTCGGGTCCTCTACCAGAGGCCTGGGAGCTTGAGGGTCCTGCGCAGTATCTTAGCTGTTCCTAGGACTGCACTCTTCTGGAGTGAGATGTCTGATGTTTCTCCAGGGATCTGTTGGAGCCACTTCTCCAGTGTGGGGGTCACTGCCCCAAGTGCCCCGATGACCACAGGCACCACTGTTGCCTTCACCTTCCAGGATTTCTCCAGCTCCTCTTTGAGCCCTTGGTATTTCTCTAGTTTCTCGTGTTCCTTTTTCTTGATGTTGCTATCACTTGGGATGGCTACATCTATCACAACGGCTTTCCTCTGCTGCTTATCTATGATCACAATGTCCGGTTGGTTGGCTATTACCATTTTGTCTGTCTGTGTCTGAAGTCCCACAGGATCTTGGCTCGGTCATTCTCCATCACCTTGGGAGGTGCTTCCCATTTTGACCTTAGGGTCTCCAGTTTGTACTCTGCACAGATGTTCCTGTACACTATACCGGCTACTTGGTTATAGCGTTCCATGTATGCTTTTCCTGCCAGCATCTTACACCCTGCTATTAGGTGCTGAACTGTTTCAGGACCCTCTTTACATAGCCTGCACCTTGGATCTTGCCTGGTGTGGTAGATCTGGGCCTCTATTGCTCTGGTGCTCAGGGCCTGTTCCTGTGCCGCCATGATTAGTGCCTCTGTGCTATCCTTCAGTCCAGACCTCTCCAGCCATTGGTAGGATTTGTTCATATCAGCCACTTCAGTTATCTGTCGGTGGTACATCCCATGCAGGGGTTTGTCCTCCCATGATGGTTCCTCTGGTTCCTCCTTCCCTGTCAGTTTCCACTGTCTGAGACACTCACTAAGCGCTTCATCTCTTGGGGCCATCTTCCTGACATAGTCATGGAGCTTGGATGTTTCTTCTTGGATAGTGGCTCTGATGCTCACTAACCCTCTGCCTCCATCTCTGCGCTTCGTGTATAGCCTCTGGATACTGGACTTGGGGTGGAATCCCCCGTGGTGAGCAACTTCCGAGTTTTAACATCTGTGGCCTGAATTTCCTCCTTTGGCCAGCTTATTACCCCAGCAGGGTATCTGATCACTGGCAGGGCATAGCTGTTAATTGCCCAAACCTTGTTTCTGCCATTGAGCTGACTCTTTAGGACTTGCCTTACTCGCTTCAGGTACTTGGCCGTTGCTGCTTGCCTAGTGGCCTCTTCGTGGTTGCCATTTGCCTGCGGTATGCCAAGGTATTTGTAACTCTCCTCCACATCTGCTATTCTGCCCTCTGGGAGTGTTATGCCCTCTGTATGGACTACCTTCCCTCTTTTTGTCACCATTCGGCCACACTTCTCCAGTCCGAATGACATTCCGATGTCATTGCTGTAGATCCTGGTGGTGTGGATATGTGAGTCGATATCTCGCTCGCTCTTGGCGTACAGCTTGATGTCGTCCATGTAGAGGAGGTGGCTGATGGTGGTCCCATTTCAGAGTCGGTATCCGTAGCCAGTCTTGTTGATTATTTGGCTGAGGGGATTCAGGCCTATGCAGAACAGCAGTGGGGACAGAGCATCTCCTTGATATATACCACATTTGATGGAGACTTGTGCAATTGGATTGAAGTTGGCCTCAAGGGTGGTGTTCCATTGCCTCATTGATAAATTTATTACAGAACTTAACATTTAGGAGTTATCTTAAAAAAACATAAATCAAGTCAACAAAACAACATGAAAAAAATGTATGTGAAATACACTGACGTTTTCATAGGAAGCAGTGCGATGCAAAAATGTTAAACATTTCTACAGTGTTGGGATCCATGTGCTCTAAAAGGAACATTTCCCTGCGGAAGCCTGAACCAAAGTTGGCTGACCATCTCACCCCCAGGTTTCACACGTAGGTGTGAACCCTCTGATAAGAAAATTAAGACCCTGCTCTGCTATGCAGTTTGGCTCAGTCTCCTTTTTTCTGAACCATGAGTGAAGAGTGAAGGTCCTCTCCTTCTCACAGCTCTCAAGAAAACAACTCAAACCTTCTTCCGCAGTCCTGCTCAACACAGACTGTAGCACCACGTAAGCGACACAAGAGCCTAAGAAACAGGAGTTCCTAGTCTAAACCACAAGAAACAACACAGCAGAGTTAGCATCAAGCTGGTAACTCAAAGGACAAAGGAGCAACAGAGGACTTCAGAGCCAGGAGCTGGAGGGACAGACCGGCCTGGGATCCACTGGGAAACCACCAAACTTGCAGAACTGGACTTTGCAGGGCAGAACCTAAAAGGACACCTTTTCTTCTCATGGACTTGGTAATGTAACTGGGCCTTAGAGAGTTTAGCATAGCAGGGCTAAGCACAGGACTATTTTGTTGAAACAATCACTGCATTTCTTTATTGAATATGTTCTTTCAGCTTTAAGCTACGGCTAACTGCTGCTTATCTTACATTGTCCACTTCATGTAGAGACATCAAGCTAACATAAAGACACCATTTCTAACCTCCACCACTCCCCATGTGGTCCTGGTTGTAAATGCCTTTGAGCCATGCCGGAGAGGTAATACAGATTGTTAAACTTTTCAAATTTCTGGGTATATCTATTGACTTCAATCTAAAATTTAAGAAACATGTAAAAAATGTCTGTAGAAATTTGAGAGCCAGCCTTATGAATTTCAGACATGTCAGACATCAGTTACCTTTATCTGCTGCTAAACTTTACATGCACTCAATGATTTTTTTCTCAGTTATCTTACTGTATCACAAGCTGGTCTCAGGCTGGAGCAACCACTCTCAAACCATTATACAGCCTCTATAAACAATCTCTGAAAACTCTAGATAAAAAACCAAGGGACTATCACCATTGTAACATCATTAAGAAGTATAACTTAATGACCTTTGACAGTTTTCTTTATTATGCAGATATGTGTTTGATGTATAAATTAATTCATGACCAAGCCCCACCACCACTTAAACAATGTGTGCTACTCTGCGCGAACAGTCGCAGAGAAACCAGGGCATCAGACTGCACAGTTAAACTGAAGAAAACTGCTTTTGGTCAGTCTGCTTTCTCAGTTAAAGCAGCAGAGAAATGGAACTTAATGCCTACTCAAATTAGGGATTCCGCTACCCTGTGTTTTTAAAAGCAAACTGAAATCATGGCTAAAGCAAAAACAATCATGTGACCATTGACGGAATCTCTGAATACAGACAAGAACAATGAAATGTTTTAGTGTGCTGTTAACCATGGACTATTATTGAATGTTGTTGTTTTAAATGCTAATTTATCTGGTTTATAACTTTTGTATTTCAATATGGTTTTTTATTGTTGTATTGTATAATTTATTACTGTATTGTATATTTTTCTGTTTCTTGCCCAGGGACCGCAGATGTCAATTAGCTTATAGCTAACTCTGGCTTGACAGTCCTTGTCTTGCATGGCCCCTGTTAAATAAACAAATAAATAAAATAAAATGTGGCGTTAAGACACCCTTGTGAGGCAGCCATCTTGCCTTTGTCTGTTACACACACACACATAAACACACTCAAACACACTTATACATAGGATTTTGTTCAGTTATATATTGTATGTTTACATGTTTTGTTTATCAATAAATGATTTTGAACACAAAGTCAGTTGCTGGTGTGTTTATGTTGTATAACAAAGAATCTTGCCAACCTCTTCTCTGCAGAACCCCTAAATCCTTTAACTTGACGTACAATTCATTAGGTAACTTTGGTTATTTTTATTAAGTTAATTATAAATCTTGGTTCTAAATTAATAGTCAGTAACCTTAATGAGGCTAACTTAATAAATTGACTATCATTTCCCTTTATGGGTGGTGCCTCGAGGTTCAATGTAAATTATACCCCATTAGATAATTTAAATAATTATTTCTGATAGCCAATATTATTAAGTGACACAGTGAATAGTTGTCCACTGATCATAAAGCACAACAACAGTTAGAATAAGACTACTCTAAGTTCATTGAAATAGAGAAAGAAGAAAGGAGCAGGCCAACTGTTAATAATTAATCTAAACTGATCAGGTGGTATTTCTTGAGCTGGATTGGATCAAAGAATAGAGAGCCTTAGAAATGTCTTTAGGATTTAAAAATGGAGTTATTGGTAATATTCTGTCTGTGCATTTCTTCTTAGATCCTTGAACAATGTTTTACATTGACTTAACAAATTTGTCTCTTTTACTACAAACACACTAATTGAGTTGACTGATTAATCAAACCTGCATTCAAACAAAACTGCTTCAGTTCAGATCCTTTTCAATTAGGACGGTATCAGGACAAAACTAAGAAGGAACATGCTCTTTATAGTGACTAATTAGCAAGCAGCATGGTATTAATTAGCATTTTAATAAGCAAGGTGTATAAGAGCTCATATTTTGCCTTACATTTTCTTATTTTTATGACTGATGTTCTCCATCACTAATGTTACAAAAACATCTAGTTTTGTATACAGAGTGAGCCTGATCCAGCTAAATTCTCTCTCTGTCTGTGACTGTTAGAGCTCCTGCACTTTTTAAGAAGTCTTATTGTGGTTCTTTTAGTTTTATCTGCCCTTTAGTGTGTTTAACATGTCTTCTCTGCACAATAGAGCCAACCAGCTGGTGATAACAGGCCCACTGCAAAGCAAAGATTCTTCAATGAAAGCAGAGTTGTTCCATCTACCAAGGAGATGTCGGTAATGGCCAAACTTAAAAATTATTCAATTTTGGTGGTGATCCAGATAACTACTATTAGTGAACGATCATTTTTGCTCAATAACTGTCTACAAATAATGATATCAACATGATTCTGAGTGCTAAGTGGGGGTTTTCAGGGTGAAGGAATCATACTATGATGGTAACTTTATCATGGAACTATTACTTCTCGATGTAACAGCAACATATACCTTCCTTGGTGGATTTTTTTGATCTCCGAGAGCTTAATAGTCAATAATATGGCCCAAGGAGCTCTGAACTGACCAATCATCTCAAAGACAAAAATGAACTATTCATGTGGAAATATACTCATGTTGCACATCAAATTAAAACAGATTTGATTTTTACACACACCAAATGCAAAGTCGCCACAAAGCAAATTAATTATCAAATATCCAAATCTGCTGCACTTTGATTCAAACTTGGGGTGCTTTGTAGGAATTTCTTTGAATGGGAAAATGTTAAGAGTTTTGGTTGATTTTTTCCAAAAAAAAAATAAAATAACATATATTGATTTGTTTTATTTTTGTTCAAAAACAATAAAAATTGCCATGGATAAGCAGTAGAACATAAAAAACTGTTGTAATTGAGTGTAATGAACACCAAAAGTGACATAAAAGTGAAATATATAAAGTTGATATGTCAGAAATTGCAAATGCTACTAACGGTGCTGAAATGTGTCAAATTGTGCCAAGATTCAGCCTGACCTCTCTGTAGTTAAACCTCTCTAACTTTTCTCGACATCACTTTATCAGACTTAAACTTGGCAGAAATAATGTTCACATATTTTGACATTCAGTCATAGAGTTCTAAAGCTGCAACTCCATCATTCCAAAGAGGTATTCACAATAAGAACTTTTTATCGGTGAGGAGGAAATTTGCTAATTATTATGACTTCTATCTTCATCTGCTCTGTCAAGTGTTATCTTTATTATGACACCAAAATTATTCAAACAGACCTTGTGGTTGCAGAGATATACCCTTTTCTTTATGAGTATGTCATGTTTGAGCGGCAGGCTTAAAAAAGGGGCTGAAC
Organism: Scarus forsteni; assembly: GCA_036419115.1. NCBI lineage: Eukaryota > Metazoa > Chordata > Actinopteri > Labriformes > Labridae > Scarus > Scarus forsteni. Next base: position 1,055,295 of record JAZDUH010000326.1, on the reverse strand, counting down.
GGGTTAACATTAACATCTATAGTGATCATAAACTAGAGAGGACTGATGTTGATTGATGTAGCAGCATATACAATACAGGCCAAAAGTTTGGACACAACTTCCCATTCGATGTGTTTTCTTTATTTTCATCACTATTTACATTGTAGATTTTCACTGAAGGTATCAAAACTATGAATGAACATGTATAGATTTATGTACTCAACAAAACTGTGAAATAAATGAAAACATGTCTTATATTCCAGTTTCTTCGAAGTAGTCACCCTTTGCTCTGATTACTGCTTTGCAGACTTTTGTCATTCTCTTTATGAGCTTCAAGAGGTAGTCACCTGAAATGGTTTTCACTTCTCATGTGTGCCTTGACTGGGTTAATTAATGGAATTTCTTGCCTTTTTAATGGGGTTGGGAGTCTGGGACCATCATTTGTGTTGTTCAGAAGTCAGGCTGATGTACAGCTCACAGCCCTATTAGACAATTTTAAAATTAATATTATGGCAAGAACCAATCAGCAAGGGAAACAAGTGGCCATCATTACTTCAGCGAGAATCTACAATGTAATTAGTGATAAAAATAAAGAAAATGCATTGAATGAGAAGGTGTGTACAAACTTTTGGCCTGTACTGTAGCTGAATTGCCATTAAAATGTGTTCAACTGGTCTAAAAATATGGATTTATGTTAAATGGTGCCATTTCTGTTGATTGTTGATGCAGGAGAGAGCAAATGGAGGGCAGGGCCATGCAGCAGCCTGTCCATGATTGTTTGTCACAGCCACACTAATACATGTGTGCTGTTTATGGGAACTATCATGTCATTAATTTTGCTGATCTCTCTAAATATGCAGTAAACTGAAATAGAGCTATCAGGCAAAGGGAAGTGAAAGCAATACTTCTCTTGTTTTCTACACTGCTGCCTTTCACGGTGCTCTTAATGAAGCATGATTTGGGCTTTTTGTTAGCAGTAGTGAAGAATTAAAGTGAAAACTCTCATAAAGGCGATCCAACCCCTATTCAAAGAAAATAAGACCAGTGCATCAATCACTACTCATCACTTTTCTTGAACTTGACAATCCGTTCAGTCTGTCAAGTGCCCCACATGGTTTATGTGCCACATAATTTATTACCATTGAGCTTTGAAGCAGATTTTACGTCAATGTTTTTAAAAAGAGCTGCCAGCCTCTTACATTAAGGCTATTTGCACATTTCACTCCACTGCATTTAACACACACACAGGCGGGCAGATGAGTTGGGATTCACTTACTTGATATCTTGGTAAATATAATTTTATACCTTAGTTTGAAAGGGGTAGCAAATGATGTCTGGAATAAGACTTCAGCAACAGACTGGGATGTCCAGTGATCTACAAAACCCCAAACCAGAGAAGTTGGCACGTTGTGTAAATCGTAAATAAAAACAGAATACAATGATTTGCAAATCCTTTTGCACTTATATTCAATTGAATGCACAGCAAAGACAAGATACTTAATATTCGAACTGGTAAACTGTGTTATTTTTTGCAAATATTAGCTCATTTGGAATTTGATGCCCGCAACATGCCATGATTGGGTATAAAAGCAGCTTCCCTGAAATGCTCACCATTTTGTGAACAAATGCGTGAGCAAACTGTCCAACAGTTTGAGAACAACATTTCTCAACGAGCTATTGCAGGGAATTTAGGGATTTCATCATCTACGGTCTGTAATATCATCAAAAGGTTCAGAGAATCTGGAGAAATTACTGCACGTAAGCAGCAAGGCCCAAAACCAACATTGACTGCCCGTGACCTTCGATCCCTCAGGCGGTACTGCATCAAAAACCGGCATCACTGTGTAAAGGATATCACCACATGAGCTCAGGAACACTTCAGAAAACCACTGTCAGTAACTACAGTTCGTCGCTACATCTGTAAGTGCAAGTTAAAACTCTACTATGCAAAGCCAAAGTCATTTATCAACAACACCCAGAAACGCCACCGGCTTCGCTGGGCCCGAGCTCATCTAAGATGGACTGATGCAAAGTGGAAAAGTGTTCTGTGGTCTGACGAGTCCACATTTCAAATTGTTTTTGGAAACTGTGGTCGTCTTATCCTCCGGACCAAAGAGGAAAAGAACCAGCCGGACTGTTATAGGTGCAAAGTTCAAAAGCCAGCATCTGTGATGGTATGGGGGTGTATTAGTGCCCAAGGCATTGGTAACTTACACATCTGTGAAGGCACCATTAATGCTGAAAGGTACATACAGGTTTTGGAGCAACATATGTTGCCATCCAAGCAACGTCTTTTTCATGGACGCCCCTGCTTATTTCAGCAAGACAATGCCAAGCCACATTCTGCACGTGTTACAACAGCGTGGCTTCATAGTAAAAGAGTGCGGGTACTAGACTGGCCTGTCTGTAGTCCAGACCTGTCCCCCATTGAAAATGTGTGGCGCATTATGAAGCGTAAAACACAACAACGGAGACCCCGGACTGTTGAACAACTTAAACTGTACATCAAGCAAGAATGTGAAAGAATTCCACCTGAAAAGCTTCAAAAATTGGTCTCCTCAGTTCCCAAACGTTTACTTAGTGTTGTTGAAAGGAAAGGCGATGTAACACAGTGGTAAAAATGCCCCTGTGCCAACTTTTTTGCAATGTGTTGCTGCCATTAAATTCTAAGTTGATGATTATTTGCAAAAGAAAATAAAGTTTCTCAGTTAAATATCTTGTCTTTGCTGTGTGTTCAATTGAACACAAGTTGAAAAGGATTTGCAAATCATTGTATTCTCTTTTTATTTACGATTTACACAATGTGCCAACTTCACTGGTTTGGGGTTTTGTATCCAGTGTAGACAACAATCTAATCCATTATTTTAAAACAATTTATATATCTTTCTAATTCAGTTTGAGAGTCATGAATCAAATATTAGACTTCATATCATAATATTAGCTTTGTGATGTGTGTGACAGACTTGACAGCTTGATAGCTATCCCAGCATTGCACTTAAGGTGAAGGAAAAGATTTTTTCCCACACTGTTGCCTTGCCCCAACAATGAAGCCATAGAGTGGGGCGGGAACGATGCTGCCTTCCACTAACCTCGGAAATGGGAAGAGGGAAGTATGAGTGACGTCATCTCTGAGTTATCAGTGTTCCACCTACAAAGTGAGAAAAAACTTGCCGATCTAGCAGGCCATTGTTAGTTAATGTAAATATCACTATGGCAACATTTCCATAAATACAAAACAAGTCAGAAGTGCAAATAAACAAAATATTACAGGAGCTTAATTACTGTTTAAGTTCCAGTTGAAATTTCCCAACTGGAACTTGGAAATCCCAATTTCCCAGCACAACTGGAATGCAGCATGAGCTCTAAAACGTGGAAGACAGTTAGCATTAGCACTTCCTGGTTCCAAATCCCAAAACTATATTTAGAATATCAGCTTCAGATGAATGCCTGAAATAAGGTTGTTGTGATAAATACACAATGCTTGACGAGACATAATGTATCTGATGTCCCCAGCTTCTGACCTTTAATTTTACTCTGTGTTTGAATCAATGGCTGCAAATGACCTCCTGATAAGGACTACAAAAATGGCTGGAGACCCAACTGTATGCATTTCTCATCATTTTTAATAATCAATAATCCATATACATCTGCCAAAGAATTCCTGAAATAAGAGGTCAGAACAAGATGTTATGTACATTGGAAATAATGCTGTTGCTTCAAGTTGAACCCCCCTGTTGTAGTTCCATAGCATCTTAGTAACTGTCCTGTCCCAAAACCTGAGCTTATAAACACCCAAATGCATGCTCTCGTTAAGGACCGTAGCGTGTCCCATTTCCAAAATGTTGTTGTCTGAGGGAACCCTCTTATGTCCTTAATGCACTTTTCCCCCATAAGCACATCAGACCACACTTCCTTGAAGACTATTACCCAGCATCCATTGTTGTGTTGCAACATTTCGAGCAGCCAACCAATGGTGGAGCAGAAAGGTTGTTCCCCAGGAGATCTGGCAGGCAGGAAAGCCAAACGAAGGTAAATTGAAAAAAAAAAGCAATGTGGCAGAGGGGAAATGCAAAATGGAAAGTTTAATAACAAGAAATGTATGTAAAGCCACATTTATTTACCAGGTTTTGCTCTTATTTCCTTATACAGACAGAGCAGATGGTGTAAAAATCAATAAGTTCAGGGCTACTCATGGGGCACAGTATTAAGAAATGTTCAAGATTTATGACCATAAAAAGAGTAGACAGGTATGTGACTTAATAATACATAGATGAATGTCTCTGTCAGTGAAAACACAATTGAACGCACAACAGTATGTACAGAAATTGGGAAATAATTTTCCTGATGATGTACTTTGGTAATTTTTGAGCAAGCTGCAGAACTGTTTATTACGGAGCCCCCCTGGTGACATTGGATAGAAAAAAAATAATGCGTGGCCACGAGATAGTAATGCGTGGCGATGAATGCAGATAAATAACGCGTGGCCACGAGAAAGTAATGCGTGGCGACATAGTTAATGCGTGGCCACGAGATAGTTAATGCGTGGCCACGACAAAATTCACCTTTAGTATAGTATTGAGATCTACCAGTTTCAGAGCAATACAGACTGTAGCCCCTTAATTTGGACAATTTTGAATACATTTCTCATTATTTTAATTTGGGAATGAACTACAATGACATTCTTAAGTCACTTGCGATTAGGCATGGAGTAATTCTTAGCAAGAGACACTTAATTCGGCTGCTCTAAATGACTGCGGGCATACCATCCGTGCTTCCATGATTCTGTTGCACACTTTGCCCAAATATTACGGATTTGGATGTGCTGTCAATCAATAATGCTACAGTAAATTTTCAGGAAAGAAGCACAGAGGTAGGCCTACCTGGGAATGTACTGTACAATATTTTGTTGGACCTCCTATATCATAGGAACAAATTAGATTTAATTTTTTTTATAAATTTTACTGATTTTTCTGATATTCGTTTAAAGTAAAATAGGCGTCAAATGCCTGATTTAAATGTGATTGTAATCAATAATGTGCCACTGAACGCACCATCGTCATACCTCCGTAACATTATATAATATTGCAAAGTGTGCAACAGAATCACGGAAGCACGGATGGTATGCCCGCAGTCATTTAGAGCAGCCGAATTAAGTGTCTCTTGCTAAGAATTACTCCATGCCTAGTCGCAAGTGACTTAAGAATGTCATTGTAGTTCATTCCCAAATTAAAATAGTGAGAAATGTATTCAAAATTGTCCAAATTAAGGGGCTACAGTCTGTATTGCTCTGAAACTGGTAGATCTCAATACTATACTAAAGGTGATTACTTTCTCGCTAGATTTATCTCGTACACGCATTAACTATATCGCGTGGCCACGATTAACTATATCGTTTCTCGCGGGCCAATAATTAACTATGTCGTGGCCACGCATTACTTTCTCGTGGCCATGCGTTATTTATCTCGTGGCCACGCATTAACTATATCGTGGCCACGCATTACTTTCTCGTGGCCACGCATTATTTTTTTTCTATCCAATGTCACCGGGGGGCTCCGTAGTTTATAGAACAGAAGCACAGTATTAATTGGGCTCTGTTCCTTTATTTATTTTTTCTCTTGAGGATTGCCTCTTGATTGCAAGGTGAAAGGCTGCAATAAGTTTGCAAAAGTGTCTAATTTATGTTGAGAACAGTTTGTTCTAAGCAGAAACACACCTAAGTGCCCTTTTAGCAAAGTGCACTTCCAGGAAGGCTTTAGGGCACAAGTGCAGGTACTGGGACAAGGCCAACAGCTACTTTGGCTGATTGTGGTTACAGGGCTCTGTAACCAGAGTTTTGACCTCAGACCAGAGTGAGACTTTTGCTGGCTTGTGATAAAAAGTTAGAACAGCTGTCATATTCCCCGAGATGAGGTCTTATTGTTTCCATTAGTGTAATTAATTTCATGATTCAATAGGCTACAAAATCTAGTTATGAGATAACTTAGTATACTCATGTGATAAGGCACTGAGGATGTGTGTGTAGTATACATCCTTTGTGGGCTGATCAACCGTATCTTACCCGGATACACCAGTGCTATTTTCTGATGGATGATAGCTGTATATTATTTGATTAACTGATGGGTAGTTCATCTTATTGACTGGGGCATGTCAGGTTCCTGTTTAAATCTACGATGCTCAGAATGTCTTGCTACGTGTTCCGATGCATATATAGCTGTATAACTTGTGGGCATTACAAAAAAAAGTTGAGAAACATGCAAGAGAATCATTAAGTGTGGCAGGTGAGAGTGTGAAAAGCTTAAATGCGTGTCACACTCTGAATGCGCAGGACTTGAGAGCCCTGTGGGTAAGATTAAAAAAATAGTGAAAAGAGTTTTATTTCAAGATTATCACAAAGACCAGAGCATGAAAGTCTGATAGTTTTTTGTTTGATCCAGAGTTCCTTTTTAGCAATAATGCAAATACAGTGATAGGGTGGTGTCAGAGCTTAAAAAGTTGGATCAGTTCATCATTGTCTAGTTACAAGCAGTGCAATAACACGTTAAGTGTCACTTTTTAAATTAAATGTTCACTGACAATATGTTTGAAAAATTAAATTACATGCCCACCATCTGTTTGTGTTCCCATGTTCTTCACAGATCAGAAATTATAGGCTAACAATATTTTGGCATCTTGAAGTTCCGCTTAAGAGCTCCTTTCATGAAATCTGCGCTCGTTCATATGTCAGGATGCTTTTGATAGTTCACTGAAGCTGCTCTTTCTGTTCTGCCTGTTTAACAACGATGTCACCTGGGCTGAGCTGATGTTCTCTTTGCCCTGTTCCCCCTTCACCTCTGCTCCATCACAGTCCCCCTGCTGCTCTGCACTCTGCAGGTCTGGATCTAGAGGGATCTGAGGCTGTCTACATGCATGCAGTGGAAAAGAGCCCATTTTAGGACAGTTAGAAATGACAACTGACAGAGGGGGGTGAGACACAGCCATCAGACCTCCCCCTACTGGAGATATCTGAGCAGGGCGGGGACAGGATCCGTCACTGCCGCTGCTGCGTTCAGGTAAGACGTCAATGCCGAGGCCATTATCTTTGAGTCTGATGGAGTCACTGATACTGGTATAAGTGGTGTTACGCGCTCTGTCTTCACTTCCCAGTTGCTCCTGCCGTCCCAGGATGTGACGCTGGATTATTTTCCTAAATGTCCGCCTGAACTCTCGGATGCGGTAGGCGTAGATGAAGGGGTTAATCACAGAGTTGGTGTGTGACAGAATAATGGCCACAAACATGATCCAAGCAGGAGCTCGATCACACTTTGGACAGAAATAATGGTAGCAGTTGATAATGTGAAGAGGCAGCCAGCAGGCTGCAAACAGCCCCACAATGATGGCCAGAGACTTTGCAGCTTGGACTTCCTTCTGCAGCGTGGAGTTCGACTTTTCTCCATGAAAAACTTTCCCCTCCATCACCTTGAGCTGGCGCCTAGCCACCATGAAGATACACAAGTAGATGGCCAACATCAGTAGCAGGGGAATCAGCACACAGACAAAAAAGTTAAAGTAGACCATGTAGTCCATTCGCATTACCTTCTCAAACTCACACTTCACCAGGTTTGAGGTATTCACCAGGCTTGAGTTGCATTTTATTTTGTTAATTTCTAACAGGTTATTCCATCCCATCATGGGGGTCAGACCTATGATGATGGATAAGACCCAGCAGAGGGCGATGATGCCTCGAGCCCGCTCCCCAGTCACCAAGCTGTTGTACCTGGAAAGGGAGACAACTTACATTAAACACCAGCACCATGAGTCAGATAAAATACTCTGATGTGTACGAAGACCTGGAAACATTAAAGCTCCAGGGCCAATCAATTACCCACTGAATTCAATCAAGCAATCAATCAATCTCTATTTGTATAGTGCCAGTTCATAACAAGTGTTATCTCAAGACACTTTACAATAGAGCATAAAGCTCTTCATTTATGGATACACATACATGTATAGATACATATATACATATAAAAATACACATATACATATATATATACATATATATATATATCCAACACCGAACATGAATCCATATAGCCAATCATGAATCCCTCCACCATGGTGGCAGGAAAAAACCTTCTGTTAAGCAGCAGGAAATCTTGAATGTGGATCCCAGTCTCATGATGAACAGCAAATCCACACGATGCTGTGTTGGGTGTGTGGGCGAAGGAAGGGAGGTAAGAGGAGACAAGTGGACTAAAGTAAGAACTAAAGTTAGTGACAGATCCATGAACCATAGACCTGTCGTCTGATTTATTAGAGGTTAGCCTTTTGAGATGCTACATCTCGTTTTCAGGAGGGTCCTCATGTCTGAATGGTTGTAGTGATCATTTTATAGAAGTATAATCAATGGTATTCTTACTGAAAACAAGAATTTATGGTAGTGACAAACTCATGGGTGCCCAGACCACAAGGTCATCCCAATCATATTTGTCTCTGTTAAGTATAAATGTTTTAAAGGCCTCTTGAGATGTGACATCCCGTTTTCAAGAGGGACCTCATGCCCATGTGCTGATAAAAATAGTTACTATAGATGTATCAACCATGGATAGGGAGATTATGCATATCTACATTAACAGCTATAATGATATTGGGAATGGAATGCTCCTAATGAAATGGTCAAATATGTGTCATGTCTGTAATGCAGTTATAGAGGCTTCAATGACAACAGAGGTTGAAGATAGTTTTTGAGGTATGATTTACTAAATATCAGATCTATGGATGCTGAGCCCCCCTGTCTTCTTTGCTGGAGATGTCCAAGATTATCCCCCAGTGAAAGACATGAACCTGAACGTGTACCACAGTGTCACATATGGCTGAACTGATTTTAGGAACAGATCTAATTGTGATTTTTCCAGCAGATATTGCATTTGAATTTGATTCAAGATTTTCTACAAATCAAGCTTCAGTGCAATATTCACTATGCTTGCAGTATAGACAAAGCAAGGACATCAATGATCAAAGGCACATTACACGTTATTCATCATCTAATATTGATGATAAAATTTTTGTTCATTATTTAAAGGATACTGAAAGTTTCTGCTCCTAAACAGAGGCTTTGTACAGCTTTGTATTGTTGACCTGCTTACCAGCACCTCCATAAATGCAAATTGCCTGGAAATTTGTAAATATAAGGGCTGATCCTGCATCAGTCAGGAGCACTTCAAAAAATGCAAAAAAAATTGCAGCTTTGGCAACGAATTTGTTGTATTGTTTGAAATTATGATATCAATCTGAAAATGCTAGATCTTTCAGCCCAAGTTTCACAGCTTGGTTCTCTTTCCATTCAATAATCTCAGGACAGACTCGGGAGAGAAAACAACCCTCAAAAACAACATTGGGTCATAGCACATTACACATTTAGGCTCAAGCCTTGCCACTTAATTCCCCACTTCCAAGCTGCTCTGATTAGGCACTGTTTTGAGACACAGAATAACTTGTGTTTTGCTCCAACAGCAGGATCAAACTGTGGTCCTACCTGACTTTTGCCAAATATCAAATAAATATCAATTTAATCCTGGTTCCGACTTTGTTTCGGAATGAATCAGTCTTAAAATGTTTTAATAGCCCAGGATTTTCTGAAATAAAAAAATGCATTTAACTTGGTTGTTCTTTAGCGGATTGAGGTTGCACCTTCATTATTCCAAGAAAACCCAGATAAAATAAAAGATGTCAGAAAATTGTCTCGGAGTTGCAAGGGTCGGGTGTTATTTGGACATTACAACAGTTGTTTCCAAGACAGTTATAAAACATGCAGAGTCCCCCCATTGCTGCTCAGTCAAGGTGGCTTCCGAGATTACTTTGACAGTTACGACTGTGAAAAGTAAGGATTTATCTGGCTTTAAAATCTGTGGTAAATATGTTGTGAATATTACTTTGTTAGACAGATCAAATGAGAGTCAACTCATGTCCTGATTATGGAGATGTGGGTGGAAAATGTCACAGGGCATAAATATTACAGCTAGATATGGCAGTGCGAATGGGGCATGGGTTTTGTCTGCATGGTGGAGCAGTGATTATAACCTTGTGCCTCATCACAATCTTGATTCTTAAAGACCAAGTTCTATTCTCCGTCAGTACTGTTCTGTTTGGAGTTTGTTTGCTTCATTCATGTGTGGGTCCTCTCTGCAGGGCCGGCCCAAGCCTCCATGGGGCCCTAAGCAAAATTTGTTTTTGGGGCCCTCTATTACTGCCAATATTGATCATTCAAATACCTACTATAATTTTAAGATTTGCAAACTTGTAGAAAATTATTTCAATTAATATTTGGCAAAGTCAGCAACTTCCCCTACTGGCCACACGAGAATCAATACATAAAACCTCAAAGAGCAGCCTGGCATGTTTTACCTATGGTTTATAACCTGAAATGGTACGAAATTCAGCTACAAGAGCAGCCTGGGGTTGATTTACGCTTAATATTCAAAGTGATATAGTACTAAGTGGGATACTGAAAGTCATCTGGGCCAACTAAAAATAACAAAGTAAATCAATCATTTACTGTAAACACAATCTGCTTTATTATTTTTTTTAAATAAACTGCAACAACAAATGTACAAAAACAGACAGTATTAAATAAAATGAATTTAAAAAAATCAAACAAATACTTAAATAATTATGTAAATGCACAGAGGTACCTGAAACAAGGTTACAAACCTAGTATATAAATGTAAAGTTGAACAATTACATCTGAAAACCATGTAAAATGTGCAAAAGCTCTGGTAAAAATGGAGAGAGAAAAAAATCTAAATTAACTACAGCAATCCAAACATTTGACTTTTATGTTGGTCACAGTGGTTGAGGCAGAGGATGGAGATGGACCTAAGAGGAAAATCAACAACAACAAAAAAAGCTAGCCATATTAGATGTCATATAAAAATGATGCTGTTTATTTTCTAAATAAGTAAAAAGTAAAATATACAATATATTAAGCTAATTATATCTTATAGTAGCAGATCTTAATGAGATAATTTGACTAGAGATTAAATATATATGGTGACAGTTTTTCCCTCACCTGATCCAGTTGCCTTGGCTGAGCCTGAGGAGGTGGACTGCCCCTGGGTTGTGTCAGTGCCTCCTCCAAAATACTTTAACAGTGCTCCTGGGGATGTTTCACATAACTAATGAGCATAATAGGTAGTTGAGATATGTTGTTTGCAATTGTTTGTTGCAGAGCATAGTTATTTATGTGAGTACATCAAACTATAAGTTAACTAAGTCAATTCATTAATGCAAAAACATATTGCTAGCAAACGTCACCACGTTTGTAATTAACGTTAGTTATTATTAAACATTTGCTATCAAACGTTGTCAAAAACGTTGCTATGATGCCCAGAAGCGACCCAGAAAAAAAAAATATATATATATATATATATATATATATATATATATATATATATATATATATATATATATATATATATATATATATATATATATATATATATATATAGATATATAGATATATATAGATATATATATATAGCCTACAAGAGGTGTAGAAAAATATCGATATCACAATATATATCGATATTTTGACTCCCGATGTAATATCGATATCTCAAATGTTAGTATCGATATTTTTTGTAAAAATAAAAACTCATTTTATTAGAGTTGGGTAAAAAATACAACTTATAAAGATGTATGCACGTGTTTTTTTTTCATGCACTATTCAGTTCGGACAGTGACAAGAGAAATATGTGACTTTTTTTATCTTACTGTTGTTATGTCAGTAACTCAAAGCACTTTGTTCCTCATGAGTTTGATTACAGTTTGAGCTGCACTACAGGTCAGGATGATTTCAACACTTTGTTAAAGGGAAAACAAGAACAATTTCTTTGCAACGTTAGTTTATTTGACTTGATGCACTCTGTGTTAAGTGCATGTATGTAACGCTGCATTTGACATATTTCAATAACAATAAAATGGAAAAGTTACATATTCACTGTCTCTTGTTTTTTCCTAGTTTAATGTAGAATATCGCAATATATCACAATATTGTGATATATCGTGATATTATCGTATCGTGAGCTGAATATCGCATATCGTATCGTATCGGAAAATAAGTGTATCGCTACAGTCCTAATATATATATATATATATATATACATATATATATATATTTATTTATATCAAAAATCAACTCAGTCACAGTATTACACAAACACAAGAATGTTAGTTTGAATAGTAAGCTATCTAATCTACCAGTTAAAAGAGAAATTTCTCTAGTTTTGAACTGACGTTAGCTAGCTAAATTGCTATTATAGGCTAATAGGCTAGTTAGGGACTTTACTAATTTGAGGAAACTTTTAAAAATCTCCTTGACACCAAACCAGCCAACCAACAAACCAAAATATGCAAACATACCTTTATCTTGTTGCCTTTTTTCCTCTTCCTCTTTCTTCCTTTTCCTCTTTTCAGCACCTGAAGGGTATGTCCTGCGACATAATGTGTAACCTGCACCTAGCCCCTTGGATGCGCAGTGCGCACTGCACAGCTGGATGCACGCGTTTCTAGCGGAGCTCTGACGTTTAGAGCAGAGAGGCAGTAGGAAACTACACTCTGTTAACATAATATTGTCTTTTTTGTACATGAACGTACATTTGATAATATATGAATCATCATCACTCTCATACGGAAAAAATAATTAATTACTTTTTTCTTTTTTTAAGTTAATTGCTCTTGGGGGCCCCCTAGTGGTCACGGGGCCCTAAGCAGGTGCTTAGTTCGCTTATGCCTTGGGCCAGCTCTGCCTCTCTGAGTACTAGGGGATGGCACAAGATGAGCAGCAATGTTGCCCAACAGCTAGATCTGCCTGATTCAATGCCTGTAATCGGACAGACCCATCTTGCCAAGCTCCTATTTACAAGGAGCTTGGCAATGCCCTGTGACTATTTACAGTGGTCGGCATAAAGCAGCACAGCCCAATCAGCTTCCTATGAGGAAGGAAGGGGTGGGAGCTAGACCACAGCAGGAAGTGACTGCTTGTACAGAGGTTAGCATTAATGCTAAAAGCTCCAGTAGCAGTTTCATCTGTTCTGGACCACATTTCTTTACAAGATTAAAAAACAAACAACATCACTAAAACAGTTCATTATAGAAATGATATTTTCACTACACTTAAAACATGCTTTGGTGGTAGTTTTGTGTACATCCTGGCTTATGTTTTGTAATTCACACTGTGGCAGTAGCGCCTGCCTACTACATTAGTGGTTAGTAATTATATGTGATTGACAGAATGATCACCCAGTCACCTGCCACATTTTGTCCATTCCCAAACACTTTCTTTGGGCTGCTGGACTGCTGAAATATTCTGAACAGTTCATCTGGTGTGTCAAGTGAGGTGTTCAGCTTTCTATCATAGACTGAAAACAGACGACTCTAAAAAGTAGGTGTGATTGGGAGTGTGCTTGGTTATCAGTCTTTATATGCCAGCCTTGTAAATGGCTGGCAACGAGTCCTCAATGATATAAGCCACATGGATCTTTGTTCTTCCTTCTTACCCTCACCTATGGACAGGAGCTATAGTGACTGAAAGAACAAGATTGTTGGCATAAGCGGCTAAAATGAGAGGTGGGCTCTCCTTTAGGGACAAGGTGATAAGCTTGGTTTTGAGTAGAACCACTGCTCCTCTCTGTTGAGAGGAGCCAGATGAGGTGGCTTGGATATCTTAGGATGCTTCCTGGATGCCTCCCTGGTGAGGTTTTCAGGGCACGTCCCACCAGTAGGACACCTCTGGGACATACTAGAAGGACTATGTCTCTCAGCTGGCCTGGAAATGCCTCGGGATCCCCTTGGGAGCAGCTGGATGAAGTAGACAGGATGAGGGATGTCTGGGTTTCCCTGCTAAGGCTGCTGCCTCCATGATACAACCACAGGAAGCAGACCAAGACACATGGATGGATGGAGATCATGAAAGGATGGATCTACATTAGCGGTACAAAATCAGTCTGAGATATGTTAAAAGCTAAAGTGACAGCCTGTGTTTGTAATTTGGAAACAACAAATGAAACAGCCAGTGTCTATTTAGGGCAATTCAGAAAAAGTATAACTGCAAGAAATGACTTCAGACTTATTGACTCCTTGCACCTTGATACAGTTTTCCATTTCGGGACAAACAGCAGCTATCCTCTGATTAGGCCCAGAACAGTTCTGTCTCAGTCATTAACCATCTTTTGTAAACAGAAAATTAAGTTCCCTTTGACTTATGATCATCTCAGCTGATGGTTCTCTGGATGCTCCTCTCATCCCGGAACTAAAAGAGAAAGGATAAACAAACATAGTCTTTCAGGCCTCCTCAAAGGAAGCGTCTATTTTGAGTCCGCCTGTAGCGCAGTGTGGGAGAGCAGCTGACATATTTGGCTTGTTTCTATCACATTCTTGAGATGTTAAAGTGCAGAGGTTAATGCTGCTAAAACAACACGGAGAGGATCTCACGTATCGCCTGCAACAGGACCTTATGTCAAAACATGTTTGAATCCTCATAACAGGAATGTTGAGCTCAATATGGCCTCCAGATTCAGTATGTTAGCATGATGATCTCACAGCGTGTGCACCACTACTGATCAGCCTTTCATTAGGAGACAGGATCACTGCATGGATATGCAATAAACTTGACCGATTGGAATACTTAATCCAACATGACATTCCACATAAACAGGCTGACAATCACCGCGTTTTTACTGGAAAATAATAAAATACAATTACGCAGGGGGTTAAAGGGGCTTCACATAGTCTGTGTAAGCAATTAGAGAAAGATTTTGCTGAGTGCTCCTGAGGGAAGAATCCTTGTGGGAGATGCCGTTTCTGGACACAGCCAGTCAGCCAACATTGTTGATCTAAATGTCACATTTTTATTTGCATGCTAAAATAGAGTCTACATCAGCAAGAATTGAGAGGAAAGGTTACAGAGTCAGTTGCATTCAAAATGATATTTGCTTTGAAGAGCTTTTTCTCGATTGTTAAGTGTCTTGAGATAACTATCGTTATGAATTGGCGCTATACAAATAAAGATTGATTGATTGATTGATTGAATCAAGGTCGTCTCAGGCTCTATGCACCACATCAGCACACTGATGGAGAAGACTGCAAACCCAAACCCAAACTTTACATCAATGAACTGTTTCACATAAATATGCTCAGTCACCACACTATCTGTCTGTCTCTCTATGGGTCTAATGCTTGATCTTTCTTCCTCCATGTCTGCGATGTGCAGGTGCTCAATCGTCACATCACAGGACAGGTGGCCACATAATCTGAAGCTTAAGTGTCATGCTGACACTGAAGTGCTGTTTGATGGAGGCCATTACTGCTTGTTTGCTCATTTTTATGACTAATAATCAATAAAACTGTCTGATATCTCCATCAGTGTTGAAAGAAAATATCACTAGGCTGTGTGCCTCTTGACTCACAGGCTGCCTAAAAATCATTTTGCATTTTATTGACATCAAATCCGCAATAAGATTTAGAGCTGAAAGGTAATGTCAAGTAATTGATTATACACTTCTACTCTTAAAGGGATATTTTGCCCCTTTTAATGTGGACTTGTCACAGAACAATTCCATCTATGCAGACAAAAGGTGAGAAAAACTGTTGAATTTGTGCTTCATAGACTGAGAAATTACAGAAAATGAGTCTTCATGCCCATAATGAACAAACACCTCAACACCCATCATGCACTTATGTCTTTTCTGACAGGAGAGAGGATCACAGTTGAGAGAGTAGGGGAAAACAATCTGCCTGGTTGCTAACCACTCCACCAAACCAGCACCCAACTACATTTCTTACTAAATACCAACAAATACCAACTCTACAAACTTCTGAAAAGGAAGGACATTATTCTCTCCACTACTTACATGTTTTGATAAGAGTCTGTGCTCTAGAGTGTCCCATGTTCTGTTCTTTACACTGTGCCTGCCTACCACATTCTCCAATTGGCCTGTAGTGAATGTGATTGATAGAACGACTGTCCATCCACTTCCTGAATTTACTATTTAAAGGTTCTGCCCATTGCCAAACAATTACTATAGGCCACATCCATCCATCCATTTTTCATACCGCTTATCCCTTTCGGAGTCACGGGGGAGCTGGAGCCTTTCCCAGCTGCCATTGGGCAAGAGGCGGGGTCCACCCTGAACCGGTTGCCACTCTATCACAGGGCCACATAGAGAGACAGACAACCATTCATGTTCAGAGACATATGCTTCAGTAGCAGAGAGAACCCATGCATGCACAGGAAGAACACGCATACTTCACCCAGAAACACCCTGCCCGACCAGGAGTCTTCTTGCTGTGAGGCACATTCACTATCTGCTGCGCCACTGTGCCACCCTATAGGCCACATGGACAAGTGAAATCTACTAAATGGTCTATCTGGGGTGTCAGATTATAATGCACTAGGCTTGTTGCCTTCAGTGCTGCATCCAGGCTGTTTCCCACCGGGTAAGTGTGACCAACTCTTAAGTGGGTGAAAATGTAAATCACAAACATGGGATGTGCATGTCTCAGGAAAGGAAGACTCTGCAATGAGCGATTAAAACTGCCCAAAACATAATTGGTACCCATGTACCAAGCATCGGTGATATCAGAGGTGAGGTGCCTGTGCAAAACCCAGAGGATACTGGAGGACAACACCCTACTACCATCAGGCAAAAGGTACAGAAGTACCCCCTGTACCACCAGACTGTGGAGCAGCTTCTTTCCTCAGGCTGTGAGATTGCTGAATGCACCATCTGCACTCCTCCATGTCTACTGGTTTTAATTTTTGTTTCTGCAGTCAGTTGACCAGTCAGGAGGGGAACAAGATTTTATTTCATTGTGCAACCTGTTGTATAATGATAAATAAACTATCCTTGCATCTTCTTAATTGATGGAAATTCCAATTTGCACGCTGCCAATGTGCAACCAAAAATGTGATCTTTGGCTATATTTCAATCAAATAAACAACAAAAAAGGGCAAACCACAGTCTGATGTGAAGACAAATCCTCATAAAGAATGAAGTGTTTATTTAAAGAGTTCCCCCCTCTTCTTCAGGAAACAGCTATGATAAAGACAACAGTCACTGTACACAGATACTGGACACTGAGAAGGCTGCCAACAATGTTCCAGGCTCTAATATTTCACTTATTTTATGTCTGAATGCGGATTTGATGTTTAGTGGAATCTTTTGTGTGTTAAAATCCATATTTGTGTGAACTTTGCAGACAAATGCTTGTGCAAATATGTTTATGTGCAGCAATTTAAATTGGATCTTTGGATTGGTTTTATTCAAACCCATACGTACCTCTGTCACACACTGCAGCCCAGCAGCAACTGTGATCACACACATATATGAACAGGGGAGCAAAAGTGTAGTGACAGCTTTGTTAACTATTCAAATAAACTTGGTAGTTGAAATAAGTTTGTTGTAACCTGTGAATTCTCCATTATAGGTACCCTGATGTAACCTCTTAGCATGATTCTCTCATTCATGTCTGTGGCTGTCAGTAAAGACAATTTTTTAAGATGGTTTCTATGTTTAGATGTTTATTAAAGATCCAAACAGTGAATATGGTTTTAAAATGGTGATAAGAAGAGGGGTAAAAAAAGAAAAAACAACTATATATTGTAAATAATCTCACCAACGTAAGCTTTCTAAAATTACATTTATGACAAGGATTCTCAGTAGATTCTACATTATACATGAGAGAAGTACATTATAGCTACACGCAACAGAGTCCATTTGCTGAGTCAGTTGACTGACACAAGAGATGTCTGAGGAAGAGAAGAAAATGGTGGTTTTGGTTTCCTATCAAACACATATGGCACAAGCTTTCACTTCTACAATAAGACTATCACACATGTTTGAGGACTGAACAATGTTGTTCAGCTTTGACCAGATTTTGAGCGTGTTGTCCAAAGACCAATCAAGATGTGACTGCATGATGAGCTGGTGATCCTTTAAGAGAAATCAAGCTTCAAAAATGACAAATAGCTGCCCATAAATCACCATTTACCTTGTATGAAAAAACACAAGCATGTTTTTTTTTTTTTTTTTAAATAAATTGAGCCTGAGATTCTTAACTGTTTTTATTTTTTCTCAACTCTGTGTCCGATACATCAGATCTTTTTGTCGGGTGTCATCGTACCAATGCATAAACTCTTAACCCAGAGACAAGAAAAAGTCCATTAAAGACTTAAAAATAACCTGATAACTGATATGCCAAAAAGCTACTTTTCCACTTACTGCAGGAAAACACACATCATTTTGCAATTTCCCAGGATTCCCCAACACGATTAGGTCTTTTGTCACTGACCTGAGTGGTAGTTTGATCGCGATGTAGCGGTCTATAGCGATGGCCAGGAGGCTGAAGATGGAGCTCTGAGTCAGGACTAACACAAAGCAGACGATGAACAGGCAGCCATAGAAGTTGGTGCAGAAACCAATGCTGATGACGATGGAGAAGGGAATAGCCAGGACACCCACAGCGATGTCAGCCACAGCAAGAGACACCACGAAGAAGTTGGTGATGCTCTGCAGGTTGCTGTTGAGTCCGACAGCCCAGCAGACCAGCACATTGCCCAGTACAGAGAACCCAGCAATCAGCAGCTCCAGGACGATGTAGAAGATGTCGGTAATGGGGGAGTCTGACATGCTGACACAAACTGAAAGATCACTGATGAGAACAGAGGACTCCTCGCCTCAACGACCATCGCTGCAGCCGGGCGCCCACTGACCTCAGCCTCCTCACCTTCAGCAGAACTTCCAACCAGCTATGGCCACTTCTTCACACGTGCTGGGATACACAGCTGCAGAGCGAGGTTTATTTAGCTTTCGGATAGAGCTGTCATTGTTGAAGCTCCATGACCAGAAATGCCTTCATCCTCTCTGGGTGTACAGCTCCTCTCCCATCTGGTCCTCCCCCTCAGAAGATTTTTCCCATGGAAGTCTTGAGGGTTTGAGATGGTGCCAACAACACACATCACAGGAAGATTGTGAGGCTGCAGATAAAGAATAGCAGAAGAGAAACAGAGGAAATGTTTTATTAATAAAGGAAGTTAATTTCAACACTCACACTTACAGACAGGGTTAAACATAGAAGGGATACAGCAGTTAAAAACAAGATAATGCAGGGTTCCTCCATTAAAACTGTCATGTGCACAGCCTAACTCTGCCTCAAACAAGACTTCTTCATGAATACAGAAGAAAATCAAGGTGACACTAACAACATAGTTGATAGCAGCTTTAAAGTTTATGAGTAAAACCCTTTTGTCCCACTGTGCTCTTGTTGCACATTTTTGTTTTTAAGGTTATGCTTCCATCAATAACTTATGCGTCATGTAATTTGGAGGCTTTGTCGGCTCTGATTTATTTGCTGACCCACCAACCTGAGAGCCCCTTCTTACAGCAGCCGTTGCTTATGTACCCTGGTAAGACAAACTCCAGCCTCAGGCAGGTTTAAATGTGAACTTCATTTTGTTACTATACAATTAAAAGGTGTCATAGGGGTGTTTACAAAAACAGATTTTCTTCATCATGCTTAATAAAACCAAACAACATTTTTTTGGTCTCTGCTCCTGTACGCGCCTCTCGTTCTTGTCTTGTAGGTGGCCTGGGATCCTTGGTGGAGACTGCCTGCTGCTGTGAAGTCACAATGCCTCAATAACTACAATTACAGACATAACACATATTTGGCCATTTCATTACCCCATTCCATCCCGTTATCATTATAGCTGTTCATGTAGATATTAGCATGATCTCTCTATCCATGGTTGATAAATCTATAGTAACTACTTTTAGCACCACACAGGATTGAGATCCCTCTGAAAATGGGATGTAAATGGACTTGAGCTTATATAGCGCTTTTCTAGTCTTTGACAACTCAAAGCTGCTTATACGCAGGTCACTCTTAAGCCATTCACTCTCACATTCACTTCACTGATGGTTCTGAGTTTCTATGTTAGTTGTCCATCAGTATCTCTAACACATTCACGCCCTTTCATGCCCATTTACAAGCCACTGACGCAGCAGCGGGAGCAACTTGGGGTTAAGTGTCTTGCTCAAGGACACATTGCCATGTGTCACCCAGAGTTGGGCTTGAACCCTGCAACCTCCCGATCACTGACCAAGTGCACTATCCAACTGTGCCACTCATGCACCAATGCCACATTTCAAGAGGCTTTTAATACATTTATACTTAACAGAGACAAATATGGTAGGGATACACTTGAGGTCTGGGCACCCATGAGTTCGTCACTATCATAAATTGAAAACCAGACGTAGTATCTCAAGAGGCTAACCTCTAATAAATCAGACGACAGGTCTATGGTTCATGGATTTTCAATAACTTTAGTTCTTACTTTAGTCCACTTGTCTTGTCTTACCTCCTTTCCTTTGCCCTCACACACACACACACCCCATGCACACCCAACACAGCGTCGTGTGGATTTGCTGTTCATCATGAGACTGGGATCCACATTCAAGATTTCCTGCTGCTTAACAGAAGGTTTTTTCTTTCTGCCATGATGGAGGGATTCATGATTGGCTTTATGGATTCATGTTGGGTGTTGGATGTATATGTCTTGTCATGAATTGGCGCTATACAAATAAAGATTGATTTATTGATTTATTGATTGTATGACAACATTGGTATTCAACACATTAGCAATCTTTAAGGGTACAAATTCTTTCAGTGAAAGCAAATGGACAAAAGACTCAGGTCTTTCAATGTATTTAGAGAAATGCTTCTTATGGTCTATCAGTCAGTCGTTGCCAGTGCTCTGCTCGATGCTGCAGTCTGCCTACACAGCATCCTACTACTGCTACTGAACACCCAAGGGTCTGATTGTCTGTCTGTCTGTCTGTCTGTCTGTCTGTCTGTCTGTCTGTCTGTCTGTCTGTCTGTCTATCTATCTATCTATCTATCTATCTATCTATCTATCTATCAATCTATCTATCTATCTATCTATCTATCTATCTATCTATCTATCTATCTATCTATCTATCTATCTATCTATCTATCTATCTATCTATCTATCTATCTATCTGGGTTAAAGGAAATATGGTGTTCTAGCAATGTCAAGTTATAATAGCAGTTCCTTATGGCAGCATGATGTATTGTTTGCATTACCCTTCTGTTACATTACTGCTAAGTGTTAATATTAATTTAAAATTACTATTAGAAAATGTTAAGTAAGATACTTTAAATGTATAACTAGTCATTCAGTTTCCTTTTTGACCTTCAAGTCTTTGTTGATGTGCTGCAAGGGGGCTTTGCTCACATTAGCAAGCATTAACAGCCAATTTTTCTGAGTTTTTCAGTGATCCACATACATCCCATCATAATTGTGTCTTCATTCTTTCACCCAGGCCCAATTTATAAATAATTCAAGCTAATTTATCATGTACTAAAGTGAGTCAAATCAAAGAGTTTTTTCTATTGTTGAGAATAGGAAATAGCCTGAAGACAGGAGAGTTTGGCCTGCCTAGCAACAGTAACTCAGGAGGGCGTGGCTTGATGAATCATCACTGAACGGACAGGACTTGACGGAGGGCCAATTGACTTGGCTTTCTTGTTGGTTGACTGACAAACCAATCAGAGTCAGAGAATACCTGATCAGAGTTTCAAAGCAGCAGGTGTAGGGTTACACAGTCAAATACTTTTGTGTTGGCAGAGTCTAAATAAATTCATTTTAAGGTGTTTAAAATGAATTTTAACACCTCCTGGAAAGGGCTTGACAATTGTGCATTTTTTCCTCAGATTCTGGACTTTAAACTGTATTTGGTGAAACAGTTCAGGAGTGCTCATTATAATAATGATGACACTTGGCTCATTGAGGTAAGAAATGGTCTAATTAAGCCCCTTGAATCTGTAATGGTTGCCTGCAACATAGGATTATATTGTCTGATAAAATGTTTAGGTTAGGCTTCAAATTAGTAGGTTTATCTTTTTTTCAGCAGATGAACCCACTTGAGGTACCCTTGGATACACACGGATTTCTCCTCATAACCAACAAAGACTTTAGTCAGGTTTGCCAATAACCTGTGATGTCTCCAAGACTGTGGTTATTCACAAAAGAATTCCCTTCTTTAAAAAACAGGAAAATAAAATGTTCTTTGAAAAATAACTTACATAAAGAATATAAACTGGCATTTGAAAGGTTAAGGCTTAATAACAAATAATTGTTTTCAATGTATGAACAGAACTAAACAGACAGAAAAAATAAGAATGATGCAATCAAAGTGGAAACATTTTCTCTGTGTCATAATTCATTTTGGTTTTATTCAATGTGTCAACTTTTTGAAACTTCATGGACTGAGAGCAGGTTCTGAAATTTACTTTTTGACTCATCAAGTTGATGGGCAGATTAAAATATTTAACTGGCTGTGCATATTTTTTTTACCATTCAAAATAATTAATTGTTTTTTTGTGTTACAAACATTTGTGTCAGTAAATTTAATTACGTAAGTAATTGTACTATGTTCCACAGACCTGGTTTTCAATCAGATCAAATCTCCCAAAAAGTTTTTGCTTGCAACTGTTTTACATGATCTTGTTTTACAAGTGGCATCGGTGGCGCAGTAGGATTGTGCGCTTGGTCAGTGATCGGGAGGTTGCAGGTTCAAGCCCAGCTCTGGGTGACACATGGCAATGTGTCCTTGAGCAAGACACTTAACCCCAAGTTGCTCCCGCTGCTACATCAGTGGTGTGCAAATGGACATGAAAGGATGTGAAAGTGTTAGAAATACAAATGGATAACTAACACAGAAACTCAGAACCATCAGTGAGTGACTGTGAGAGTGAATGGGTGTGAATGGGTAAGTGTGAACTGAGGTGTAAAGCAGCTTTGAGTAGTCAAAGACTAGATAAGCGCTATATAAGCACAAGTCCATTTATCTCTATTACTTCTCATCTGTAGAACCCGAATTTCCTCAAGTAGAATAACAGTATTTATACATCTGTCTATGTAATTACCAGTGCCCAGACCAGTCCACTGAACAATCTCTGCTTGTTAACAAAACAACTAAATAAAAAAGCATCTGTTTAATAAAGTCCCTTAACTCAACAACAAAAACAAAGATTTTTCTTAATTTGGCTTTTTACTTGTTGCACATGTTACATTCACTGAATATGGGTTCCTACAAAAGTTGTAAATGTGCAACTGCCACCTGCCAAAATGACCAAAGTTGGTGTCGAGGAAACTTACTGAACATCCTGGCCACTGTCATTTTGACTGGAAGAATGTGAAATGCAGACTGTTTCTGCTCACTGTTCGGGACTCCCCTCCTCTTCTGTTCGTCTCTAAAGTGTTAAAAGTCTTTGTGCTGGTTTGACTTTGTGTCACTTCAGTACAAAGCTGTACACACACTGTATGATTTCAAGAGCATTGTGACCTGATTTTCAGTCGTATGACTGACTTTGAGGTTCAATTGGAATTCAGCTCAATGCGTCATTTCTTTTGCTGCCAACACGGAAACAAGATGGCAGATCACAACCCGATAAACTGGTCCCAACAAGTTTGATTTTCTGGTCATAAACTTTCACTCACTCAGAGAGAGCAATTACGAGCTCTTTGTGCTGTCAAAGAGCTTCTGACTCCATGGTTACAGCATGTCAGAGTGATGTGTCCTCTAATCAGGAAATAATGAGCAGGAAAACATCCACAGAACCTCAGATAACACTACAACTTTTTTCTATATTCAGCTGCCAGCTGTGTTTCCTGTTGATGCCTTGTGTTTGTGTGTGTGTACAATCGCAAATATTTCCGTGCATTTGCTCTGTGCAGAGGACACGACTGATGGGACTGTTGACCTCTGTTAACTTTCTGCCATTATTGTATTCATACATTGTCAGTGGCTTTCTCTGGCTCAGATCGTACAGTGTGAGCAAATAAATCACTCGTGAGCACCACTAGTCAGGCTTCTCATTGTGGGAGACAGGAGCGCTGCGAGTGAGTGTCTCTGTCTTCGTGTGCATGTGGGTGTCAGACACATCCAAGCTGTATTGGGGTGCGGATCACAAAGACATCAAGGCCTCAAAAAATTGATGTGAATGTCTCCAAGTGTAAATATAATTGAGCCTTGTTGCTGTGCTTATGAGTAAATGCAATGTTAATTTGGCTGTTGACTCATTCTCACCACATTCATACACTGATTATATAGAATAAAATGTGAAGTGCAACACTTTGGATAAAACTGATAAAATTATGATAATGATATATTTTACATTGGATGCAAATTTAAAAAATGCACTCAAGGATTTGTATGCGGCCATCAGCCGTCACATAGCAAAACAGCCAGATGCTGTTTTCATTGTTGTGGGCGATTTTAATCAAACGGACCTCAGAACTGTTCTGCCTGGTTTCCACCAGCAGGTTCATATCTCCACTAGAGGAAACCACACTCTAGATCAGGTCTACAGGAATGTTCCTGGCAGCTGCAGACTCCTAGCCTTGCAGAGCAGAAGGACCTGCCTGATTCTGAAATCATGCATATCCGTCTTGCCAGCCTTCATTGTGCCATGGTTTCACTCGGCCACATTCTTAACGGCCCAATCAGGGAAGAGAGATGGGAGCAGCGGACGTGACAACAGGAAGTAACTTGACAGAAAGTGTTTGAAAATAATGGAAGCTAATGCCGGTTAGCCTGTGGTCATCATGGTTACTCAGTGATACTTGGCAAAATATGCTCTCCTCAGAAGTTTACTTCATAAGGATTGTCTTTGTCTAGGTTCATGTCACATTTAAGTGTTAGATACATCTGTTTGGTATAATTTAATGTGAAATGACCGTTAGCCGTAGCGGCTAACAACATTTTTAGCCGCTACAGTTAACAGCCATTAACTGTTGTTTGCCCTTGTTAGTTGCTGCGTTTAAGCTGCTAAGTATGCTACCTCATAGCAGCGTTGCTTGATATGGATTGTTCTGTGATGAGCCGAACAATCGTCCAATCACAGGCTGCTGTTGTTTTTGAAGGTTCTGCCCCTGAAAACATTTCCACAGGGCTCCTTCCCAGATGGATGCATATTGTTCTTAAATTGGTGAAAGATACGTCTTGCAGATGCACTGGGACACATCATCAGTGCTGTAACCTGGGGTCACTGGGTGTTTTGGGTTTTTCATCATCAGATACCCCCGCCCAGGAAACCCAACCAGGGCTGATCAGACCCCAGCCTATGTCCCAGCAGCATTCGCTCCCTCTTGATCCATAGCCACCATGTGGCTTACTCTGTGG
This sequence comes from Scarus forsteni, assembly GCA_036419115.1. Classification (NCBI taxonomy): domain Eukaryota; kingdom Metazoa; phylum Chordata; class Actinopteri; order Labriformes; family Labridae; genus Scarus; species Scarus forsteni. The sequence continues at coordinate 1,030,072 of JAZDUH010000326.1, read as the reverse complement.
CTTCAATTGCAGCCCTGATGGCTTTCCTTGTTGCCTCCCCGGTGAGGCCCAGCACTGTGAATACTTTGCAGAGTGACTACCCTGAAAATTCTCTGCAGCCCAGCTCTATAGTTCACAGCAAGTTTTCCAGCCTTTCCTCCTACTCTTATCCACCAGCTCCTGGTACTTGGCGTGCTTCATCTCATTTGCCGCAAGAGAGAGAGAGAGAGAGAGAGAGAGAGAGAGAGAGAGAGAAAGGCCAGGAGAATAAACAGGCTGTTCTTCACTGAACCAGCTAAAGTGTACTCTCAGTGGCAGGGTAATAACACAAGAGCTAACCTACCAAGGCTGGAGACTGAACAGTACTGGAAAGGCATATGGGAGAAAGAAGCATCACATAACAGCGATGCACAGTGGCTAAACAATCTAAGAGCAGACCACGACAATCTCCCTGAACAAGATGCCGTGACCATCGCAGTAGCAGATATCCAAGAAAAAGTCTCAGGTATGAAAAACTGGACAGCACCAGGCCTGGATATGATCCATGCCTACTGGCTGAAGAGGCTGATCTCACTCCATGAGCACCTAGCAGCACAAATGAACCAACTGCTGAGAGATGGGACCCACCCAGAATGGCTGACCAAGGGCCGCACAGTCCTGATCCAGAAGGATCCCCAGAAGGGAACAGTCCCATCCAACTATCGGCCAATCACCTGCCTCTCCACAACATGGAAACTCCTGTCAGGCATCATTGCGGCAAAGATAAGTGGGCATATGGATCAATACATGACAGAGACACAGAAAGGCATTGGTAAGAATACCAGGGGAGCAAAACATCAGCTGCTGGTAGACAGAACAGTCGCTCAAGACTGTAGAACCAGACAGACCAACCTGTGCACTGCCTGGATTGATTACAAGAAAGCCTATGACTCAATGCCACACACATGGATCCTGGAATGCCTGAAGCTGTACAAGGTCAATAAGACTCTAAGAGCCTTCATTGCAAACTCAATGAGGCAATGGAACACCACCCTTGAGGCCAACTTCGAGCCAATTGCACAAGTCTCCATCAAATGTGGTATATATCAAGGAGATGCTCTGTCCCCACTGCTGTTCTGCATAGGCCTGAATCCCCTCAGCCAAATAATCAACAAGACTGGCTACGGATACCGACTTCGAAACAGGACCACCTCCTCTACATGGACGACATCAAGCTGTACGCCAAGAGCGAGTGAGATATCGACTCACATATCCACACCACCAGGACCTACAGCAATGACATTGGAATGTCGTTCGGACTGGAGAAGTGTGGCCGAATGGTGACAAAAAGAGGGAAGGTAGTCCATACAGAGGGCATAACACTCCCAGAGGGCAGAATAGCAGATGTGGAGGAGAGTTACAAATACCTTGGCATACCACAGGCAAATGGCAACCATTAAGAGGCCACTAGGCAAGCAGCAACGGCCAAGTACCTGAAGCGAGTAAGGCAAGTCCTAAAGAGTCAGCTCAATGGCAGAAACAAGGTTTGGGCAATTAACAGCTATGCCCTGCCAGTGATCAGATACCCTGCTGGGGTAATAAGCTGGCCAAAGGGGGACATTCAGGCCGCAGATGTTAAAACTCGGAAGTTGCTCACCATGCACGGGGGATTCCACCCCAAGTCCAGTATCCGGAGGCTATACACGAAGCGCAGAGATGGAGGCAGAGGGTTAGTGAGCATCAGAGCCACTATCCAAGATGAAACATCCAAGGTCCATGACTATGTCAGGAAGATGGCCCCAAGAGATGAAGCGCTTAGTGAGTGTCTCAGACAGTGGAAACTGACAGGGAAGGAGGAACCAGAGGAACCATCATGGGAGGACAAACCCCTGCATGGGATGTACCACCGACAGATAGCTGAAGTGGCTGATATGAACAAATCCTACCAATGGCTGGAGAGGTCTGGACTGAAGGATAGCACAGAGGCACTAATCATGGCGGCACAGGAACAGGCCCTGAGCACCAGAGCAATAGAGGCCCAGATCAACCACACAAGGCAAGATCCAAGGTGCAGGCTATGTAAAGAGGGCCCTGAAACAGTTCAGCACCTAATAGCAGGGTGTAAGATGCTGGCAGGAAAAGCATACATGGAACGCCATAACCAAGTAGCCGGTATAGTGTACAGGAACATCTGTGCAGAGTACAAACTGGAGACCCCGAGGTCAAAATGGGAAGCACCTCCCAAGGTGATGGAGAATGACCAAGCCAAGATCCTGTGGGACTTCCAGATACAGACCGACAAAATGGTAATGGCCAACCAACCGGACATTGTGATCATAGATATGCAGCAGAGGAAAGCCATTGTGATAGATGTAGCCATCCCAAGTGATAGCAACATCAAGAAAAAGGAACACGAGAAACTAGAGAAATACCAAGGGCTCAAAGAGGAGCTGGAGAAATCCTGGAAGGTGAAGGCAACAGTGGTGCCTGTGGTCATCGGGGCACTTGGGGCAGTGACTCCCACACTGGAGAAGTGACTCCAACAGATCCCTGGAGAAACATCAGACATCTCACTCCAGAAGAGTACAGTCCTAGGAACAGCTAAGATACTGCGCAGGACCCTCAAGCTCCCAGGCCTCTGGTAGAGGACCCGAGCTGAAGAGGATGAACAGCCACCCACCCCCACCAGGGGAGAGGGGGAGGTGGGTGAGAGAAGAGTTTTTATATATATATATATATATATAGATAGATATATATATATATACATATAATATGACAAATGTGAATACAAATAATTCAAAGATGTGTTATAAGATGTGTTATATTGCTGTAGTCTACAGCAACAGCCATGTGATCATTCATTAATGTGAGACTTTGGGTTCTTATGTCTTCTATAAACAGCCCCTCTTGACTCCTCGGAAAAGTGGTGGGAGAGAACTTGTGTGGACTCAGCAGAGTCAAACACACACGTAGCAGAGCTCCCACTCCTCTGGTACATAAATAAAGGTCACATGCAAACATAAAGGTTGTTGAATGAAGTTTTAGGAGAAAAGTTTGAGACTGCCAGTGAAATACTTCTGGCCAAACCACAGCGAACAGATTGGCCCTGCATATATCCCAATTATTTGCATCAATGCATATCTGTCTATTTAGAACCTTATCCTCAGAAGTATTTTTTTCTTCATGCTAACATTAAAGCCTATAAAGTTCAGCACCTGAGTCCAATTTGTTTGCTCCTGTTTCACACTTTTCATAAGACAAGTTTGTGGCTCTGTGTAGAGGTCACAGGGGACACACAATGGTGGACAGATTCAGACAGTAAATATAAGAGACAGAGCGACAACTGTGCAGAGACATGCTCCCAAACTCCGCATATAAAATATTTCTATAAAGAGACAGGTGCTGTTATTTGTTGGTCTGTGGTCAAATCACACATTACAATCAATCACTGACCTTTTTCCATTTTGTTAAAACAGGAAACACTCTCTAAGGCTAACATAAATGCACACGCGAACTGACAACAGGGATTAAATAATATCAAGTAGGGAAACAAAGAGATTGAAACAACATCCGATTCTGTCCACAATACTTACATCAGCGTTGCCAGATGGGAAATATGAAATTATCGTACCAGAGTCTCAAAATTATCGTATTTTGGGGGAAATTATCGTACACCCGACATGATCAAAGTAACTGTCGAATTGTTGCGCGAAAGTCACAATTGATCACTCTATTTAGTGCCCTACAGGAACTTTTGTGGGCATTCCTCGCACCGCCCCACATCAGCAGCATTTGATCAGCAGCTCCAGGCTCACCCTCGCCCTCTCCTGCGGTGCTCATTTTTCTCGACTGACTTCCTGACTGAGCTCCGATGAGCATGATTGGCTGTCAATCGTTCTGAGACAAACGACAATCAAACTATGATTGGCTGGAAACGTCACATGATATAAGATGCATTTAGGGTTTACAAATAACTATCCGTCAGACTGGGGTAGATCTATAACAACCACATGAAACTGTCAAACTATTGTACATTTAGCCTTTTTTGGAATTATTGATCGTACATCGTACAGAGGGCTAAATTATCGTACAAATATGATAATTACCGTATGTCTGGCAACGCTGACTTACATCAGCTGACTTTTACATTTGTGATACATAAATGAAGACATAATAACCACATAAATCACCTGAACATTATTCTGCTGTCATTGATCACTGAGGAGTTGGACTCTGGGATGCAAAAACATCCCACCACAAACTTTACAATATTGCACTGAATGAAAGATGTTTCTATTCCAGTATTAGTGAAAGACTTCATAAGTAGATAAATATGTATATTTTTGAAAGTCTGTCATAGATGAGAGAGGTTATTATGCGTAATTTTTCATTGATTAATCCATTCATTTGAACATTATGGATTATTCTCTCAAAAAAATATCAGCTGGTTTAACTTTGCCAGAACACATATTTCACACTGTAAATCAGCAAACATGTGCCTTTGACCTATAGTTTATCATGATGAACAGTATGGAGACATTTGTTTGACGCTGAAGGCAATCAGAGCAATCAGAGCTGTCAGAGCTGTTTAGACTAGTCATCCCCAGCCTGTTTATAGTTAATATATTTCACAGGTCATCTGTATGGACAGGTAACATTTTCACTCCAGTGCTGTGGGTGAAGGTGTGTCAGCCATACTCTGATGTGCTTTTGAACTCTCTGGCTTTAAATATTTCACAAAATAAAATCTCTAAATTCTACATTAACCTCTGTTCATGCCACGAGCAGGACTCTGTGTTTCTGCTGGCTACGCCACAAAGAGCTGTGCTTTTACAATTAACAAATTTAACTTTTTTTTTATTTAGTTTTACTTTAAAGCCAGAATGATCAGTTCTCCAACATGTGGTCTCGTTATGTGGATTATAAAATAAATGTATATCTCAGGGGTCATCAACTACATATGTCCAAGGGCCAGTTCTTTCCTGACTTTCCTGGGGCTGGACTCTAAAACAAATCTGATTAAGTATTTGTTAGTAACATTATTGGATTTCTTCAGAACTGTTTGTATTCCTTTACCTTTAAAAGTGAGATCAGTCCCTATCACCCTGTACTGCTGCAACCTACAAGGAGATACTCTAGCTACTACTGTAATGGACTTTCATATTTTCCAGCTCCATGTTTGGCTCCAGTGTCCTTTTTTTGTGTTTAAAATTTCAGATAAATAGAATTGAGCTTATATAGCACTTTTCTTGTCTTGGACTACTCAAAGCTGCTTTACACCGCAGGTCACACCTACCCATTCACACCCATTTGCTCTCACATTCACTCACTGATGGTTCAGAGTTTCTATGTTAGTCATCCATCAGTATTTCTGACACATTCACGCCCTTTCATGCCCATTTACACAAGAGGGTAAAGGCTGCGGCCTGCGGGAAGGCAGGGCTGGACGTCCAGCCCCGTCCACAAAGGTCCAGCCCCGCCCAACAATTCCAAATATAGGGTTAGGGTTACCGTAACCCCACCCCCAACCCTAACCCTAACCCTAACCAGTTTGGATGTGGGCAGGGCTGGACTTGTGACGCAGGTGACATAGGTGGGGCTGGATGTCTAGCTCCACTGCCCTGCAGGTCGCAGCCGTTAGTACTTGATTTACACGCCAGTGACGCAGCAGTGGGAGCAACTTGGGGTTAAGTGTCTTGCTCAAAGACAAATTGCCATGTGTTGGCCAGAGCTGGGCTTGAACCTGCAACCTCCCGATCACTGATCAAGCACACAATCCAACTGCACCACCAACGCCCAATCAAAAACAATTTCCATATGGAGGCATGCCTGGTCAAACAGTTTCAATCAAATATATTTTGGGGGAATTCATCAGTAGTTTTGGGGATTTAACAGCACAACAAAAATTTTGCCCTTGATATGTTTCTGAATTTGATAATCATACAGGGACCATGTACAAAGCGATGGGGGCCGGATGTGAGCCGCCAGTTGGTGATCACTGGTATATCTGGAGGCAGGTGGCATGGCAGTGCTGTAAAATATATTTGGCTACATATTGTATGTATTTGTTTGTTTAACTTTAGTTCAAAGGTCAGATTGCCTTGGCTGTGCAACTTGTGAATGAAGTATTATTGAATGACAATCACTGTGCAAGTGAGAGAGCAGAGAATGAGAGGAAATAAAAAGAGATAAGAACTTTGCCAATGTAATACACAAGCCCTATCACCTCCACCAAGGAGGTTATGTTTTTGCTGGCACCTGTTTGTCTGTTTGTTGGCAAGATAATGCAAAAAACGACAGAACAAGTTTGCTGAAATTCTCAGGAGATGTTGTTAATGGCCCAAAAAATGATGAGATTTTGGTGGGGATACATATTTCTAATTGGATGAAACAGTTCCCAAAATTTCAAAAAAAAAAAAAAATCCCACAAGTTTACATTTGCCAATTAAGAAAAAAAATCATATCTTTGCCAATTTGTAATGGATTCACTTGTATTTTAGTGGATAACATGGGTTCAGTGTCTCTATCATCGAGGTAAATTAATCTGGATCTGATGCAGTTTAAAGTCACAAAAAAGAAATTGAACTTATAAAGGAAAATCCAATTCAAGACATTTAATAATTCATATAAAATCCAATTATTTAGTAATGTTCCCAAAACTTTTTGTGTCTATAGAGAATAACGTCCATTAATGTGCTGAGTTTGGTCCAGATCCACAGTTTTGGATCTGGTGATCTGGAGATCCTGAATTGTATCTTTTACAGGGGTTGTGAAAAAGCCACTGCCAGAACAGAGCAGCAGCAGGTCTGCGCTCTCTGAGTGCTTTTCTAACTGAAGATAAATCACCACTTCTTCTTTGTACTAAAAAGTGGAGATATGTTTCATAGCAATTTGCACCAAATTCTTAGAGGATTTGGCCTTATGTGTCAAATACCTCTGGAGGTCGGGGGTGTTTCTATCTCAGTCTGACTCGGGGATTAATGAAGAGATGTTGAGGGTCCTCTGGTTCTCTGTGTTAATACCTGAAGGAAAAACTTGTTACTTTTTGGAAAGTGATCTCGTATTTGTTTTTGTCAGAGGCCTCAAAAAGACTGAAACTCTCACAGCAAATAATCAGGCTTATCTGAAGAGTGTCTCTCGGGGTGCTGGTTTGGCGGAGTGGTTAGCAACCAGGCACCCCATCCCGGTCCGAATCCCGCCTGTGACCAGTTTGCAGAGTATCTTCCCCTACTCTCTCACCCTCTTTCACAAGCCTATCCACTGTCTCTCTCCTATCAATAAAGGCACAAAAATGCCCAAAAAATACATTTAAAAAAAAAAAAGAGTGTCTCTCAAAAAATCAGGACGGCTGTGGCTGAAGAAGTTACAAAAGTCTCTTCTCCTAAGTTTAAACTGCAGTTTATTGCCGTCTTTAAGGAAGGCCTTGTGACAGATCTTGTGTCTCTTGCTGAGGGTGCAGTGGTTGTATGCACAACCTTTACAAAGGAGCTATGGAGCACTGAGCAGTGAGGTGTTCCTCACTATGCTGAAAATTTTTGGCAAAATCCAACTAAAAAACACCTGTTAGGAACAATCCACAGGTGAGCAGGTGAGATGGAAACATGTGGGTGTCCTGATTGTGAAAAAAAAGGAGCATCCCGTATTTCACAACAATTGGAGGGAGTTTCAGGATTGAATCATCAAAATATTCAGAGAATCCGGACAAATAAGAATCCAGTAAAGTGAAAACCAACACTGTGACCTGAGATTAAAAATCAACATCATTCTGTACAGGATATCACTTGATGAGCTAAGGAAGACTTCGGATGAGCACTGTCAGTCTACACATCTTCAAGGTAAGTTAAAACTACCATGCAAAGCCAAAGCCCACATCCAGAAACACCGCCAGCCTCTCTGAGCCTGAGTTCATCTCAGATGGACTGAGGCAAAGTGGGAAAGTCTGCTGTTGTCGGACTAGTCAACATATCAAATTGTTTTTGGAAATCATGGTCATCACATCCTCCAGGCTTGACTGGAAAAAAAATGACCATCCAGACTGTTATCTGCACAAAGTTCAAGAGCCAGAATCTCAGATGGTATGGGATAGTTTTAATACCCATGGCATGGGTAATTTGAACATCTGAGAAGGCTCTATTAATTCTGATTGTGGAGCTACACGTGCTGCCTTCAAAGAAACGTCTTTTTCTGTGATGTTTCTGTTCATTTCAATAAGACAATGCAGAGACCAGTGATGCCGTGATGCTCTAATATGACTAACGCGTAATCTAATGCGTCCAAACCAGTACCAGTCATTTTCCTTACTAAAAAGGTATATTTGCTTTCTTCTTGTGCCTTGGGAAGTGATGTCACATACTGTATGTGACAAGTCAACTTTCCAGCATTAGACAACTCACCAGTAACACACATGAGTTGTCTGGCTGTGACACAAACATTAACAACAATGGAGGCAGCATGGTTTGTTGAGGCTCTGTGCTGGAAATAAAGTGTCATCTAGCTTCAAAAACACGTCAAATTTGAAGAAACATTTGGAGCCGCAGTAAGACATAGTCAGACTTACAGAGAAAGTCCAACCAGGTGATGCGAAGCAGAGAGCTGCAACTAATGCAGGAGGTCCACCACCCAAACAACAAAAGCTGGACCTCAGTGCAAAACCACTAAGTGGAGCAGAGTTGAAGACCATGGTCGGACAACATGTTGTAGAGAAAATGCTGCCCCTAAACACAGTTGACTAGCAATATATGTATAGTATATTGTTACGGCCCCAGCCATTTGTATGTGTATGTCTGCCTGTGTGACTGTCTGCCTTTACATCTGGTTTATGTTACCTCCTTTTAACCCCTTTAAGAGCTGTGGACGTAACATATATATATGTATATATAGATATATATGTATGTATGTATATATATACATACATATATATATATACATATAGATAGATAGATAGATAGATAGATAGATAGATAGATAGATAGATAGATAGATAGATAGATAGATAGATAGATAGATAGATAGATAGATAGATATTGATATTGATATTCAAAATGAATGTTACTTGTAAGCTAGCTTAGTTATTACTAAACTCAAGTTATCAATGAAGTAACTGAGTTACTTTTTAAAGGAGTAATCAGTAATTAGATTACTTTTTAAAGGTAACTAGGCAACAGTGGCAGAGACATTCTGCTTGTGTTAAGACAGCGTGGCTTTACAGGAAAAGAGTGCCTGCTTACAGTCCAGACCTCTCTCCCTTTGATAATATGTTGGACATTATGGAGCACAAAAACAACAATGAACTCTGACTGTTGACCACCTGAAGTCATACATCAAGCAATAAATAGGAAAGAATTCACCTACAGAGCTTCTAGTATTAGTGTCCTCTGTTCCCAAATGCTTATTAAGTGTTGTTGAAAGGAAAGGTGATATAATACAGTGATAAACATGCCCATGTCCCAGCTGTTTTGGAAGGTGTTGCAAGCATCAAATTCAAAATAAGTTAATATCTGCAAAAACAATGAAGTTTATCAGTTTGAACATTAAATTTATTGTCTTTGAAACATACTCAATTGAATATAAGTTTTTTTAAATGGTTTACAAATAAATGTACCCTGCATTTATTTATCTTTTAACATAATGTCCCCATTTTTAACAAAATTGGGAGATTGTATATCATTTCAATTTATCTCAAAATTCTGTCCCTATGGATTATTTAAAGAAAAAAATGACCCTCGTATAAATGTAGTTTATGATCCCTAACTGAGAGGTTAAACCAAAACTTACTTACTTAGTCTATACAAAATGGTGAGTTTTACTAAACAATCGACAGACTGTACTTGATCCATGATCTAAAAATGTTCCTTGGGAATTTTTTACTCCTTTTCATTGGTTATGAGGGCATGTGAACGCATTATTCCTGGAAACTGAATAGAAAATGTCCCCTGGTCTACTCCCATGAGTTGATCACACTTTAGTGAGGCTGTCAAATATCTTTAGGCCACAAACCATAAAAGGCCAAACAGACATAAATCTGTTTTCATGGTGTGATCCCTCAGAGGACGTTTCTAGAGGTTGCTCAGAGTTTTCAGCAATAGCAGATGTGCTGAATGCCGAGGTCTTTGCTCTCAGAGTCAGGGTTTTCCCTTTGGGTTGGATGAGACTTTTTGATTTCACTAAAGACTCGTTGTTTCAGGGTTGATAGTTATCAGGTTTTTATAGTCTATTTAAATTACAAATGAAGCTTTTGTTGGTTTCTGAACTCGGGGTTTTTATTAGTCTTGGTGTCACAGAGGTTTGGTGTTACACTGCTGGGGATTGTCATGTTTTATGTAACAGCGGTGGGTCCAAAACAACAATCCCAGAGGACAGAAAGAGGAAATAATGAATCTCTGTAAACTATGACAATGATTCTCACATGCAAGCAAAACATCTTAGAATAACAGGCTGTCCTGAGATGGAGTTATGGAACACATTTGAAAATGTCCAAAGATCTGCAGAGTGGTATGACAATGAAGAGCTCAGAAATATCAAGCTTTAGAGACATGTCCGTATTTTTAAAAGCAAACTCAACCTACCTTTTAAGTCTGGCTTATACCTGAATTACATTTTTTTTTTTTTTACTGTCATACAGCACCCTTTCATTATAATTATTACTTCTTTTACAGTATTTCAATTTATTTTTTGTCCATTAGATGATATTTTAATTTTACACCTTAATCTTATCTCCAGCGTTAAGTGTTTCTAACCCTTTAAGATAGCATTTCCTATGTGTGTACCAGGTATGTCTTTTATTTATAATGCATTTCACCATTACTGTGTATGGACTGTGGGTCGGTTGGGTCAGGGAGTTGGGTAGTGTGGGTTTGGGTCATACTTCTTGTTACATTATTTTAAATTATCCTTGTCTTTTAATTTATCAGTCTGTTTGTAAAGCATACTTTTGTTGTATGAAAGTGTTATATACGTTAAACTTGGTTGCTTGGTTGATGGATATATCACAACATGTCTAAACAGAGAGAAAAGGATCGATGATAACATTTGTCTTAAATGCTTTATGATGATACTGATTTTGCTTAAAAATGGATGCAAGAAAGCTGGTCTGAAGTAGAGAAAAACACAAGTAAGCCTCAGGCCATACCTGGGCAGGCAGGCAGGCAGGCAACAAAAGTGCTTTTGTCATCCATCATCATATTTTTCATTTTCATCATTTAAGGAGATGCAGCAGCAGACCTCTCTCTTTCTCTCGCTATGACCAGCTGCAGGTCATAGGCAAGAAGACATCACGTTAGTTTGTTTTCTTGGTGAAGATGGCTTCATGAAGGGCATCAACTGTCTGGAACTGATGGTCATTTTTATAAACTTCCCTTGCCATCTATCCCCAAATGTTCTCTATGGGATTTAAATCAGGGGAACATGCAGGATGGTCCAAAAGAGTGATGTTATTCTCCCTGAAGAAGTCCTTGGTCAAGCGAGCATTGTGAAATGCAGCGTTGTCCTGTTGGAAAACCCAGCTGTTACCACACAGACGAGGGCCCTCAGTCATGAGGGATGCCCGCTGCAACATCTGCACGTAACCAGCCGCCGTTTGATGACCCTGCACCACCTGAAGCTCCAGTGTTTCACTGAATGAAAAAGTAGCCCAGATCATGGTGGACCCCCCCCTCCTCTGTGCCGGGTAGAAAACATTTCAGGTGGGATCTCCTTGTAATGCCAGTAACATTGAAGTCATCTGGACCGTCAAGGTTACATTTTTTCTCATTAGAGAATAAAACTTTTTTCCATCTTTCAGTGTCCCATGTTTGATGCTCCCTGGCAAAGTCTAAACAGGCAGTTTTGTGCCGTTGAAGGAGACGAGGTCTTTGAATATGTTTTTTGTTTTTGAAACCCTTTTCCCGCAGATGCCATCTGATGGTTATTCCGCTGCAGTCGGCATCAGTAAGGGCCTTAATTTGGGTCGAGGACCGCCCTGTGTCTTGATGGACAGCCAATCGGATCCTCCGGCTCAGTGCAGGTGTAATTTTTTGGGTCTACCCCTTGACTTTTTTGTTCCATAATGCTCAGGATCTTTCAAAAAATTAGAATGACTTACTGAGTCCAACCTTAGCAGCAATGGCACGCTGCAAGAGGCCTTGCTTATGCAGCTCGACGATCCGACCACGTTCAAGAAGAGAAAGCTTCTTAGCTTTAGCCATCAGGAGGGCATGACTGTGTGAATGCCTGAATGCTTTTTTTTTTAATTATAAGTTCCAAGTCCTTTTTGTCACACTCACCCTTCTTGCTTTTGCATATTGTAGCTCTACTTAAAACCTCATTAAGGTCCAAATGTGCAAAATGCATTTTTTAGCTATTTTTCAACTGGTCTTAAGATGTTGATCAGGTCTGTATCAGGACTGTCAACAAATCTTAAGTTGAATGTGAAGTAATTATCAGTAATAAGTGCAAGACTAATAGAACAGGGGATAATTGTTTTCACAAACGAATCAGTTGTTGTTTTTCCTTGTTTATTTTTTCTGCATATTTGTGTACATGTTAACATTGCCCTTTTAGATGTAACATTTTATCTTTCTCTCATGTAAATGTGACTTTGAGCTGACTTATAATGAAATTACATCAAGATTATTACATGGAACACTTCAGTTTAAAGACATTAAGATATTATTTTTATCCTCATCATCCTCAATCAATGAATTAAACTTTAATTATAGAGCACATTTCATAAAAAATAACTGTAGTTTCAAGGTTTGAGGCAGAAGAGTGATTGACAAAAAGATCAACAATAAAAAATATATAAAGCATGATTATAATTATAGATTTTCTTTAAAACTGCTCAGCAAAAAGACCTCTAGCAGAGATCAATTTACTGAGTAGTACCTTATTGTTATAGTAATAAAATCTGGTAGGATGTCAAGAAGGATTTGGAGACTACTACACACAAGAACAGCTAAAATTAAAGAAACTATAATATCAAAATGATTAATAAAAGTATCAGAGATGAAAAAAGAGCAAGCAAAAGCAATCAAAAATAGAAAGCACTCAAAGAGCACAAACCTCAAACAAGGTAGCTCAGATGTTACATCTATAAGCAAAAGTGCCAAGATGAAGTTAGCCAGGCCCTGAAATCTTTTTTTTTCACTGTCATGGACGTTGATCATTTTTATCTTTCATGTTACATTACATAAGTTAATGTAAAAGTAGTTCTTTTTGATAAATTAACTAATTCAATTAAGTAACTTGAGGAAATGTAATTAGTTTCTTTCCCTCTGCTTTGTTGATAACTGCAGTGTGGAGACTGAATAACAATACTGAGACATGTCAGCCTGATCTTTTAAAGACACCTCCCACATTACACGGAGCCTCCAGGTGAGATGTTTGAACATGGTCTTCGTGACTTTGTCTTCATGTTATTTATGGCCGCTGTTTTGTTCTCACTGCAGGGGAAAAATGACACTCAGGACGAGACCCTATGATACACAAGTTCTCACCTGAAACCATGTCCTCCTCACATTTCACACACTTATTCTTCATGTGAACTTCAGGTGCATGAAGTCACACTGAGAGACTAAACACAGAAACAAAGTTTGACTAAGTGCTGAACTACTATATCAGTAAAGTTCATACAGACATTAAACTTGTTTTCAAGTTTGAGGCTAACATACACCCATGAGGGTTTTGCAGCTTAAACTAAATGAACAGGAAAGACTTACCCCTTGTCTTGATGAAGATGTCAGACAAATATGGAGAACATTTCAGATCCAGAAACAAAGTCATGAAGCATGTGTTCACCTCCTGCTCTGAGCTGAGCTTCTGTCATTAACCTGCTGAATTCAGACCAGAGAAACAGCCTGAAATCACCTCCTTTAGCTCAGTCTAAGAAACAAAAGCTCAGAAAACTCTGAGCTGCTCTTCCTGCTAAAAAATCAGCCTCTGTGGAGAAATATCTGAGACAGATGCAGCGCTGTCTTCCTTCCTCCCTCAGCCGCACACACAGAATCAAACACACCCCTCATAAAACACATTCAGTATTATTGTGCCTCTGTTTCCTCAGCAGGGGCGGCTCACTGAGCCTGTTGTGTCGACAGACTCACTGCTGCTGACACACATTTAACCAGCAGTGTGTTTACAGATCAAGCTTGTTTGATTGGTTCTTCAGGATTGACACAGAGGACAAGTACATGTTTGTAAGTCTGAGACCTTAAAGTCTAATGTACTATTACAGTTAAATAGTTTTACACAAGCTACACTTCGATCAGGAGGAACTGTACTTTTACAGTATGTTGCTGTTCGGTTTATTAACTATAATAGAGTGACCATACGTCCTCTTTTGCACAGACATGTACTCATTTTGGGTATTGAAATTATGTCATGGGGAATTTTTTCAAAATTGCCTAAATTATGTGGGTTTGCTCAGCTTGCTCTCTGGACAGAGCTGTCACTGGTGACAGAAAAAGACATGCATGATGCAGACTACCGTAACTCTTGGAGTATCTAAGCTATCCAAATAACTATGATTCTGAATGTCGAGAAGTGGAGCTTTCCAGTGATATACAGTACATTACGGTAAAGGCTGGATTGTCCCAAGGGGAGGGCCAGGGAGTGAGCTGTGCCAGTGTGCAGCAAGCGTGCGGAGTGAGAGCAGAGTGGGGTGATTCAGAGTGCATCATGTGAGTGATTTATCTATGTTTAATCATTATTTTCTGTGTAAATATTGTAAGAAATATTTTAAGGAAGAAAGCAGAGAGGATTCAGAGACAAACAGGTGAGTCATTTATCAGATTTTTCTGTGTAAATTATGTAAAAGTTTTGTTAATTGGTATTATCATTCTGGAGTGTTTTGTAGCAGTACTTTTGCTATATTTTCACGTAGTTCATCTTTTTTTCATCACAGTTCATGTTTTATGGATTTCATAAAAAGTTAAACAATATATTCATATAAATACTGATACACAATAATAATAAATTCCACAAAATTGGTTGAGTTTTGGTTTTGTCTTCACAAAAGTGTTGTATAGTTCATTCAAAATTGTTTATAAAAAGGAACCGTCAAAAAAAATAATTCTGTTCTTTCTTTTTTGTCATTACACACTTGCTATGTTTTGTTTTTACCTGAAAAAAGGTGCAAAATATTTAACTCAGCTGCTCATCATTTTCATTTTGCTATGACAGATGACTAAGCCATTAAACTAACATATATTAACGCAATTAATGCAGCTGCTATCATCATACATATCAAACTTTTATTGTTCCTGAAAACAAAGTCTTACCGCCCAGCTAGTCCTAGATTGGTCCTTCTATGCATAGAAAGCCTATGGCTTTGACTCAGCTCCTCATATCCCCCACGTTGGCACTGACAGCCCAAGGCACTACCAGAAATTTTGGGCCCCATGGAAAGATATCACATTTGGCTTGATTCCAAACCATCCCAGTTTCTCACATCAAGCAAGCTGCAAAGCAAATGGATTAGTTAACTTGAAGACATTTTTATTTTTTTATATAAATTATAGTCATTACGTCCAAGTTATTCTGTTTAAAGAAGCAAATATGCTTAAATAGTGGAGAAAACACTATTCACCTATAGCATAGAGCATTTGGAAGATTCTGATTATTCAAAATGTTTTATCCTATAATTATTCCTCATGAATCTCATATCATTTAATCCTGTTAAAACCTCTGAACTTGTGCAGTTTGTACATTTGTCTCATTATATTATCTGTATCCTGGCACTGCTGACAGGGAGCTGTTCACTGGAAGGTAGAACCTGCTCACTGATGATGTGGACAAAGTCAATGATAAGTTGGACACAAACACTGAATAGCTGAAACTGGACAAGAATGACCTTTAAAGGACTTAACGTGAGACAGACCTTTGTCCTGAAGAACACAACCTCAACACTGATGATGTGAACCAGGGTACAGAAAAGATAAGCCTGGACACAAATTATCTGGACCCTGACACCTATAAGAGGGAGTTAGGCACTAAAACACTGTAAAAATGAAAACTTAAAATTGTTGGCCTGACAATGCTTTTTAAGTCCGGCAAACATTAAATGTTTTGTTGTGTTGCAAACAACATAAAAGCAGTTATCTCAACTACCTTTTATAAGTTTGTTGAGTAAAGTTGGTCTCATATAAAAACTTCGGTTGGCAGAACTTAAAATTGTAGGTTTGAGGCTATTACTAAATTCTTTGAGTTGGCTTTCAGAAAGAACGGGGTTTCCAACTCAAATCTGCAGGGGTCTTTCTGCACTTTCAAGTTCCCACATGTTCTGCCATTTTCCTGTGCACTTGTCCTGGATGGATGTTATCTCAATAAAGGTGAGTATTTTATTTGAGTATTAATCAAAGTCTAGCTTTGCAGTTGATTTTGACTTGATGCAGATTAATGTTACTTTATTTTTTGTCAGTTAGCTTAAGACAGCATGGTCATTACAGATATGTTAGCCACCTTGAACATTAGCTAGCTACCATGCTAGTGGGTGACTGTGCTGTAACCACCAAACCACTAACCCAGGTGAGGAGGTGTTTTTCATGTGCATTCAGTACAGTTTCTTTTCTGTGAAAGCATGAATTGTCATGTCTCAAACTTTTAAATCAAAACTCCCTGTTGAAATGTTGCTAGAAAAAAGGTTGATCTTATCTTGGCAAATAATAGATTGTGAGCCTGAACAGACGAGGCATAAATCCGTTTAATTTTAGAGGGGAATGGCTATCAACATAACATTGCTACCAATTGCTGCAATGAGATGTGTATGCCATAACATTAAACATCAAATACATGTATAGACAGCTCCACAGACTGACATATTGGCCTATGGCATGGTACACATTAGCAATGATACTAAGAGGACCCTTTCTCCTGCACAGTGCAGCAGGTTGGATTGGCACAGATGCACTGCTGAGGTTCGCCAGGCCACTTGAGAGGCAAAGTTTGACTGCAGCACCTGGCTCCTGTTGTTTGCAATACGATGGTAAGTTCCTACCCAAAACTGTTTCTTAAAGTTCTAAATACAAAGTAGTAAATTATTAAGACAGGTTCACAGCTAATGAACCAAGAGCCCTGCGAGAAATTTCCCCTTCATGAAGAATATAATGTTCTTCTATTACTGAATACCTGTACATAATACAATCAGCTCAATAGAAATCCCAGTACTACTCCTGAGTCTGAAGATAAATATGCCAGTAATGTAAGTCTGACATTAAACGCATTACTTTATTTCACGAAAAGAAAAGTTTCAGAAAATGAAACAAAACCTACTGTGCTACAGATTACCATATTTTCCAGTCTAAAAATTGGTACTTTTATCATAGTATAGCTGATCCTGCAACTTATAGTCAGGTGCGCCTTGTATATCAAAATATACATAATTTAACATGTTTTTAAACATTAATTCATGGGTCAATGACAAATAAGAGTTTACATGAAGAGCAGTTAACATATTTTAATAAATTGTTTTGAAAGCTTGCATCAGGTTTGCAAAAATTGTATATTTTGTATTAATGTTTCTTTCATGTAGTTTCAAATAGTCTTTGAACTATTTTTTACAAAAGAAAAAGTTGGACTGAAAATGTCAAGTGGTCTTACCACAACAAAAGGATAAATATTAAATATTTTACATCTGGGGTGTATACAAGTGTACTTATAAATGCAGTGACTACATTTTAATTTACCACTTGAAAATACATTTTTACGGATTATTTTTAAATTTAATTATATGCGTTTTTGCAATAAAGACCAGGACCAATACTGAACATGGCTTAGCTTTTTCTAAATAATGTTTGACAAATTATACATAAACTGTTAAAAAAGTGTTTTAGTACATTCCAAAAGAGGATTACATCTTATTCCCCTTGAATTTTGCTGTAAAATGTAAAATTTTCAATTACAAAAAAAAAACGTGTTACAAAACTGACAAAACAGTCACACCATGTCACTATGTTACTTTTCAAGAAAAAGTGGCCCAAAAATTCAAACATGAGAGTCAGCAAGTATAATTGAACTTGTGCATTTTATTATTTTCATTGAGGAAAAAAATGTCAACAACTAAAATTGGGCATTTTCTATGAACTAATTTTAGAATTTATAAATGGACCCTGCCGTGTTGACCTACTTTTTTGTTTTTGCTTGACAATGTCATATATTGGGGGATATGAGGATCTATTATTTTGTAATAATCATGAAACACTAGAAAGTTAAAGCATGTAATTTTACAGATAGAAATTCATTTTTTTGCCAAATTATGAACATGTTTTTGAAGTTTCATATTTTTTGAAGCTGCTATTAATTTTCATCTTTGTCAATGTCCATCCACTACTGCTACACTTGATATTATATATTTTTTATGTATTTATTTTTTATATATTTATTTTTTTATATATTTTTAAGTTGTTAGTGAATGGAATAAAAGTATTTATTAATTACATATATTTTATTGTATATATATTATATAGTCCACAAATTCTCCAAAGTTACCATAATATTCAGAACATTTTATTCATTGTTAAACAAGACAAATGTATAACTTTGCCAAAATAATACATAATGTGTTTTATTGATACTTTCACATTTTTTTAGCAAGTTTTACAATTTGGTGCCAAGTTTTTTTGGTTACAACACTTTGACATTTTTGCCATTGTCCCCTAAAAGCCCCACAAAATTGATCAAATGCAGAAATTTTAGATTGACTCTTCAAATAAGAGAATGAATAAGAATAAGAGAATTCAAGTTATTTGTTCATTCATTTTAAAATTTTCTCTGATGTTAGCTGGTAGCTGCTAACGCTCCAGCTGAACAACAACTGTTCGCAGGCTCTGTTGTTCAGTTGGAGCATTCGCATTTTTTCCTAATTTTATCTTTATTCCTATTCTGGGGTTGCTTTTAAAGATTGGCCCCTTTTGTGATGTATATTTCTGGTTTAAACTAATGCAATCTTTTTTTTTGGGGGGGGGGGGGGGGTAGTGACAGGATGATCACCTCCAAGACAACCAGTCCCTCGTTAAAGAAGCTGAGGGTAAAAGTGATGGACTGGCCGAGCATGTCTCCAGATCTGAACCCTACTGAGCATCTGTGGAACGTCCTCAGAAGGAAGGTGGAGGAACACGAGGTCTCTAACATCCACCAGCTCTGCAATGTGGTCATGGAGGTGGAAAAGGACTCCAGTGGTAAAATGTGAAGCTCTGGTGAGCTCTAAGCCCAATCTAAGGCAGTGCTTAAAAATAATGATGGACACAAAAATAATGCTTTGGGGTGTGCTCACTTTTGTTGACAGCAGTTTAGACATTATTGTCTGTGTGTTATTTCAAGGTGGCAGTAAATTGACACTGTTGTACAAGCTGGACACTCACTATTGTATCAAAGTGTCATTTCCTTAATGTTTTCCCATAAAAAGATCTTATAAAATATTTGCAGAAATGTGAGAGGTGTACTCACTTTTGTGAGATATTGTTTTGGAAATTCCACTTACTTCAAACTTACTTACTAAACTGAGATTGAGTGAGACTCTGCGTCATAAAGAAAAGTGTTAACAATTATACAGTTAAGGTGAATAACATTCAAACTGACTTGGTTTTGTTAGCTATGTGTGTGACAGAAAAGTGGACAGAATAAGTGCTGTTATGTAGGACTCAAAACATGAAGTCATAATACATATAAAGGAACATTTTCTGATTAAAAAATACGTTTGCACATCTTTATTTCAGAATTTTTGGTTTGCAGAACTTGAAATCTGAAGTTGTTATACATATGAAAGGTACATTTTATGAACAAAAACTAACAAGTTGGCAGAGCTTTAATTCAACTGAATTCTTTTTGTGTGCAGCTCAAAAAATTAAGTTACAACAACTTTAATGATAAGTTATCTCAACCAAAAGTTATTTATTTGTTTAAACCTAAGATTTTTAGTTGGACCTCAAAACTCAAAAATTTAAGTTAAGTACACTTTAATGATAAGTTATCTCAACAAAAAATTATTTGTTTGATCAAACTTAAGATTTTTAGTTGGACCTCAAAACTCAAGAATTCTGTGGAGACTGTTGCCTTGAAATTTTGAGTTGACACAACTTTTTTGTTTTTACAGTGAAGCAATACCTGGATGATGAAGACCTGGACCATGACAATAATGAGATGGACTTGGAAAACATGACAATAACTGGACACTAATGAGACAGCTCTTTTTTCTGAAAAGCTAAACTTTGGCATTGATGCTATGGACCTGGACTAGACACTGAAAAAACAAAATGTAGACAAAAGTAATTTGGACCAGGACACTGATGGCATTGACCCAGACTGATGAGAAGAACCTTGACATGTTAAAGCTATTATTCCTCTGGAGTCCTGAGTGCTATGGACCTGGACACTGAAAAACTAGATGTTTACACAGGTGATTTAGACCTGGATACTGATTAGAGCCTGAATACTGATTTAAAATGAAAAGCTGAACCTTTACTCTTACGAGTTTGACCTATAGAGTGGTATGTAGATCCAGACTGATGAGACGGACCTGCACATATAAAGCTAATAATGATCAGAAAGCAGAGCTGTGCACTGGAAGGTGGGCATGCTGATTTTATGATGTGGACAAAGTCAATGACAAGAAGGACCGTAACACTTGGTAACTGAGCCTGGACCATCATGGCCTTTAGACACGCCTTTACACTGCTCTTAACCTCAACACTGATGCTATGGACCTCAGGGTTCCATTAACCTCAGGGAAGTGGGAGTGACATCATCTCGAGTTATCAGCGTTCCTGTTACAAAGTTGGAAAAACCTGCAGATCTACAGGGTGATTGTTAACCGTTGTGTTTGCCGTTGTCAGCACACCTGCGTTCTAGTTCACAATTACCACATGAAGAATGTAAATAACACTATGGCAACATTTTCACATATACAAGTTGAACAATCCTGTGTATACAGCTGATTTTGTGCCATAAACTCTAGTCAGAAGTTCACATAAATAGAATATTACCAGTGGGGAGGATCCCCCAAGCTCACAGTAGGAAATTCCGACCTTGAGGGGCATTCCAGTTGAAATTTCCCACTCGAAACTCGGAAATCCTGACTTCCCAGTACAACTGAAACGCAGCATCAGACATCCAAGTCATGGTTATCCAAAAAAAGCAACAGGGTGGACAGTCCAGGAGAGAATTAGAGGGACAGCTGTCCTTTCATGGGCTATTTATTATTTGGATTACGCCCCTTAACTATGGATGTTACTTTCAAGAATTGGGCAGCCAGAGACATCAAGGTTATTTACCAGATGTTCTGTGATAATGCTTTGCAGCCATTCTCAAATCACCAAGACAAAATTATCCCTACCCCAAAGTGATATGTTCCAGTATTTTCAGATTAGGCATAATATCACAAGCCATAAAGATTGGAAGACTATTAAAATGCTTATCAATATAACTAAACATCGGCAAACCAACAAAAAGAAATCTGCTGTCAAATACGCCAGACAATACTTTTTGTATCAAAACTAAATGAGAGCTAGAGTTGAATGTTATAATTGACAATGAAGAGTGGGAAAAAATATGCACTGGATCTCTAAAGGTAATAATAGTAACATGTGGAAGGAGTTTGGAAGATGAAGACAATGTTCTTTAAGACGCCTTTGGTGCTTTCAATATTTGTGGATAACTCAGCTGGAAGATACTGCTGGAGAGAATGTGGAATGGTTGGTGACCACTCGTACATATTTTGGGATTGCCCATTGTTGCTTCCTTTTGGAAAAGGGTAAAGAGCGAGATAGATAAAGTTCTGGGCATTGATTTACGATTCACCTCAAGTCAGTTTCTTTTTGCTTTAACCCCTGAAGACAAGTACACCAGGGACCAAAAATACTTGTTACATATACTCTTGATGACTGCTAGGAAAATGGTGACAATAAAATCCACAGCCACCTTCATTGGCACAGTGGAAACAGAAAGTGAGGGAGGTGTATAGAGGCTTCAAGAACGTTCAAAAATGTCCCGTTGCCCTTTCAACGAAGAATTGGAGAGTAAGAGATAATCTTCTTCTGCTTGAATTTCTATTTAGCCTCATTTGTTAAGAAGATGATGACAGTGAACATGTCTGTTTTAATGGTCCTTTAATACTTCTGCCAGACAAAAAAGCAACACAAAAGACAGCATTTTTGTACAACTGATTATCATCATGGGGTGAACTTAATACTGTAGCTTTGTCCCTTTAGGCACACACACACACACACATACAACAGACCATTTTCATTCAGCTTGGCCGGGGACTGTTTCCGCACTGCATGTAGTGTGTTAAAAAAATAGCATGTTCCCCACCAAAAACGTGGTGAGGAATGAAAAAGGCAACACAGAAACAAACAAAACAAAAACGAATGCATGATCAGTGGAACTCAGAGCATTTTCAAGTAAACAAAACAAGTTAGCATGGTGAAGTGAACCTACGGAGGACTTAATGCACTTTTCACATTCTTGCTCCATGTGATGGTATAGAGCATCCTCTCAGGTCTCCGACAGTGTAACATGTCCCTCAGGGCTGCTTCGTATGAAGGTGGAATGTGCTCCCCAGCCCTCGCCAACTGTCTGACCTCAGCAGGCCAGGCTCAGTGTTCATCAATCACTCCACGCCGGCAAAGCTGGACCTCGTAACACCCAGGGATCTCTACTGCATGATCAAAACACATTCCACGTCCAAGATGGAGAGGATTCGGATCTTTCTGAAGTTCTCATGCGTTCCAGTCAGGAGCCATTAAACGCAGAAGCCGGCGGCGAAATCAAGGAGAACATGAACATCTGGCTGGTGATAATCCTCAGCATCATACACACATATCTACATGAGCTTTCAAATGTATTCAAACTCACTCACACTCAATGCACTCAGAGAGAAGTCATTGTTCAGGCTCTTGTGCTCACTTTAAATGTCTCTGCAGCTGTACACATAGTGCTGATGTGGCCTGGCAAACAGCACAGCAGGATGTGCTTCCAAATCTACAATAAAACCTTGTTTCTGATGTTGCCATGGTACAGTCTGGTGGCTACAGATCAGAAAACAGAGTATAGTCACTTTAATCTGAGTGAGGGTGAATTTAAGCTGCGTTCCCTCAAACTGAAAAATGATCATTTCTCTTCACTATTGTTTCAGGAGGCACAATCAAGAAGAATTTAGTCCATCAGTAATATAACTGTCACAGTTTACTTGCAGAAGCTCTGGCTACACCATTAAGGCAGGAAATTAGTGTGATACACAAAGAGCTTTTCTCAGTGCAGCTACTAATGTCTGTGTAATTAATTCGGAGACACTCAAATAAAGCAACGGCCTCACCACAAATATACACTATGTAAATAAATACAGTGAACTTTGTATGTTGAGGCACAATTAACAAAAAAGCAGTCAGACAGCTCTTCATAGCAACACTTATAAGTCCCCAGGTGATGAATCCTGAAGTAGAATTTGTTAGCATTTGACAAAACACATTTTGTTAATAAAGGCAAACAAATATTAGCTGAAAAGTACTTCATATTCTTAAACAATTACAGGTTTATCTGCATGGCTCAATTTAATCTTAGTGTTATTAGCCATTTATTCATCTGCTTTTTCAGTTTTTATGTTTTCTTATAATTAATGAAGGGGGGCATAAAAGGTAACTTTAAACAACTAAAAGGCTGACCGTTAAGCAGTACAATGTGACAGGATGTGAGAGTTCAAAAGTCAAAGCGACCATGATAACCCCAACACAAGGCAATGTCCACATGGAGACAGGTTTGTCTTTAAACAAAGGTTAATAGCTTGTAATTTCATGCAACAATGTCCCTGACATGCAAAAATTCCCCTGCCATCCCACTGCCAAGAACCACTTCATTTTCAAATGTGTTCGGCCCACCGATGGTCTGATCCAGTGTCACAGTTTCATTTGTCACCATGTTAGCTGGTGCTAACTGACATTCTTTGGGAATGTTTCTTAGTTTAATTTTTAAGACATATCTGATGGGCTTCAGTTGATAATTTAGTTGCTGAAAAACAACACCAGGCACATACATCTTGTAAGGGCTCAACCCTGTATCAACATTTGCTTTAACTACAGGAGCAAAAGACATTAGCAGCTAATGTTCACCAATTAACACACTAACACTTCAGACAGTATCACAAGGATGCTGGCAGGGTTAGTACTGTCAAGTATTATCCGACTTTATCCACATGAGCCATATGTGTGAATGCAAACAGCTGAGTTTTTTACACAGTATTTTTCTGTGTTAAGTCTGAAACCAGTCATTTCGGAAATCAAGGTCCAGATTGACAAGCACACCTGCACAGTGCTTTTTCAGGTGAAGGTTGTACATGAACCTAGGAACAACAACAAAACAACAACAGCTTCAGCCGCCAACCGACTAACGTGCTGCTTATTGTGCTCGGTTTGTTATCCAGACAAAAAAATCCAGACAGAAATGTTGTCCAGACAAGAAACTCCTGCGTGTTTAGGTGTTCACTAACCATTGTTGTTTATGTAAAGTTTGTAAAGCGTACGTGTGTTGTAACACCGCTGTTTCAGGACAAACCTACATTGCATACTACTGGCTTGGCATGCAAGCTGCAGCGCTTTCAGTTCTTGTGGATCAATGTGAACGTGGAGCACTTTTGAAAACGCAAAGGAAAAAGCCTTTCGTCTAGTAATTCTGCAAGCAAAGATGAAACCAGTAAAAGTTCAGCTGCGTGTGCCACAGCCTAACTGTCATGCAAACAGAGAATGAGGCTGCACAGTGACGCCACACAGGGAAGAAACCGGTGCCAAGTAAACATCTTCCCTCTGGCAGAAGGTTTACAAATCATGCACTGGGTTACCTAAATTGCGGTTTGCGTGTGAACGAAGTTTGTTTTAAACAACTGCGACACATGTGGACAACGCCTAAGTCAATGGCATAATCATTCATCCAATTACTTGTTAAGGTTATTTGGTCGATAAGCACAGCAGTTAGTTATGCAACAGTTGCAGATTTGACAGATTGGGCTAAACATTATGGAAAATTATTAATAAAATGTCTTGGCAACTTTCAAATGAGAAGATTTCTGTGGAGAACACACAAAGTTGTAACTATCAGGAGGGCTAGCTTGGCATTAAAGTGAGAGTATGCAACTTTTCCAAATTAAATATGACTTTCACAGTCACTCTGATTATGCAGGAACTTTAACGAGAACAGTGACTGTCCTTCATTACTTTTCTTGCCATGGCCTGTAATAACAGTACTGTGATGGGCTAACTTGCTTTTTTAAGCTGCATGCTAGTGCTTGATAAGTGCCACAAAGTCATGCGAAACTGCTGAAAGTAGGTGACTTGGGCACTAATTCTCTCTGCTAAAAGTTGCTATACTGTTGGACTGAAAATGAAATTTAAAAGGTGGAAAAGTGACAAAATTTTTGCTTGACTACCAGAACAAAGGAAACGCTGTCAGGAAACGATCTACCCATAACCTCTCAGGTCCACTCATGTTAATATGTCTCGTTTATACACCACAGTGTTAAAACAGGAATTGTTTGGCTTTTTAACAAAAAAATACACAAGTGGTGGGTTTTGGTGATGGACTTTAAGGATTTGTGTCGACTTCTAATAGTGCCAGGCTAATCACATCCTCTTGTTTACTGTCTTTATTTCTAGCTGAGCTAACATGCTAGTTTTAGCTTTACAATTACAGCATCAGTGCTGTCTTAATATTCTCCAATGATTTTCCAAAAGAAAATAAATAACTATTCATTAATATATGAAAATACCTTCAAAGTGTCTGCTGGTATCACTTAACTGAATGATACAGGGTCAGGCGTTACATTATGACCACTTACAGGTGAAGAGAAAACCCCTGACCCTTCACCATGACATCTATAGTGGGTGGGACGAATCAGGCAGCAAGCTAATAATTTGTCCTATAAGTTGATGTTACAAAAAAGAAAAATGGTCAAGCATGAGGACTTGAGTGCGTTTGACAAGCGCCAAACTGTGGTTGCTAGACGACTGGGCCAAATCATTTCCAAAACTGCAGCTCTTGTGAGGAGTTCCTAGTCTGCAACAGGACACAACAATCTGAAGTCGTCCAAAACAGTTTTGAACCAGCAACAGGGTCATGGGTGGCCAAGGCTCACTGCTGCACATGGGGAACAAAGACTGTCCTGCGTAGTCCAATCCAACAGACGAGCTGCTGTTGCTCAAATTTCTGAAGAAGTTTAAACTGGTTGTGACAGAAGGGTGTCAGAAGACATAATGCATTAGAGTTTGTGTTGCACAGCCACAGACTGTCAGGGTGGCAGGTGGTTATATGTCAGGCCTGATCAGTGTTTATATCCAACATACATTTAAGGCTCTCTAATGCTTAAAAGAATCTACACCTCAATCAAAAACGTCTCATCGAACAACTTAATGCTCCACATCCTGAAGCCAGACTACATGATTTAATCACAATACAGCCCAAATGGACAGTTACAGGGAAATAGGTCACTTTACCTCAGGCAGTCTGTCACAGTGAACATCAGTCATGGAGAAAACCATCAAAGCTGCAACTTCCTCACTGGGAGTCTGGCATGTTTGATTTCTGTCCTGCCTTGAACATTTTGTTCTGCCATGTCAGAGACAATGACCAATGAGAGCACAGTGCTCTGCATGTGCGACAGTCATAGATGTAAACAAACTAAACAGCAAAGCAAAAGAAGGATGATGAATTTGGTGCTGTTAGATGAAACTAAGACAGAATGAAAGTTTACCAGCTCTGAACTCTGCCTTTGGGTTATGCTGTAGTTACTACAGTGCTTATAAATACAGTATGTCCCTCCAACATTATCATGTATGCTAGTTGGGTAAAACAGTGTGGTCTGTCATGTTTGATGGCCGGGTCGCTGCCCAATTTTACAGGTTGTGATTGCCTAATCTGACAGTGACCATCAGAAAAGATTTAAAAAATGTACAGTCTGACTTCAGCTTGATTCAGATTCTGAATAATGTTTTCACTTGTTTACTGTATGTGCCACATAAAAGACAAAGAGGTGCAAGATGGTAGCAGCAGGCCTCCATAATATGACCACTATGAGTGTTACAGTCCGTAAGCCTTAAATAAATGTTAGTTTAACCTGACATATCCTTTAAAGGGAAACCCGATTAGTGTTGGTGCGGCTCAAAGATAATGTATGATGGTTGTTTAGTGTGATACAACATGGCATATGTCTGTGCTTTAAAAAAAAAACTCATCGGATGCTGATGTAGTCATTTGCAGCATCAGTAGTCCTGATGATTACTTCCCCAGAAGTCAACAATCAAAAGGCTTTGAATCTTTTGGGAAAGTCTCCTTAAATCTTTAGCTTCACCAGTTATAGAGAGGAAGCATGACCTCTGTGATGATCCCAGAGAAGGAGCAAACATCTCCTGCATCTATGCTAAGATAGGCACTTCATCCACTGAAAGAGGCATCTGTATCTGACTGTGACGTCTGGAAGACTTGGTGTAAAAAGGCTGCGACTATCTTTTAACATCTCAGAGTGAATCTTCAGGATTGTTGGGGAATTTCAATGTCACCAAATTACAGTTTGATACTCTGTGGAGGCTGATGATTTCCACAAAACATTAACAACCAACAGGAAAATCAGTGTGATTGTTTGAGAGAATCACTCTATTGCAAAGCAGGACAACGGTAAGTCAACCAAAGGAATTCCCTCCGCGTAATCCCCTGAAAATGAAAACTGGGATGAAATATGAGCCAGTTAGAAGGCACTGAGACTTAGTTTCTTTTCATGTCTTCAGATCACTGAAGGCAGATCTTAAGGATTTCAGTTCATACTTGGTTCTTAAGCTCTCCCCACAGCACTGACAGTTGATTGACAGACAAGCCCTTGAACTACATCTCTACATAAAGCACCCTCTGCGCTGCATGGAGGATTTAGCTTCTGTTTGTGTCCCATGAGGTTGTGGTCTGCCTGTAGTGTTATTAATGCTGATAGCAGACATGCAGCTGGCGTGAACGGGTGTCGCTGTGATGAGGGGGGGAGCTAAGTCATGAACTTCATGAGCTCAGGAGGGCGAGCAAGGCTCTGAGCGTGGTGTACAATGTGATGAAGTCAGGTCTCAAAGTATTTGTAGATGGCTGTGACGTATGTCATGACACTCTGCCAGTCAGGCCGCTCCGTGTGCACCATCTCATTTATGTCCTGGAAAAGAGAAAGACAGAGTTACCGTGGAGGAAATGATGACAATCTTACATCCGGGTCAACCAAAACTAAACAAAGTACATTTGGAGTGCGAAAACAATTTGTTATATTTTTAGTCAGCGGACTTAACAAATATTCGACTGCACATTTTTGTACCGTGCTGTGCAAAAGTTTTTGGCAGGTGCGAAAATAACTTTAATTTTAAAATCTTTCACAAAAAGCAGTGTTAAAAGTTTTTTTATTTTATTTTATTTTATTTTATTTTATTTATTTATTTTTGCCAGCTGGAAGGATGCAGACTAACTACATGGTTCCCTGGGTATGGTAGTGGGTAATGCCGCAGAAGGGGTTTGCCTACAGTTTGCACTCTTGTGCCCCTAAACTTCATTGCATGTAAACACCTACAAATTAAATTGGGTAACCGTTGCTGGTGGTGCAGGCGAGTTGTCAGGAGGAACAGTGATGGGTGGTAACCTCACTGTTCCACACAGTGTGTCTTAAAAAGCTACATTTCCCTCAGCTGGTCAAGAGCAGGGCTGCACAGTACAGCAGCAGAGAGCTCTGTAAAAGTGCTGCACAAAGTGCTGCATAACAACAAATACAAAAAAAAGGAAGATGCAACTGAAAATATTTCAAGAGGGCAGATTGACAGTAGAGTAAACATCAGGATAACTAACAGGGAAGTCCAATGAAACACACAGACAATTATAGTCAGTGGTAAAGCAGTGGCTCATCCTGAAAGAACATGGGTTGAGGACTGGAGGGTGCAAGTCCCAAACAAATCACATTTGGAATTTGGTTTGGTGTCTTCTGGGCACCGCTGAAGTGCCCTTGAACATGGCACTGAATGCCAAAAACTGCTCGGTAAGGCTTCTTCAGGAGCAGAAAGCCATAACTGACATCTCCTTTAGTGCATGAGTACAGAACCTGTTCTTATGCTTGAGGGTCTATTTCAGTGTATTTTTCATGAAAAAGGCAAAACACTTCTGCATATTGGGCTTCAAAGTGTGGGCTACACTGCACACTCACTAACAGAATGTACAGGAGGATCTACCGCCACAACACAGCATCACAGACTCACAAGTGAGTGCAAGGAGGATTGGTGGCCATGATTTGCACTCACATCAGCCTACTGATGAATAAAAGATGTCCAAAATGATATGACTATAGCAGCCATTCACCAGCCACAAGATTCTGAGAAGAACTTTAGTTTGGTGGAATTAAATTAGGGCATCTTGTTCCTTTGTTTACTTGGTTAGGTTAGCAAACAACAAGACAATACAGTGTGCAGCTGTGTTGTCTTGGTAAATGTAAATATCAGATCAGGACTCTTTATTGGCAATTATTTAAAAAATTGTATTGGGATTGGGGGCCAAAAGAGCTGATTCAGTAATTCCCCCATAAATGAATGTTGGGCTAATCAGAGGCCTCCCTGATGGAATGGCATGATGGACAAGTAACTGCTTGTGTTTTTCAGCACATTGGTCAGGACCCCTCCATCATGCGTCACTGTTGCTTGCAGACATTCACAACTCTCCAGCTCTTTGGCAAATTAGAGAATAGTTTCAGTTTGACCCATCAGTCAACTTCCTGCCATTTGCTACAGCCACCATCTAATGTTTCTGGACATAGTCTCAGAACAGAATCAAGTCTCTTGGCCTTGTTATTACAAAGGTGAGCTATTTTGGCTGCAATTCTTCCACTTCTGGCTGTGATGCATGAAAACTTAAACTGTGCTCCACAACCTCACCTTGGTAGTAGAGTTGGGCTGTTTTCACCAGTGTTAAGCCAACAGAGCTGTTGCTGTGTGAGTTACAACTATTTTACCCTCATATTAAATGATGTTTAGTAGAACTGGTTAATCATACACCTGACTATAATCCTAAGAATTCCTTGTATAGAGATAGGTTCTTTTATACATATGTACTGGGATTGTCAGGGGGTTGTCTATTTTTGGAGAATGATTTGTGCAACCCTATCTGATTTGCTCAACTTTAGGGTACTGTACAGGCCAAAGTTGCTACTTCTGAATGACACCTCCTTTCTACCTCTCTCCTTCCATCAAAAGCTTCATATAATTGTCTGCCTGACAGCGGCAAAAAAAAAAAAAAAAATGTTGGTGCCTCTTCACTCTCTTTCCAATAGTCAGTGGCTGAGATCTTTATTGAACATATCACATTTAGAGCTATCAGGGGCAAGAATGCATACACAATCCTCCATCCATGCTCGGGCGACCTTCACTGACAAAGTCAGGGACCTTTGCACAGACTTTTAGTTGCAGACCGTAAAACCTCAGACATCTTAAGCCTTGTTTCTCTATGTAAAATTGTCTTGGTATCTCTTCCCTTAATATTCATATGTTCATTCATGTTTTAAATTGTTAATTCATGTCATTACACCCTTGTGTTTACTCTGTCTCTTATGTAAAATAGGCCATAATATGTTATGTAATGCTGCCTGGGGGTTGGGGGGTATTTGTTTCTTCTTGTATGTTTCCATTGAGCATATTTGCTCTAAATAATGCAAATAAAAATTTGTTAACAAAAAAAATCCTTGTGTACCAACAGGAGTTGATGCATTTGAAGGCTGGAGGCTGTAACACTGAATATTGATTTGATTTAGATTTTTCTTGTTTTCTTATTTTTACCTTTGTAACTTATAAACTCTCCAATTTTGTCACCTAAATTGTTTAATTTTAGTCGAGTTTTAATTGATGAAATTTCTATACATTCAAATTCAAATTCAGTCGACTAAATATGAAGTATAAAGTGTAAGACATTTTAATGTTTCCTTACATTTCTGAAGTCATGTTTTACTCTTGGATAAAATGAAACATCTAATAACCCTTTACTGAATGCTCGTAAAGTCTAAATGGATAAATTAACACGAACACATTTTCTTTTTGTGTGAAATGCAGTCACCTTTATTTAGTCTACCTGGCAGAGGATCTCAGTTACAATACCTGAACTGACAAGAAACAGTGAACCTGCGCTACATGAATATAACAATTCATAAAGAGAACAGCTCTGATTGGATCACTTCACAACTTATCCTACCACCACCAAGCTAAGGTAGCTGTGACTGGATGTCCCTCTGAACTAATCCAACCTTTCCACACAACAACAGTAGCTGTGATTTGATATATTCCTAACTTGTCTCTCCTTTCTACATGACCAAATTAGGTCTGATTGGATGAAGTCTCTGTTAAACATATTAGTCTAGTCTTTATCTGTTGACAAAAATGTCATTTAATTTAGTTTTAGTTTTGTCCATGTGCACTTGTTTTTATTAGTTACTGTCTAGTTTTCGTCTGGTTGTTGATGAAAACTATAACGAAAATAATTGGTCAACAAAATTAACACTGTTGTGAAAGCATTTTTAGCAGCATTTTTCACTCCTGCTTTGCTCAGTACTAAATTTCTAATTCTATCAATTTTCACTCTACCAAAAAACAGCCTGCTCCCAAAGAAGCACCCACTCCTCATGGGCAAACAGGCAGAAAGAAGAGAGAGAAATAAGCTGCACAAGATAAAGCCAATAAGATGACAAATAAGCATGCTCATGTTTCATATAAAATAACAATAAACTGACAGCACTGACTGAAAGCACAGAGTAGTACACGGTTAAAGTTCAAAGTTTATAGACCTATAAGACAACAGAAAAGAGGTCTGCACACCAGAAGCTGCTCCAAGGTCAATTATATTTGGTTCTGTCCTGTTGATAATTTGTTGATACCTTTATTACCTCTTAAAGTTATAAATCAAGGAACTGTTTCAGCACCAGCACTAATATTGATTTGGGCATCTGAACAACGTTAATGATGCCCAACCCTGCTCTGAAGATTCACTAACAGTGACAACAACAGAGGAGTCAGGGAAGTAATGATGGTCCAGTGTATCATTTTCAATGACTGAAGAAGGCCTAAAACCCAAAATGTCAAATCTGTGGAGATTTTCATAATGAAATTGACCTTGGAGCAGCTTCTGGTGCGCAGACCTTTCTTCTCTTGTTGCTTTTGCGTTGAGCAGCCAGCACTGAGGTTTTTGTGTGTGCCAGTGTCCTCAGTTTATGAAACTATGAGACACATTATGGGGTCAATGCTACTGCCAGTCAAAGAAACTTGTCATGTCAAAGTGACATGAAAAAGTCATGTCAAAGCAGGGAGAAGCTTACCAAAGTGCATTTGATGCCCACACTTTCAGCCGCCTGGAAAGCTAAAGTGAAGTTTCTCCTCTGAGAAAAGAAGAGAAAATTTACAGTTAGGCTTGTACATTGATTAAAGCCCGTCATACAGGTGTTATTGCCTTACGCTCACAGCTCTCCTGGAAGCTGTACTTGCCTTCTCCTGGCTGGTGAGCTCCTGGTATGGGATGTGTGCAGGCAGGTATGTGTGGAGCACAGCGCAGAAGGCCAGTCCATCGTTCCAGCTGCTGCTGAAGTTTGTGATATCAATGTTCTGAATGGGAAAAAAAATGCTTTTAACGTTGATTTGAGAGAATATATACGGACTCATACCCTTTCAAACAAGCCTCTAACTATGCTGGTAGGTCCAATATAATTGGTTGTAGAATTGTTTTGGATTATCACAGACATTTGGGGACAGGAAGGGATCAGATCTTTACTGATGCTGATGTATTTATCACGGTTCCCACTTTGTCCTAGAAATCATTTTCCAGGATTTTCTCAGGCTGTTTTCTCCTCCTTCCCCACAACATGATTTGTAGTTGTTTTTATATCTTTATTTACCCTTTTTATAAATAGATTTTGTTGATTTACTGTTTAAGTAGCCTAAATTGCATTTGCCATTTTGTATCATTTCTTTTTGTCACCATTGTTATGAGTTTTTATATTTTATTCCTTAACTTGCATTAATTTATCTAGTCACATTTAATGACTCAGTGTGCATTAGTTACAAGGCACATTTTTACTTCACTTCATTTGATTTTTGTTTTAGAACAAGGCAGAAGGAAGATAAAGAATTTTCAAAGACAATTCAAGCTTTTCCAGGACATTTTACTTTCTTCCCATTTTTCCATGATTGGAAAATTGGTCAATCATTTTCCAGATTGTCCAGGACACGTGGGACTGTTTATCTACTCTGTGCATCTATTCAGTTCCTCATTGTCCCTCTGATTTAATCTTTTGGATTTTCTGTATGAGAAAAGTTGACCTATAAGGTCTTCTCAGTCAACAAAGTCAAATCCTGCAGCCTCATCTGTGTGGAGAGTACAACATTTCATTCCAGGTCATTATTAATGTCACTCTCCAGCACTGTGTACTGCAGCTATTCAACAACCCAGAGTAATATCATGGACACAATACACTCAGTTATAATGGAACATCCTAAAATGATTTACCCACGGAGAATCTGATATCAGTCCTGGGAGTTTATATGCAGCATCAACATCGCTCATCTGTATCTCATTTTTGATCTTCACCGCCAACACCAGTGTGACCTTTACAGAGTGGTTTTATTCGACCACCAAGACTTCATTTCACCAGATGAAAAGGTCTCTGTGTTCAAACAAACAACAGAGCAGGTTGAAATGAATCAGTAAAAGCCTCATGTTTTTGTCAAGTAGATAACACAGGATGTGTTAAATGTTGCAGACTTCCTGGAGAAGGCCTCAGGTGCCATAGTAACCATAACCATAACCTACATCAGATGAAAGAGGTAAACACCACTCAGTTTGGAGAGCAGCTCTTCAACAGATGCCGGATTGTCATTTTAGCTTGATCAGATGTTACCCCGTCTGTGGACAGAGTTTGACTGAGGTCATCTGATCTGTTTACAGAGAAACTCCGGACAAATGAGACGAGGTTGATGTTAAAGT
Organism: Scarus forsteni; assembly: GCA_036419115.1. Classification (NCBI taxonomy): domain Eukaryota; kingdom Metazoa; phylum Chordata; class Actinopteri; order Labriformes; family Labridae; genus Scarus; species Scarus forsteni. Next base: position 996,148 of record JAZDUH010000326.1, on the reverse strand, counting down.
GAGATTTTCGGATTTTTGTTTCACGAAAATGAGACATCTGTGGTGCCAATTATTAATCTAACAGCACAGATAAGAAATCCTATATGTTTTGCTGCGTTGTCTGATATTGTCTCAAATGTCTCATGGTGATATTAAACAATAACTGTAATGTCATTGTTCCTTACAAGTCTATGTCCTACCTGCCCAAAAGGATTGTTTATGCTCAACCAGCAATTCCATGTGAGGTTAGCGGGTAGTAGGTAGTAGGGGTTGTATGTTTACAATGGGACTTTTGGTGTGTGTATGTGTGTGTGTGCGAGTGAAAGGGTGTGAATGGGTACGTGTGACCTGCGGTACTAAAGCAGCTTTGAGTAGCTAAAGACTAGAAAAGTGTGATATAAGCTCAAGCTCATTTACCCTTTACAAGCAGCTTGAGCGGGCCACAGACAATGAAAGCCCCACTCACGAAAAGTTCAACACACTGGGTGAAACTGTTTGCAGTGTCACTGAATCCACAGCAGCGCAACATCAGATAAGCTCCACCCTTACTAGCAGCACAGTTGACTTTAGCTTAGCTCTTCAGCTTTTTGTAATTATCAGCTTGTGGCTCAACATGTCTCTGTGAGTAGATATTCTCACAGTGTAAGACAGCAGGCTCTTTCTGTTTTTAAAAATGGACTAAAATGACTATTATCAGGATTGTTATACTCCAGCAGCAGCAAAATGATTCACCAGACCCCAGATCATGGAGCTCAGCAAAGAATTGAATACTCAGGGACCACAGGGACAGGTCTAACCTTACAGCGCAGCTTTCTTTTCCTCTAAATGTTGTCACATAGCAAACCCAGGACAGTTACAACCACTTCAAACCAATGTATCATTTTAATTCATACTGTTCTAAAATGTGTTAAACTCAGGACAGCTATTATAAATAGAGTAAAAAAAAAGTCACAGGAACATGATGATGAACTAAAAAATAAATACAGAAATACTTTCCATTATAGTTTGAGTGATTCTTTAAAGTTAAGCAAGAAACCTTTGCAGCCTCAGGTTGAAAATCTGTTCTACATCTGTTTAGTCAGCTTTATGCTTTTCATACCTCTGAATGGAAAATTTGATGCTATCATATAATCTTAACAAGAAACACACTTTGAGAGGGCAGACCTCCGACAAGCAGCTCAGGTACAGCATTGGCTTTTTCTGCTACGACCGGCAGTCTAAATTTACATCCAGGTAAACTTTAAGCCCTTTTCAGCACTTTCAAGGTGCATTCAAAAAAAATTCAAGCATCCTACAGCTGTGGTAAATCAGAAATTATAATTATTTAAGGGCTGGGTAAGACATCAATTGAAGTGATTAATTCAAATTCTCTTCTCCAGAAGATTCAAAAATCAAATATCAAGATTTTGTTCTCAACTTACTCTAACTCCAATCATAGGTTGCTGCAACATTTGAAAATGTAAATACTGAAAATGTACAGTTTCCATGATGGAAGGCCTTTCCAGGTTTTGAACAAGCACATGTTTAGGCCTTTGTTTGTTCTTTAAATCTGATTATATTTCAATCAGATGGTTCAGTGTTAATTTATTGTGAAAAGTCTGCCTAAGTTTGAACTACAACATCAACATTTTCTAACAAAACTACAGAATTCACTTTTACTATAAGAGGAAACATCAGTTTAGTTTAGCCATATATTTTGAGAAAAATAAAGGCAGAACATGATTCATATAATTTTATGAAACTTGTAGGGTTTTATTTTTTGAGGAGGAAAATATCTGTTAAAATCCTAAATCCATTTTAGTGAAAAAAAAAAAAAAATCAAGGATATAATTTTTCTATCATATCGCCAAGTCATACAATATATCTTTTTGTGATTACACCAGAAGAGACAACACAACAGCATCTGTGCTTGACTGTGGAAAACATCTCTGTACTGAAATGAGCAATGACGCTAACAGTTTCCGCAGCAGTGCTATCAGATGGGCTTATAATGAATGCGATTGATGGAGCTATCGTCCAATCACCTCCCGGATATGCTTTTCATAGGATCAGCCCTCCCAAATACTTTCTATGGGCTGCTGCCCACATGGACCAGTGACAAATACTGAATGGTCCATCTGGTGTAACAGATTAGGACAGTTGGGGCTGTGGAACACAGGTGAGTCTGCTGCTATTCAACGCTGTGTCAGATCACCAAGGTCTTTGTTTTTCTTTTTTTCTTGAATGTTACCTCCCCCAAGGATTAGATTTTGGTGGTCCAGATTACTCCCATTAGTGAACAATCGTTTTTGCTCAATAACTGTCTAACTAATAATGATATCGACATGATGAGTGCTAGGGTCAATGAATCATATTATGATGATTCACTTCCCATGAAACTTTTGCTTATAGATGTAACAGCAGTATGTGTGCTACCTTCGCAGAGTTTTGCACTCTCAGAGTGCTTTTTAGTTGTTAAAACACTGATTACAGCTTCAGCCTTTAGATAAAAACACTCCTGTCCTGAGTGACAAGACCCTACCTGATAACCTTCAGTCTTCTTCTGGCACCACTTAAGCAGAGCGTTTCTCTTTGAGCCTCCATATTCCCTGGCCAGTGCTGACAGCGGGTCCTTTCTCTCTTCTCTGTGACACACACACACACAGACACACACACAGTCAGCCAGGAGAACTGTTACGGGCTGTGTGTTTAAATGAGATTGATTTGAAAAGGTCAAGTGAGCGTGTCTCTAGATTCAGGGCAAACAATAAATCTCCACAACTTCAGCACAGCACAGAGGTTCTGAAAAGCCCTGGGGTGGTACCTTAAGCGGCTGCGTGCTGTGGGGGTGACAGAGGCTGTGGGTGAGGAGGAGGACAAGGAGAGTGGGGAGGAGGCGGCACTCATCGCCATCAGGGAGGCTGAGGACGTCCCATCTGGAGCTGACATGTCCCTCTTTATCTCCTCGCTGCTTCTGCGGGACACTGGTCACAACAAAGAGGACAGTTGTAGGTTTTTAGTATAACTTTTGGCTTAATTTGTTTTTATCATGCTCATATACCCCAAAATGACCGATTCAAACCTGAGATTGTCTTGCCGGAGTCCATGTTGGAGACCCTTTGGAGGGCAGACTGAGGCCTGCTGGCCGAGGCTCCCCTGAGAAGGTGCTCAGCTGTGGACACATTGAGGTATTTACATCACATACAGTAGAGTGTTTTCATATGGGACCTCCGAAGAAGTGATATGTAACAGGGTCAGCGAGGGGCCACATTCCAGCCCCTCCGAGTTCAGGGAATACTGACAAGCAGGGCTCGCTCTCTTAGCGAGAAAACAATAATTTAGAGAAAAATGAGAGGAACATTGGAGGCTATGTCCGAGTCTGCACGTTCACATAAAACACTTGAACTCTTCTGGTGAGAATGAACTCAGGAATATTCTGCATCATGTGATGGCTTGGTATTTCCCTCTTATCATCTACTTAAGTTTTATGATTAACTAAACATGAAGTCTAGAAACAGTATAGCTGCTAATTTCCAACATCAGGCCTCTGGGAAAGTCCTCTGCGTCACTTATTTCTCATGAGAAAGGGAACGGTCCTCACAATTGTTTGTTCTACATTAGTTACTATGAGGAACAGAGGAGGACTAAGGATGGAGTACCCATGATTTCACTTAAGATGCATTCCCAGCAGCGCGGTTTGGTTTGACTTGGTACAGTATGCAATGACAGGTGTTTCTAACCACTGTTTATTTTGTTGACTAATAATTTTCGTCAGAGTTTTGTCAACAACCTTTTTCTCCCTGACAAAAACTAGACCATATGAAAAATCTATTACAAATGGAGAAAAACTCAAACTTAATGAAATGACATTTTTATCAACTGATAAAAACTAGACGAAAATGATTGACAGACTAAATCCTATCAGACCTAATTTGGTCATGTAGAAAGTAGAGACAAGTTAGGAATAAATCCAATCACAGCTACTTTGGTTGTGTGGAAAGGTTGGATTAGTTAAGAGGGACATCCAATCAGAGCTGCCTTACCCTCATGGTGGTGGAAGAAGTTGTGGAGTGAGCCAATCAGAGCTGCTCTCTTTATGAATTGATATATTTATGTAGAGCAGTTTCACTGTTTCTTGTCAGTTTTGGTATTGTAACTGAGATGCTCTGCCAGGTAGCCTAAATAAAGGTGACTACATTTTCAATTTCTAGTCTTTAAGTTCAATTTGTTTCTGTTAATGTATACATTGAAGCTTTACTAGCATTAAATAAAGGGTTATTAGATGTTTCATTTTAACCAAGTGTAAAACATGGCTTCATAAATTCAAGGAAACATGAAAAAATGCCCTACCCTTTGCACTTCATATTTTAGTCGACTAAATTTACATTAGATTTCATCGACTAAAATGTTAAGAATTTCCATCAACTAGAACTTGACTAAAATTAAAACAATTTAGATGACTTAATAATGACTATAACTAAAAGATATTTCAGGCAAAAGACTATAACTATAACTAAATTAAAAAGTGCTGTCAAAATAAACTCTGGTTTCCATTTCAAATAAGTAAGAGAGGTGGCCAAATAACCGACCTGTGCTGTCCCACTTCTGCCACCCATCTGAAAGTGTGTTGAGCATACCAAACTGACCTTAAAGGAACACTACACCCAAACAACGATTTGGCCTCATTTTCTACTCACCCTCATGCTGAACAACACTGTGGAGTAGTTTTGGAACATCTAGGATGCAGCCGGAGATCTGGGGGAATCCTCGCTGTCCACTGACATTGATATCATGACTTCGGTCAGAGCCCGAACAAACAGTGTCCTTAAAAGTCCACAAAAAGTCCACAAAAAGTCAGCAATATTCCTCCATACTGCTTGTGCGCTGTAATCCAAGTGTCCCGAGCGGATAACGTCCACCATCTACTCGAAACGACATCATTTAGCACATGGTTTTAGCCTAAACAGTACTACTTCGCATTTCTATGATACATTTACCGGTGCCCTCACGGGGAGCCGTGGCTGATAAACAAGCGAATCGCACTCTGCAATAACTAGGAAGCGTAGAACAAAGAAATCCCACATTCTGCTGTGAAGCGGCGACGTGGACAGACACAAGAGGGTCAGCAGAATGTAGGATTTCTTGGGTTCTTTTTTCTTGTTCTACGCTCCTAGTTATTGCAGAGTGCGTGTTCCTTTGGTTTGGTCAGCGGCGTGCACAAACATAAACTGCAGTCAGTTGTTTAGTTACATGCTAAATGATCTCCAAGTCCCATGTATCCAAGTGCTAAAAGATGACAAGTTTGTGCCAAAAAATCACCAAGTCCCATGCATCAGAAGCTAAAATGAAACTACACACTGTGCCATGTTCAAATAAGCCATGGGTTTGGAGTGATTTGTTCTATGCTGTTTCTGTAAAGACTGTCTAAAGTGCTCTATGGGATGCTTGAGTGCTGGAAATCCTCCATTGTTGCTCTTTGCTCTCAGTGACGCTCTAAACATCTGACGGCTTCATTGTGTCATGCTGCTGTGACATCACACCAAAAGTAGCTGGAGCAAACGTCTTGTCCAGGTCCACATCTCTTCCCTCAAGTTAAGGTAAAGCATTTAATGGAAACACAATCAAGATCAGGCTTTACCGCTCCAAAATGTACCAAACTGTACTGAGCCAAACCAGAATGCTTGGTGAAAACAAGGTTGTACATTAAAAACACATTCAATCATAGATAAAACGCTGCATATCTGAGCTTGAGTAAAATACATATAATAAAGAAAATGTTGTTATATGCTGATTTTCAGTTAGTTAATTTCACCTGGCATGTTGATGTCCGTGTAGCTCGGTCTCTTATCACTCAGAGAGGAGAGGGGCTTCGCTGCTGACATGGGTCCACTGATGGAGTGTCTCTAAAACAGACAGGACAAAATACAGTATGTTAAAAGACATAAGACAAAATATAAAAGGTCTGATTTTCTAAATCTGGCAATTGTAAGAGTCTAAAGTTGTCACCGACCAAAGAAAAATGAGTATCAGTTAGTAACTCTGATTACATTTGAGGTTTCCACAAAATCTTACAGCACAATCAAGATGATAAATCAATTTTGCACTGAACACTTTTAATAAGAGTATTAAAAAGCCTTCAGTGCAAAGTCGTCTTGTTTTGGTTCCCAGCCTGAGGTCGGTGCCCTCCTCAACAGTCTGATCTGAAGTTGTTTCGGGGTCTCATTTAAAAAACTTTGTGCATAATCCAAACTAAAAGTAGTACTAGAAATTGTGTGTGACCAAAACATCTCAGATTTATAAAACCACACCAAATATTAACTTTAGAGTTCTCCACCCACCTGGAAATGTGCGTCCAAGAATCAGGCCCAAACGTCTCCCTCTACACGCCCACATTTAACCTCAATCAGTCAATGCAAACACCTTTTAAAATGCAATCATGAGCCAACTAATCAGAGAATTTCAGCAGAAAACATCAATGATAACCAGAAAAGAAAAGGAAAACTAAACTGTCTGACCCAGAAACCAAAGTCATTTATGAATGAGGAGGTGCTTGAACTCCACATCATGATTGAGAGAATACTAAAGGAGATAAATCAACACAACATACATCATTCAGCATGAGTTAAACTGCATTATATCACGATTATGAGACATACAGTGATTTATGTGCACAATGTCAGCGTTCAAAGGTCAATCAGCGCAGAGACAGACAATGAGAGAAGTTATGAGAGTGGTCTTGGCTTAATCTACACATTTAACACAATCATTATGCAACTTCTTCTTTTACTCGTTTTTTTATTATTAACATAAAATTAGACAAAATAAATTCAAACAAAATTGGAACACTGAACAGGTGGTAGTCAGTTATAAGCTTTGACACATTTTAATCATTTATACTGTGAATCAGTGCAGGTGATGAAGACCTGCGGTGTGGTGAGTGGGCAGATGCTGCAAAACAGCGAAATCATTTTTAAACTAAATTTACACTCTGTGACAACAAGGATTGCATTTTAAAATGAATACGTCACCTAACTCCCTTCTTTTTAGATTTTCATTTATTTTGCCTAAAGCACAGGTGTCAAACTGATCCAGTAAAGGGCCACTGTGGCTGCAGGTTTTCATTCCAACCAAGCAAGAACACACCTGATCCAACAAATCAATCACGTACAGACAATCCAGTTGATTGAATAATTTGCGTCAGGTGTGTTTTTGCTTGGTTGGAAAGAAAATCTGCAGCCACAGTGGCCCTTTACTGGATCAGTTTGAGTTCAGTCGTCTGTGCTCTGAGTGAATGAATGTGAGACAGCACCTGATGATGCCTCCTGCTATTTTTCATGATATGAATAAAAAAGCTATTCTACTGAAAGAATTAATAATGCATTGTCCTGATTATTATTATGTTATTTTTTGGTTAAAAGTGTATTAACCCACTCACTTATATGGAAAATGACCAACAGCACTGTATTATGTCAAAAACAGAGATAGGAGGTTTAGCCTGACAGTGACAACATATTTCAGTATAATGATTAGATAAGATCAAATAAATAGAACTTTATATATCCCTTGGGAATAATCTTTCAGGGAAATAATGATTCGAGTAGCAAGTAAAAAAGAACAGACAGAAATCAAAGAGTGGAAACAATCAGCAGATATTAATATATTTATATACTTGTACATATAAATAAATCTGAATAATAAATTTAAAAAAAATACAAATGTTAATAATATGTAGAAGCACCAGTAAGCTCACATTATGAGTGCATTAGCAGTACTGTAAACTTTGATGTTTATGATGTGGATTACAGACTTAAATTTTATATTTTGTGTAATTAAATGCATCAGAGGCATCAGCTAATACGCCCTTCAGACTGGCCAAAAAACAGCTTAAAAAAGAAAAAATGGTAACAATCGGCTCCTGTGGGCAGTTTGAGAGGGTTCAATTGGTATTTCAACCCAGGTCGAATGACCCTGTAAGCCAAGAGGGTTTTAAGTACTCGTTTCCAGTCCACTTCAGTGAGAACATCACACCAGGGTCGACCCGCTATTTTACGTCATCACGTTGGCATAATGTCCACACGGTATAACTTCACGCCTGCCCCCTCCATCTGTAACTTATGTGACTCTTTGCCATCTCAGCATCTAATTCCATCCATCTTTGATTCATCAGCGCAGAGTTTGTACATTTTTAAAGAGGGAAAAAATTACAAAGTAAAGAAAACTGTGTCCACTGCCTCCATGTTTCTTCCATTGTTTACATAGAGGGGCTCCGTCAAGCTGATGTCATCAACATGATGACATCAGCTTGACGCGCCAAACGAGATAAACAACCATGCAACTCCTCTAGTTGAACGGTGTTCATTATGCCTTTATGTTACATAGAAATTATTTCTATGCAACTCCTCTGCTGTCGATTAGACTGGGCCTGCTGGCAGTGGGAAAGGAGTCACTTGGTCATTGTTGGCAGGTTAACCTGCGTTTAAAAAAAACCCACATTGATCCGCTAACTTTAGTGTGAAAGCAGTACAAGAGTCTGGTTTTACTTTAGTTTATCAGCTCAGTCTGAACTAAAATTAGAAGAACAAACATGAATACATTTTTTTAATCAAACTTAAAACTTCATAAATATCCAAATAGGTTTAAAGAAAACCTCTGGTAGCAAATTTTGGCTACATTCACACTGCAGTCAAAAGTGACTTGAATGGGGTGCTGGTTTGGCGTAGTGGTTAGCACCCCATATACTTGCTTCTGCCGGTCCAGGTTCGAATCCCGCCTGTGACCAGTTTGCAGAGTGTCTTCCCCCGCTCTCTCTCCCCCTTTCACAAGCCTATCCACTGTCTCTCTCCTATCAATAAAGGCACAAAATGCCCAAAAATATACATTTAAAAAAAAAAAAAAAAAAAAAGTGACTTGAATACGATTTTTTGGCTTATATGAGACCTGTATCTGATTTGTTTCTGACAGTGTAAACAGCACAAGTGGCATTGAATCTGACATTTTCAAATTAGATTCAAGCAACTTTCAAATGTGGTACTAAATCAGATACGTATCCAATTTTCTTGAATGCGACCGCAGTCTGAACAGCCAGGTCGCATTTAATGTGACTTTGACATCATTAGAGCAGCAGTTTAGCTCGGGAGAAATGTTTTCAAAGTCACTTCATGGACAGAGCATAATCAGAGGTTAATATAGACATCATTATTAAAAAGTGTATGCATTTTTTTCCTAAAATAAAGAGTTTTAGTGTTTTTTCCAGCTACATGCTTGATTAAACAATGCATAAAATGTGGAGTGATGAGAAAAAGTGAGAGAGCGCTGGGGCGATTGATTGGCATCTCCATTACACTCACAATAAACAATTAACGTGAATGAATCATACGTTTGTATTATGATATCTAATAAACTTACTTTTTTAACACTGCGCCGACTTTTTGAATGGATTTATCAGGCTAAAATAACACTTTACAGGACACAGAGACACTGATGAGCCAATGATGTCGATCTCATCCGTGCGCATTTGCGCGCTGCTGTATGTTCCTACGAGACAGCGTCAGTCAGAGAACAGTCAGCTCCTGTTTGATCTGCTCTCAGACAATCTACAAAACATTAGAACGGATGACAAAACTAAGTTTTTGCCTCTTTGTTAACCTGTTCGGCGCGCTATGGCTCTGAGATGTTTGGCTCTCCAGCATCGACCTGTCATCGTCAGGGTCGGCAGGAGAGAGCGCCCGCCTTAAGGTTTATAAGAAATAAAATATAGCCATAATTACTTTAACAAGAGCTCACTCAAGGTGAGCTGCTGTAACATCAGGTCCGGCGTTATGGGAAAAAACTTTTCCAGCATTGTGAAGCACAGTTTTGCTCTGTGTTTGTTGCCCCTCATCACACCACACTGTGCCTGATGTCATTAATGTTCAACTGAGCATGCACGTCACTTCTGAAGCGTGAGCTGTTCACATTACAGTCTGAAGCATGAGCTTTTCACATCACAGTCTGCAGTTAGGCCATATTTACAGGTGTAATCTGAACAGCCAAAGAAAAAAAATCTGATTTGAGCAATAAATCGGAATTGACCATTAAGGGCTGCAGTGTGAAGTAGCTTTTGACAGAGCTCTTCCTCCTGTACCTGTATGGGGGATACAGCAGCTGCTGGAGGAGTCTTCATGGGACTGGGGCTGAGGGGGGTGCGTGGCATCGGGGCAGCTGTGGCTGTTGGAGCCACAGAGGCACCGTTTGTGGCACTGGGAGTTGGACCTTAGTTCAGAGAAAAAACACAAAAGCAATATTTAAATGTATATATTGGACACAAGAATCTGTTTCTGTGACTCTGACTCTTCTGGTTATGTCTGGATATTTATATCTGGGTCTGAAATTGTTTTATGTCTGTAATTTTGTAAATGTGCCAGGTCTTGGCCAGGACACTCTTGCAAATGAGACTTTTAATCAGATTCTTCTGGTAAAAAAGTTTACATACTGTATGTACACATACTCTTGTCGAGGGGGGTGCACATGATGCCAAAGTTGGTGCTTGTGGGTGGATCTCCAGGCACTGAATTAGGCACAAAATTAAATGTATCCAAAAAAGTATTGAGCTTTTGACATTATTATGTAATAATGTTGATCAAAGGCAGTGTAGATCTCCAGCTGATGTTACTGAAACAGCTATAATAGTTCTATTTCATCCTTCCTGACCGCCAGAGGCGGTGCTTTAAGCACTGAATGACACCATATCGCGCATGCGCAGGTCGAGTAGCTATACCAACAGAGTCACGTGTGACCCCCTGATGACCCCACCGGGTCTATATCTTCCGGTGTCATCAAAAGGATCTGGTCCTTTTACATCTTCTCGCTCGCAGATGTCAAACTAAGGAGTAGCACCTTGCTTGTTGCTTGTAGCCCTGTGACTTCCTGTCGGAGCTGCGGTGCTTTACCACCCTCCAAGGGCTGTGACAAGCCTGGTCTTCGGCGTTCTTCTCTCCCTTGGATTAGAATCCCTGAGGTTTGTCGTCAACAGATCGTAAGTAGTAAAGCTTGATTCTATTGCTGAGTTGGGCGCTTATGCCACACGCAGCACACTTGAGTTTCCTTTCTTTTTTACGGTTAAGCAACGTCGTGCCCGCAGTCGTGTACGGTGATAAGTTTCCTTTTGTTACGGTGTGTTCGCCGAGCTAACTGCTAGCGGCGTGAGTAGTAACTCAGTTGCACCCGTGTTGTTTTCTGACAACACTTATGGCTTGAGGATAGTGTTATTCGCCACATCCTGAATATTGCAAGTTTCCTTTTTGTAACGGTTAAGCAACGTGTGTCCACCGAGCTAAACTGCTGACGACATAGGGTAGTAACTTGGTTGCACCCGTGTTGTGTTCTGACAACACTTATTGTTTGCCCCTCAACAGGTGATTCTCAACAGGTTCCTCAAGGTCATGCTGTTCCATATGCTCAGCACTGCAGAAGTTCTGCATGCTGTGGGCAGGGACGAGTGGTTTACATCCATAGACCTGAAGGACGCATATTTTCATGGCCCAATTTTTCCTCAACACAGGCAATTCCTTCGGTTTGCCTTTCGAGGCCGTCATTTTCAGTTCAGGGTTCTTCTGTTTGGCCTCTCCTTCTCCCCCCGAGTGTTAACCAGGTGTGTAGCGGCAGCTCTGTCTCCACTACAATCCCAGGGCATGAAGGCCCTCCCCTATCTGGACGACTGACTGGTGTGTGCGCCATCCCAGTCACAGGTAGCCCAGGACACCGCAGTCCTCATTTCCCATGTCACCCAGTTGGGCCTCAGGGTGAACTACGAAAAAAGCTGTCTTGTTCCCTACCAGACCATAACCTTTCTCGGTGTAGATCTGGACACCGTACGCATGAAGGCTCGTCCATCCGTCCGTCGGGTGGACAGCATCCTGGACCTCCTTTCTCTCTTTCGCGGGGGCAGGAGGCTGCCCTATGTCAGGTTCCTTCAGCTTTTGGGGAAGCTGACATCTATCAAAACTGTGGTGCCCTTAGGTCTGCTGACGCTACGCCCCCTCCAAAGATGGCTCAACAGCTTCCATTTAGATGCGAAGTCTCTGTCACATCTGTTGTGACAGAGGGTCTTCTCTACGCTTTTCCCCCTCTCCCGTTGATACAGGCAGTACGCCAGAGGGTTCTACAGGAGGGCCACAGGTTGCTTTAGTAGCCCCCTTTTGGCCGGGGAGAACATGGTTTCCCCTCCTGCACAGACTTTGTCACAGCCAGCTACGGCGCCTACCAGACAGAACAGACCTGCTGTCCCAGCTGGAGGGACGAATTTGGCACCCAAACCCTGGTCGCCTCCAGTTGTGGGTTTGACCTCCGCAGGGCCCTTGTCACCACTGAGAGATTGCTCAATCTCCGATCGAAGAACAGTGTTAAATGCTAGGGCACCTTCCACTCGCATTCAATATGAGACCAGGTGGCAGCTGTTCTCAACCTGGTGCGCAGGGAGGAATCTGGACCCTGAGCACTGTGCTGTGCCTGCAATCCTGGAGTACTTGCAGTCGCTCGTAGATGCTGGTCGTTCCCCCTCTACCCTAAAGGTTTATGTTGCTGCCATTTCTTCCCGACATGCTCGGGTAGACAATAACACTGTTGGGTGCCACAAATTGATTTGACTGTTTTCCTACTTGCCATTACTACAGCGAAGCGTGTGGGGGAGCTCCATGCTCTGTCTGTAGAACCTGCATGTCTGAGGTGGAGCCCAGATGATTCAGGGGTCACCTTGTGGCCGAGGGCCTCCTTTCTGCCTAAGGTCCTATCAAGATCAAATCTTGATCAGCCGATACGGCTGACACGATTCAACCCCCCACAGGGGGAGGATGACGGCAGGTCTGCCCTGTGAAGGCCTTGAGAGCATATGTTGACCGCACTGCAGGTATGCGAAGATCGAACCAGTTATTTGTGTGTCATGGCGGTCCTAGGAGAGGCTGTGCTCTCTCAAAGCAACATTTGTCCCATTGGATTGGGGACGTGATTAGCCTGGCATACCAGGCAGCTGGTCGGCCGATGCCCCCTGGTGTACGGTGCCATTCCACAAGGGGCGTCTCCACATCATGGGCAGCCCTGAGGGGGGTGGCCCTGGCTGACATATGTGCTGCGGCTTCTTGGACTTCGCCAAGCACATTCACGAGGTTCTACAGAGTAAACATCCCTGAACCCCATCCACTGAGTGTGGTCTTGCTACGCGATCCTTCAGCTCCAATGTAGTCAGAATGGTATGTTGGATCCCTCGTGACTATGTTGGTATGAGTCATCCAGTGCTTAAAGCACCGCCTCTGGCGGTCAGGAAGGATGAAACAGAACGATAGTTACGTATGTAACTGCGGTTCTATGAATCCTGGATGACCGCCAGAGATTCAGGTCACTCGGAATCCTCATGTCTCGCGAGAAGATTCTGAAGGACCAGATCCTCTGATGACACCGGAAGATATAGACCCGGTGGGGTCATCAGGGGGTCACACGAGACTCTGTTGGTATAGCTACTCGACCTGCGCATGCGCGATATGGTGTCATTCAGTGCTTAAAGCACCGCCTCTGGCGGTCATCTAGGATTCATAGACCTGCAGTTACATACGTAACTATCAGTTTATAACAAACACAAAGCCAAGATATTAAAGCTACTGCTATCATATCACTGAACGTACACACATTCAGGTAATGATGAATAATTACTGCACTTCTTTCTCTTTCCTTTAGTTTTTACTTTACAGAAAAACACAAGACATTCAATTCCAGCAGATGGTTCGTAAAATCAAACATAAATATTATTACAAGAGCTGGTCTGAGAACAATTTGAAAAAGAGTCAAGTCCCTGGATTTCACATCAAATATATGAATGAATTTAATTAATGTGATTTTTATTGATGCGATTTTTTGACATGTTTTCAATGATAATTAGGTTTCTGAACGGTTTCTGGTGTCAAATTAAAAAAAAAGACGAAAGGCAACAACAATTCAATGGATGCTAAAGCTGTGTACTCAAGAGACAGCTTTGGTAGAAGTGAAGCATCTTGTGACTCTGGTACCTTGTGAGGCACTGTCGAAGCTCTTGATTAGTGTTTTGACGGTGGGAGAAGGTTCAGAGGAGGTGGAGGACCGTCGGCTGAGTCCCATCCCCTGTCTGAGAGCAGCAAGGTCCCTCTCCACTGCATTCATGTAGTTATACACCCGGCCTCTCTCTTCTTCTTGTCTGAAAAACAAACAGTAATTAGCTCAGACAGTACACAAGGATGACTACTTTGATTTAGCAATTGAAATGCTAAATACTAAATACCAGGGGTCACCAACCTTTCTGAGTCTGAGAGCTTCCCTAATAATGAGTGATATAAACGGCTACATGCTTGGTTCAATGTTCATTAAAATTCTAAAAATGTTAAAACTTCACACAAAATAATAAATGATATGGATTTGATAGGCTACATACCACACTTTTACTTTTTATTTTTAAATATTCCTAACAATTGTGTTACCACAGATTATTACCTTACATAAGAACATTATCAACTTCATTTATTTATTTTTCTGTTTCAGCATCAGTGTAATCTTTGTACAGAAGAATAAAAGGGCCATGTTGGATGGAGGAAATCATTTTGGGAAAGTCAAGATTAAAGTCGAAATTTCTAGATTAACTTTGAAAAGACAAGAACAGAGTTGTAATGATGAGAATTAAGTAGAAATAAATTGAAATACATTGTATGTCGACTTTCGTTTCCTTAAAGATTTAACTTGAATCTAATCTTTAATAGCAAATATGTATTTCCACTTTACTCTTGACATTTCAACTTTTATCTCGTCATTTCAACTTTTATCCGAAAATTCCGACTTTATTCTTGTCATTTCAACTTTACTCTCGTTCTGCAGAATTTTTTTCCATCTAAAATGGCCCGAATATTCTTCAGTACCTTTGACCCCATGCAGGTCAAAGTTGATGAAAATTATGTGTTTTAAAAATCTAATGCACATTGCATGTGTCGTTTTGTTTTTATTAAGTGTGATTTATGAGCGAAACAAACAACTGAAATTTTAAAAAATGTCTACCCTGCTGTGCACTACAACACTGTCATTTATAACTAGGTCAGCTGAGGTGACTTTCTGGTGGAGGTTGTTATGATGATAGATTAATTAAAACCCTGTAAGGATTCAAAACCAAACAAACAGTTTACTTTCTTCTCATCGAGTTTACAAACAGTGTACAGACACTGTCAGGAGTAGCCGCTGGACCCCCTCCAGGGCTCTGTTTGCGAGTCTTACTTGCGGCTCTTGACCTCGTCCAGCTCCTTGCTCAGCTTCTCGTTCTTCTCCTGAGCTTCTTGCAGACGGCGCCGCAGATCTCCGATCTCCTCCTGAGCCTCTGACTTGATGTCATTTGCGATGACAACAGCCGTCTGCAGATCAGCCTGGAACTGACGCCACTCCATCGACTCCTCCTGCGCTCACACACAAACACACAACAGCAGTGAGGCAAAGAGACACATAAGGCTTTGGTCAGTTTTTTTTCTTTTTCCCCCTCTTTTACATTTATGAATCCCTGCTGCCCATTAACGCAAAGTCATAATAAAGGCATAAATGAAGATTTATTAGAAAACTGAACTGAATAGTACAGATTTATTGCCTCAGTAAATATTACCTGTAAAGTGTAGTTATTCAAGAAAAAAAAATTAATCTTACTACCTGTGTTAATTTCGTTGACAAATAATTTTGTCATACTTTTCTTCAACAATCTTTTTTTCCCTGATGAAAACTAGACAGTGACTAATAGAAACAAGTGCACCTGGACAAAAACTAAATTAACTGTCAATTCCCTCAACAAATAAATACGAGACCAAAATGTTTAAAAGAGGCTAAAATCAATCACACCTAATTTGGTCACACAGAATATAGAAAAATTAGGAATATATCAAATCAGTCACTGTGTAAACTGTGTGTCGTGACTTTGACCAGCAAAAACACACAAACTTAAAGCGGCATTTCCAGGCGAATCATCCTGACATCTCAACCATTAGTAGACCGAAGCTAACACTACTATAATGCCTATTGCTGTGTTTTTAGTTTATATGAATTTATCAGAGGATAAAACATGATTTCAGAGATTCAAGGAAACATAAAAAATGCCTTACACCTTACACTTTATATTTTAGTTGACTAAATTTACGCTAGATTTCGTTGACTAAAATATTGTGAAATTTAGTCAACTAAAACTAGACTAAAATAAAAAAACAATTTAGATAACTAAATTATGACTAAAACTAAAGTTGTTTTAGTCAAAGACTAATTCAAAACTAAATTAAAAAGTACTGTCAAAATTAATTCTGCTTTATGCTATGTCTCAGCAACAAAAGTAGCTCACTTAATCTTGGAATGGTCAATTGGAATAAAAGTAAACATGCCATAATATTAACTTCTTATGCATGTAACTACAGCTGAAATGATTCCTCGAATAATCGCGAGTATTCGATTACAAAATATCCTCGAAGCAAATTCTGTGCCTCGAAGCCTCGTTTAATATATAATTATACATGTAAAATATATATCTGGACTACTGTACAGCGCACGGTGTTTGACACGGACGGTAATTTCTGTGGCACAACGCGCCTGCTACCTCCGCTGCTGCGCGGCTTGTAAAATCATGAAGGAAGAGAAAAGAGACGGACAGAAAGGAGCGAGTCCACATTAGAAATGGCAGAGAGTGTCCCAAGTGTGTGGTCACTACAAGAAGGAACGAAAAATAAACACAGTGCAGTGTGTCTGATGTCAAATGGAGTTAGCTTAGCACGTAGCTTAGCATGATAGCACGTCGGCACTGCTGCAGTAGTAAACATCCTGTCTGTTCGTCATCAGAGCGACACTGCAGGGTGACACTTGCGATACATCAGCAGAAGCAGCTAATATGATCAATAAACTGAGATATGGGTGAGTAAATAACCTACTTTGATTATGGCTCCGTGTAAAGGCTGGTTCAGAACGTAAATCAATGCGGAGGCTACTTGCCCTGAATCATATGTATTTTGTTCACATACTTTTCACATCCAATAAGTTTACATTGAATTTGATTGCAGAGAGGAGAACAGGAAAGACTAACAGTGAGTAGAGGAAGCAGGTGTAGGGAATGCTTTCATATGTTATAGAAATGTACATTAGCGAGTTAAATTATCTTAGTATCTAAGTATGATATAATTTGGTCCTAGAAATAAAGTAAACAAAATAAGATCATCAATATGGTACAGTAGGAAAGGCAATAATTTAGCAAAAAGAGACAAGCATGTATACAAATAAAATAAAAATAACTAAACTTAAAAAAAAATACTGAAAAAAGCAAGATATGGCCCAGAGTAAAATTAAAGTATAGATTTTGAGATCCCATTTATGCTCAGAATGTTCAAAATAAGAAAAATAAGTTGTTAATTTAAGTGACCTGGCTTTTCTGCTTTGTGTGTTACTAATAATAATAATGTGTAGTGATTCAATGTAAAAAAAAAAATTGCATTGAGCAATGTAACTGTTATCTGATTAATCGATTACTCGATTAATCGACCAAAAAATTGATAGAGTAATCGATTACAAAAATAACCGATAGCTGCAGCTCTAGATGTAACTGTGACATAACTTTGAAAAAACAGCCCCTTAGAACTACACTCTTGTTTACATGTTGTATTGAAGAATGTTTCTTGCCTAAACTGAATTGTGGGAAGGCAATCAACAAGCTAACAGTCTCCTGCTGTGAGTGACAGACATGAAAGGCCTTTTCAGGACACATCAATCCTAAATGTCCTGAAATGACAACTTAAAATTCAGTGAGACATGTTTTTGGAATGATTTTAAGGTCTATCTTAATGGTCATTATCAAATTTTAACTCTCTTAATTAAATTAAAGACAAATAACAACACTAGGAACTACTTCGTAGTAAGGATATTTTTGCTCCACTTTGGACATTTTGCTTTACAAAGTGGCTCACATTCTGACGCACAGTAGCTCCCGCCTACTCCATCATCTGATTGGCCTGTAAATGTTGGGTGGCGGTGCGATCACTTAATCATGTGCTGGATATGCTCCTGACAGGTTCTGCCCTTTCCAAACACTTTCTATGGGCTCTTTCCCAGATGGACTAGTGAGATATATCAACCAGTCCATCTGGTGAGCCAGGTTACTCCCCAGTACCTGCATGGAAAATATTTGATACTGGGCTGTAAAAAATTAACATCAATTTGTTTTTTTCAGGGATACCCATGAGGGGTCCCATAACCTAGGTTGGGGACCAAAGGCCTTTATTTTCTGTCTTACCCTCAGCCTGCGCTGAAGAATCTTGATTTCTCTCTCCATGTCATGCTTGTGGTCTTGCAGCTTCTTCACTGAGTCTGAGACAAAAAAAACATATTTACAGGCACTGACTGACTGAATAACTTTTTTTTTTTCCTGGGCTGTGGTCAGACAGGCACACAAGCACCAGTTAAGTCCTGCCTAACAGCTGTACAGTTTCAGTCCTTTCATCCCCTGCAGTTTGTCATGGTGATTAACCAATATGGTGACACCCGGGACACCTCATGATCTCAGTAAGATTGTCTAAATTCAGAAGCCCCACTAGGTTTTAGTATGTTGTGTAAGAGACACTGACCATAGAGCAAAAATGATGAGTATCACTGAACAAATCAGGGAGAGAAGAATTAAGATTTTTTTATACAAGAGAATTGAGACACAAAGGCTAAAGGTAACCCATCATGACAGCCATATGGGGGCTACTAAAATATAATCTGGCTGCTTATTTCTGAGGTCTCATGATATATATCATTTAGTTTGACAAAAATAAATTCTTACTCTGGGTAATTGGACCCTGAAAATGGCTGGACTTTATTAAAAAGGATCACATCTTAAGCCATACCATAGGCCAAAGGTATGGAACAACAAGGTGATAAATTTAAAGAGCCCATATTTGAGCTTAAATCAGATTCTTATTATGTTTTGATGACTATTAGGGTATGTTATCCATTACTTGTGCTCAAGAAACCTTTTAGTTTTCGTTTACTGTGTACCCCTGATCCAGCTGTATTCTCTCTCTCTCTCTCTCTCTCTCTCTCTCTCTCTCTCTCTCTCTCTCTCTCTCTCTCTCTCTCTCTCTCTCTCTCTCTCTCTCTCTCTCTCTCTCTCTCTCTCTCTCTCTCTCTCTCTCTCTCTCTCTCTCTCTCTCTCTCTCTCTCTCTCTGAGATAATCTGTTAAAACTTCTTCTCCTTTAAGGCTTCCTTCCCCACCTAGTTAATTGATTTACTTGGTGATGAATGGCATATTGTCAACAACTCTACAATCATTTGGCCAGCTCTGTACTGCACCTGGCTTGATTTCACAGGGAGTCAATGGGTTTAAATAGAAAACACAACAATTGAAGTCCAGCTCACTTACTCTCGAGGTCTGTGATGATGAGGTTGTCGTGGAGTTTAAGAGCTCGGTGCTGCTCCACTTCATCCTCCAGCTCAAAGATGGTTTCCTTCATATCTGCTATCTCAGTCTCTTTCTCCTGCAGCTCCACCCGCTGCTTCTCTAGAGTTCGAGCCTGCTCAGCCATCTGCTCCTGCACCTGCTCCTGGAAGTCTCGGTACTCCCTGTCCAGCTGTACAAACAGAAAAAGACAGAGTGGTATCCATCATCATGAACACACTAAGAGATCATTAGCTGACAAATGTTTGGCCATGGCAATAGAAGTGTCACGCAGTAATTCATTAAGATGTAGGGTTAACCACCTGTGCCTCACAAGACAGCATGGAGATCTCCTGCCCTGAGCTTTGTTTACTAGATACAAATAAAGCTGGGAAATACACAAAGTTATTAAGCTGTGTCAATAGAATTTCAAAAGAAGGTGGGAGGGGGAGACAACAATAATTAAATTGATGTTGCTGTTGTAGTTGTTTTTCTTTTCTGAATTTTCATGGCTATTCCTGAATGTGATGGTTTGCTTGAAAAAAATTCTTGGCCTGGTACTCTGTAAAAAAGATTTTTGATATAATATGCTATTTACAATAAGAGTGTTCATTTTGTAATATCTAGCCCATGTAAGGTACTAAAATTTACTCTCAATAGCTGCTTAATATCACAGTAAAATAGAAAAGAAAAGGACTAAAATAGAAGTCCTAAAACACCCAATATTAGGTGATTTATTAATTTCACCTCACAATATTACAGGGAAATTCCTTCATAATGTCTAGAAAAATCTAAAAAGCATTTACAGCTCAAGGCACTTTTCACAAGAGTAGACTGAAGGCCACAATCTTCATTTTGTAGATACAAATACATGCACTTATATATGTATAAGTATATTTTTATATACACATACATACATCCAGAGAAGTATCCATCCAGGCAGTGACCACGTGATTTAAAGAAAGAGTATGAATTTTGGTATTTCATGTATCACTGTTCAACTGTCAAAAACAAAAAAACATAATTTTTAGGGATGGGAATTGTTCAGATTTTATCCAATTAACTGTCCTGCTAATCAATCCAAATCTTTAATGATTCCCTTGTTGGCCTGTTGATTTTCAGTGGAAACAATGTCAAACACTTGTCACAGCATTAATAACTGCTTCTGCAAGTTGCTGGTGTTTCCACTCACTTAGGGTTGTGCTGTAGGCACCTTTTGTAAAAAAAAAAAAAAAAAAAAAAAAAGCCTCAATTCTGATGCTTCTGAACCCTGTCAGTGGAAGGAATTGATAAGGGAATTGATTAGCAAAAAGACTAATGATATCCATACTTTCATGGGGCTGTTAATGATTCTCAACTGGAATTGGTTTTTGATTCCATCCCTAATCATTTTTGACCATAGTGTAAAGTCAAAATGCAAACATAAAAAGTTAAACACTTCTGGCTCAAGGTTGATTCTGGAAACCTGAGGATAAACATGTAATCTCAAAAAGTCAATTTGCCCCTCAAGTTCCCTCAGGTCAGTGGTTATAAACAAGTGTTTTAGGACCTAAGAGTGCATCACAAATGTGTCCCTGATACAAAAACCTGACAGTCAATGATGTGCCGAAGCCCTAAGCAGATTGGTATTTCCTTTTTGCTGTGATAATGAGCTAAAGTAGCCTTGCATTGTAGCTGGATCAGCCTGATTCAATGTCTGTAATCAGGCTGATCCATCTTGCCAAGCTCTAATCAACAATGAGTGGCCCAAAGCATAACGGTTTGATCAGAGTCCTGAGGAGCAGGAAGAGGTAGGAGCTGCAGAAGGAAGTGACTCATACAGAGATTATTATAGATGCTAACAGCTTCGATAGCCATTTATTAGATCTGGACCGCATTTCTATATTAAAACAAAAAACGAATTCTACAAGTTTCTCGAAAGTTTGATATTTTTGTTCCACTTAAAACGTGTTTTGAAGAGAGTTTGTTTCACAAAGTGGCTTATGTTTTGTCCACTGCACTAGTGCTTATGTGCTACAATATGATTGTAGCACCGTGTTGAACTTCAACATTGAAGTCAATATATGATGTATATGGCAAATATGTTGTCCAAGTTTTGTCCGTATAGGTTTGGGCAGCAGTAGCACTGTCTGGGAGGACTTGGGTTTGGGACTAAAGGGCGGTTGCTGACCAAACCATGATCATAAGCTGGTTTGAGAGCTGTAGAGGTGCCAGCTGACGTCATGGGCATTGCCTAAGTGCCCTTGAGTGAGGCACTGGGTATGGCAAGCCCTTTTAATATTTAATAGCTAGTCTGAATATGTAATACAGATATCCGCAATTCAATTCTTCCTAGTCAAATTGAACATTTCAGATATCCACAATGGCATTATTCCTATCCACAATTGTAATTTTAGATATCCACAACTTAATTCCTCCTTGGACAAATCACGCCCCTTTCCCCATTCATGTGTGTGGGGTTTCTCATTACAGATATCTTAAATTCAATTATGGATAGCCACAATGTGAGATGTGGATATCTGCGACTAAATTATGACTATCCATAAATCTAGTTGCAGATATCTACAATTTCATTCTGGCTAGTCACAATTCCAAATCAAGATATCTTCAACCCCCTTCCATTAAAGATATCTATAATAGCATTTATAGATATCCTGAATTACATTTTGACTAGTCAAAATGCTGTTATAGATATCTTGAACTGGAATTATGCCTAGTCAGAATGAAATTGTAGATATCTGCAACTAGATTTATGGATAGTCATAATTTAGTTGCAGATATCTATAATCAAGTTACAGATATCTTTAAATTAATTGTGGTTAGAGATATCTCAAATTCGAGATATCTTAAACTTTTATTTTGACTAGTCAAAATGTCATTACAGATATCTTGAAACAGAGTTTCGACTAGGCCTGTGCTCAAAATATCGATACGGCAAAATATCGTATCGCACTCCTTTGGGATACGTGTATCGATACGGATTCCACAGAATTGATACGGCCTAAATATTCTGACAGTTGTTATAAATACACTTTGGGTAATGTTAACAGTGGCACAGTTCAAGGTAGAAGACAAGCTACATAATGAAGCATATGTTCTAATTTTGAACTTAGGTCTACCATCTTTGAGGATCTGAATTTATGTCTCTCAAGTTGCAGAACCACTTAAAACTCATCCTTGTTCTTTTTCTTCTTATAAGAAAAAACTGAACTTGTCAAGAATTTTGCTTAAAGCATAGTCAATGTTCACAATTTACGTGTATTGGGATACGTATCGTATCGTGGCCTTAGTATCAGGATACGTATCGTATCGTGAAGTTGCTGGAAATACCCAGACCTAGTTTCGACAAGGCGAATTGATGTTGCAGATATCTTTAATGATAACAAAAGTTATGACAGGTATAGGAGGAGGAGCTTAAAACTGTTAAAATGATTTTTTCTCTTCTCTCCTCCAGTTTATTTGGGTCAGTATCCAATGGGAAGCCTCGCTATGGCATAGCCTCGCATGTCCAGCGTCATGAACACATTTCTGACAGTCAAAATCACATTTAAGATATCTCTAATGGAAATTCTGGATAGTAAAAACTGAATTAGAGATATCTGCAAGCGACATTTAGGATGTGTGACGAGGCGAAGGGCAGCTTTCGGGGAGTCATTGCAGATATCTGTAACTCAGTTTTGACTAGTGGAAACTGTCATTGTGACTAGTCAAAACTGAATTATAGATATCTCCAACTGTATTTTTGACTAGTCAAAATTGAATTTTGACTAGTCACAATTATGTTGTTGATATCTATAATGTTAATTCCGGAGAGTCAAATGTAGCTATTAAATGTTAAAAGGGCTTGCCATAACTGGGTCCCAAAACTGCTTTGTAGCTCTTCTTTTGGGGGTAGCAAGCATCACTCTGACATCTCCCCATTGGTCCATGATCATAGGGCCTGTTTGTGCTCGTGTAGTTCTACCTATGTGTGTAGCATGCTATATAGCATGTCTTCGTCTTCCGCATAAATATCTGAAAAATGATTCAGCTTATCAACTTTATAGGTTATTATCTGCCGATACTAACATTGTTCTAATACTGATGTGCATCCCTATAAGGTATTACAGACACATGTCCTCCCTGAAACACATTTGCTTCGTCAATTCTCTTTATTCAAATATAATTTTTGCTCTATTCAAAGTTCAAAATATAACTTTTAATTCATTAATCACATTTGAATTGTCAAAAAGTCAAGAAAATTTGATTAGAAATCTTGTTAAGGAGGTTATGATGGGTCTGGAGTCTAGACCACCAAAGAACTGGTGTTCTTGGTCTTAGTTGTAACTGGGTCACACACATCAATTAGGCGTGGCCTCAATACTGATGCTCTGAGCACAGTCTCAAGAGCAGGCCTCAAACCTGTTTCCAGCTCGCACTGACCTTACTAAAAGTGTCCTGCAGCCGTGTGAGGTCGCTGTGCGCTTGTTCCAGCTCCTTCTGTAGCTTTGCTGCCTTTGCCTCTGCCTCTTCTTTGCCCAGACGGACTCCTTCCAGCAGCTGGCAGATGTCGTTCTTGTCCCCTGCCGTGTGAAGAGAGTACAGTTCAGCCACCCTCTGCCTCTCCTGGTCCAGCTGGACTCTGCAGCGGCTCAGCTCCGCCTGGTCGCTGCTCACTGCTGCCTTGTACTCTTCAAGTGCGGCCCCCAATGCAGCTCGGCCCTGTCTCTCTGACTCCATGATGCGCTCCATCTGGTGGTTCCTCTCCTTGAGGGCTGCGATCACTTCCTGAGCCTCTGCGTTGTCCTGTTCAGCCATCTTTAGAGTGTTGGACAGGTGTTGTTGAACGCCCAGTAACTGCTCCCTCTCAAAGCGGGCATTGTCAGCCAACTCTGTGTAGCGCTGCTCCAGCTCCATGTAGCGCCCACTCTTTATGTCCTCCTCCAGCACGTAAGATATGTGGTGTTCATCCAACAGAGAGCGGAGGTATTCAATTTGTCTGCCGTAGAGCTCAAGCTTATCACTCTGCTGACACAGAGAGTCCATGAGGATGACCTTCTCCTCGCCCAGTCGCTCGTTCTCTCCGTTCAGTTCCTGGGTGATCTGCTGAAGGTCAGCCAGCTCCTGTAAGGTGGCCTGGAGCTCCTCAGCAGTGCTGTGCTGGTTTTCCTCCATCTGATGAATGCGCTCCGTCAAACAAGCCACTGACACCTCACTAGCATTCCCGCTGCTGCCCCTCCTTGAGCGGTCCCTGCTGGGCGCACACTCCGACTCCGATGACGAGGACGCTCCGGAGGGGGCATCCAGAGCGTCATCACTGGAGGTGACAGCCTGGTACACCTCGCTGGATTCACTGTCCAGGTTGTCAACTGAGCCTCCATGCTGATGTCCTGTGAGCAGATCCTCTAAAGAGCCAGGGGCAGAGCCTTCCACGGAGGAGGTAAGTGTGCCGGTTCCTCCCCCGTCACTCTGCCCGCTGCCAGCTGCCAGGTCAGGACTCAGGGAGGTGTAGTTGAAAAGTTTGTCCGAAGCGTCCAGCCTCTGCTCCAGAGAAAAGCCAAGCGCATTGAGCCGGTCTTTTAACATTCTGTTCTCGCTCTTCAGGAGGTTGAGCTCCTCTCTGATGGCCTGGTTTTGCTCTTGTAGGAGAATCAGAGTTGACTCCACATCAGCTGCTGTGATGGCTGAGACCTGCGGCTTCTCCTCCTCTCCAGCTCCTTCCTGCGGCACTTCCTCCTTCCCTCCCAAGCCGAGCTGGGCCCTCATATCCCTTAGCTCACTGCGAAGGTGGAGAATCTCAACATCTTTGCTTTTAGCAAGACCCAACAGGTCTTTCACTTTGGCCTCCAGAGCCACCTTATCACTGATTTGGCCGTCTGATTTTGACTTGCTCATACGGCTCTCAGACTCAGCCAGTATTTGGCTGCGAGAGCGTTTTCCTGAGGCCACATCTCCAGCTACAGTCCCTGACACTGACTGCTTCTTATTAGCTGAAGTCCTGGTGGTCCGGAGGCGGTCTCGTGATGAATTAGACTCCTTTGGGACTGAAGAAGTTGTCCGCTTGGATGAAGTACCTGAAAGAGAGTAAAATGTTACCCTTGAAACAGCTTTGCCAAATATAAACACATTTACAAGCATGAATATTTGGGATCAGTCAAACCTGATGTTGTCTTTGGCTTGCTGTCCAGGTTGCTGGCATTTGTCCCAACAGAGGCGGTCCTCTTGGTCTTGGTGACAGCGGTACTTGAAGCAGGATTCCCTCCAGCCATAGCTGCTAAAAGATCATCATTGCTCTTCACCTGAAAGCACAATAAAGAACAAAACATTTAAAATCCAAACCCAAATGAGCCTTTATCAAGTTTGGTCTGTTTCATAAACTTGTCACACCTGACCTTGGACAGAGGGGCAGCTGTGTTGGCCTTCCCTGCAGACTTTCCAGTGGTGGCAGTGACCTCTGCTTTCCCTCGATCCCCACTCACCTTACTCACCACTGGCCGGACCGACTTCTTCATACTGCACTCTCTGGTGCAGATTCATTGATGGTTCAATCTGTGTACACAGGGAAAACAAGTACCTCAAACACTGGAGAACATTTATGACGGATTGAATAATTAGAACTTCTAAGGTACAAACTTCCCTGTATGCCTCTGTGAAATAAAATTAAGGTTTGGGAATATGGACCAATAGTCATATTTTTTAGGGGTGTCCCGATACAACTATTTCACCTCAGATATGATACCGATATTGCAGCCTTGAGTATTGGCCGATACCGATATCAATTCGATACGATATCAGCAGGAATCATACAGACTTTTATTACCTATTTTGTAGTATGGACTGTAAGAAAAGGCTTGATCAGGTCAGATTACTCAAACAGACATCCGGAACATCCGGTTATGGAGGCGTAGAGATCAGACGCAAGGTGCCGTGCTCCGCTTTCTGGACTATTGATATTAGTCTTTTTCTAAGTCTACACCGAGTCAACCCGGTACCACATCTGCCTTAGTGACTGGAGACACTGGAAACGAGACAATGTCACCGAAAAAGACAGACGGAAACAAAGACGAAAAGAACAAACAATTACCGTCTCCGAATGCGAGCAACGCCGGTGAGTTAGCTAACAAACCTCCGGAGCTCGCACCTCAGTGGTTCCTGTCTGAGATGGAGAAAGGAATACAAAAGATTGAGTCCATGATTGAAGGACGTTTGAACAGGCTCTCCGAAACGATGGAAAAGATCGCTAGAGACAACGAAGCCATTGGACGCCGGGTAAAGAGTGTTGAGACGAAGCAGTGTGAGTTTGAGGACTCGCTAGCTGCCCTGCAGCGTGAGTTGGAGGACTACAAAAAAGTTACTGACGGTGAATTGTGTGACCTAAGAGAGCAACTGGATGACCAAGAGAACAGAGCCCGTAGGAAGAACCTGAGGCTGATCGGCTTCCCAGAAGGAGTGGAGGGGAAGGATGCAGTGGCGTTTATACAAGAATGGCTACCCAAGGTACTTGGTCTTGAGGGGGAAACATTCGAGGTGGAACGAGCCCACAGATCTCTGCAACAACGCCCGATAAGATGGCGCCAGACCCCGCGCCATTGTGATCTGGCTGCTCCGCTTCTCCGACACGGTCAGGATCACCGAGATGGCCCGAAACAAAGGTTCCTTACAGTATGGCAACTCGACCATCATGATATTTAGAGACATGTCAACAGTCCTGTATAAGAAGAGGAAGGCTTTTGCGCCACTGAAGAAGAAACTGAAGGACAAAAACATCGCCTTCAGACTGCTACATCCGACCACTTTCTCAATGGATCTGGAAGAAGGACGGCGCACGTTCACGACTCCACAGACTGCTGAAAACTATCTGAAGAAACACCACCCTGACGTGCTGCGTTAGGACTAACTCTATCTTCTTTTTTTTCCACTTTTTGAGGGCGTTTGGACTTGTTCATCCTTACTGCGGTCCCCATATGTAAGTAAGATACTATGCTTGTATTTTAGAGCACGTTTATAAGCTGCTCATAATGCTAAAGGTTATTAGGACGCTCTCTGTTATCATGACTGGATATCATTTCCTACTGTCGTCACTAAATGACGCCAATCACCTCTGAGGATCTGCATATGTACACATGGATAAGAGGGTGATTACTTTTGTTAAGTTGCTGCTAATGATCTACAATTTATGTAGGTTCTGTGGGTTTCTGTGCATATATGTGATTTTAAACTCTCACTATCCCACCTCGTATTCTAATGGGTAAATGCTCCAGGTTATACGATACCTACTATAGGCTCTCACATCTAACCGATGGTAATTTTATGTTGTGATTTTTGACTCATGACTAGTAGACTATTTCATTTCTAAGGAGGATCGGTACCATTTTATGATGCAGCGACAACAGATTTCTGCTGCATTAAAGGAGCGTCAGGAAGATTAGGGGTTTGGCACTTCCTCAGTTGGGGAGGGAGTGGAGTAAAAGTGGAGACTATGGGATCTTTTTCTTTCTTTCTTGTTGTTTTTCCATTTATTTATACATTTTTTATTGTATTTTTTAAAATTATTTTTACTATTATTATTATTTTATTTACCTATTTATTTATTTTACTTACACTTATGTTTATACTCTGCATGCAGGACAAGGAGATATTTCTTTAAGGTGGGACAGCCCTTTGGCCACACTACCTAATTTGTTACAGAATAACACATGGCAGCTGTAGCTCTTAAATACTTGACATGGAATACTAACGGCATTAATGACCAATCAAAACGTAGGAAAATGCTTAACTTCCTTAGGAACCATAAAATAGATATAGCTCTACTACAGGAAACGCACTTAACGGATGTTGAACACGCTAGATTGCAACG
This sequence comes from Scarus forsteni, assembly GCA_036419115.1. Taxonomy (NCBI): domain Eukaryota; kingdom Metazoa; phylum Chordata; class Actinopteri; order Labriformes; family Labridae; genus Scarus; species Scarus forsteni. The sequence continues at coordinate 967,942 of JAZDUH010000326.1, read as the reverse complement.
CCAATGGCAAGGACAAACTTTTTACTCCTCCTTCACGTCTCAGTCTCGGGGTGTTGCCACATTGATAGGCAAAAATGTTCCTCTGCAGGTGGAGAATGTTGAAAGAGACACACAGGGCAGATATCTGATACTAAGAGGCTCCCTGGCAGGTGAATCTATCACGCTGGTAAATATTTATGGCCCAAACCATGACCATCCACAATTTTTCCAAAGTTTGTTTTTCACATTTACATGCTCTGCAAGTGAACTCGTCATAGGTGGCGATATGAATCTAGTGCTGGATCCATCCAAAGATCGGTCATCTCCTAACCTCAAAACTCTATCCCGAGCAGCTAAGACTCTTAAAAAAGAAATAGCAGACTTCAAACTTGTGGATGTATGGAGGAATAAGCATAAATCAATTCGGGAATACTCCTTCTACTCACATGCCCACAAAAGCTACTCTAGAATTGATATTTTCCTCACCCATGTAGACAGGATTCACCTTATATCCTCCTGTGAATATCTCGCTATGACTCACTCGGATCATGCCCCGCTCTTGCTCCAGATGGCCTTAAGGGATTCTGGGGGTTGCCACAGACTCTGGCGGTTTCCCGCGTATCTGACTAATGACTTAGATTATGTTAAACTTATCCGTACCAAAATGGACGATTTTATTATCATTAATAGAGGGACTGCCTCACCGTCTGCTGTATGGGAATCCTTAAAAGCTTATGTCAGAGGTGAGACTATAAGTTATACCTCATGGAAAAAGAAGCAATACATACAGAGGACCAAAACACTTGAATCAGATATTAGGAACCTTGAGAAAGAGCACTCTCGGACCTGTAATGAAACAACTCTTGGTCTTCTAAATACCAAGAGGACTGATTATGATCTGCTGACCACTAGGGTGATAGAGAACGCCATGACCAGGACAAAACAACGGCACTATGAACACAGGGACAAGAGTGGCAAACTGTTAACATGGCAGATTAGAAGAGAAGAAAACTCTAGATGCATCCCCTCAGTTAGGAGCAAGGATAACACCACAATAGTCTGTGATCCTAAACGTATTAATGATGCCTTTAAAGATTTTTATGTTGATTTGTACTCTTCTCAGGGTGTTGACACTCATAGAATGACTGACTTCTTGGGGAGGCTATTAATTCCTAGGGTGGCTGTAGAGACAAAGGAGACTCTAGAGGAGAACATTACTGCAAAGGAGGTAATGACCGCAATTGGAAAACTGTCATCAGGGAAATCACCGGGGCCGGATGGGTTCTCTATGGACTTTTATAAAGTCTTCGCACCCAGTCTTATAACATCACTAATGGATATGCTTAGGTATTCCCTTGAAATACAACAACTTCCTAAAACTCTAGAACAGGCTTTGATTACTGTCCTGTTGAAACCAGGAAAGGACCCAAAACTATGTGGCTCTTATAGACCTATAGCCCTTCTTTCATCAGAGTATAAAATACTTACTAAGGTCATAGCCACCAGACTAGAGAAAGTGATACCTGACCTTATATACAAGGATCAGACTGGCTTTATTCAGAACCGCTTTTCCTTCGATAACATCCGTAGGTTTCTCAATGTAATTTGCTGTGCTGAAAAGATTAATACTCCAGTCGTCACCCTTTCATTAGATGCGGAGAAGGCATTCGACCAGTTAGAATGGCCTTATCTGTTTGCAGTGCTTGAAAAAATGAATTTTGGTCCTAACTTGTTACGAATGATAAAGGTACTCTATCTCAAACCATCGGCAATGATTCGAACAAATGCTAACATTTCATCTCCCTTCCTGTTATCTCGTAGCACTCGGCAGGGCTGTCCTCTGTCCCCGCTCCTCTTCTCATTAGCAATTGAACCCCTAGCAACTGCCATTCGAGCACACCCTACTATAGGGGGCGTAATGGTTGGTGATGAAAAGCAGGTCATTTCACTTTATGCGGATGACATCATGATGTATCTGTCAAATGTGGATACATCGCTCCCCTCCCTTTGCACCTTATTAGAGGAATATAGCAGCATCTCTGGATATAAGATAAACAGAAAAGTGTGATGATGCCTCTCAACTCAGATGCTCAAAGATTGCCAAGGGAAGATCTCCCATTCTATTGGGACCCTGGTAAGCTATGTTATCTTGGTCTGCAAATACCCAACCAGATATATCAGATTTACTCTCTCAATTATGAACCACTACTTAAAAAAGTTGAGGTAGATCTGGACAGATGGAAGTCTCTTCCTATATCCCTAATTGGAAGAATAAACTGTGTAAAAATGAACATTTTGCCCAAACTCCTTTATTTGTTTCAAGCACTGCCAACACCAATTCCAAAAGCCTTTTTTAAATATTTGGATAGGCTGTTATCTAGATTTTTGTGGAACGGTAAAACCCCCAGAGTCAAGCTTAAAACCCTCTGTTGTCCCGCTGAACAGGGAGGACTGAACCTACCTGATTTTCAGGTGTATTATCTGGCTGCTCAATCCAGGGCTGTTTGGGTTTGGACCAAGGACTTGGAACACCCTCCAGCTTGGAAACAGATTGAACAATCTCATACAACAGAAGTGTTGTCTAGCATTCCACATATCTGCTCTTATTTCAGGCTGAAAAACATAACTCCAAATCAAATTATAAAATTTACCTCTAAAGTCTGGGAGGAGATCAGAACTAAGTTAAATAGTAACTGCACATTATATAGGTTTACCCCCTTCCACTTTAACCCGGCATTACCTGGGGCATTAAGGGATAGCATCACCAGAGATTGGTATGACAGAGGTATATGCACTTTTGGTCATTTGTATGAGGACAATATTCTGATATCCTTTGAACAATTGAGGATCTCTTTTGGGCTACCTTCCGCACATTTCTTTAAATATCTACAAGTTCGAGACTTCATTAGGGTACAGCAGGGTGGTAAACTTATCCCCTTGAAGGACTCTGAGGTAGACCGCATGATACAGGACAAACATGACCCTAAAAGTTTTTTATCCCATGCTTATAAAAAACTGATGAGTCAGGCAGAAAAAAAAGCCCTTACTGTCAAAGCTAAATGGGAAGAGGACCTGGACACTGCTTTCACTGACACTGAATGGGAAGAGATTTGCAGTAGCTCTCAATCATTTTCCTATAATAGCCGACACAAACTCCTACAATTTAATATTATACATAGGATTTACTTAACACCTCATCGTCTCCATAAGATAAATGATAGGTATTCAGAATTCTGCCCTAGGTGTAAGACCGAAACAGGGACCCTTTTTCATATGTTTTGGACTTGTAGATATTTGGATCAATACTGGAGTTCCATTTTGGATATTATTAATGGAATTTTGGGGATGGAAATCCCAGCCAATCCACGTCTGGCATTACTGGGGGATCTGTCAGTTCTACCAATAAACATGACAATTAATACTCGCTTTGTTAGACTTGCCCTACTTGCAGCTAAGAAATGTATTGCTATCAACTGGAAAAATGAGAACCCCCCTGGTGTTAGTTTATGCCTCAAAGAGCTCTCGTCGTATTTGCCATCAGAGAAGATTATGTTTAATCTTAAGAAAAAAACATCTGTTTTTGACAAATGCTGGGGAGAATTTGTGACCTTTTTGCATTATAGAGTTGATCCTGGGTATGGAATCTAGACTGTTGTGTGCTACAGGACCTTGGGTGACCCCCAGAGCTGATGCTCTGGGATGCTGTCTCTACCTCTTGTGCCAGCCTGTCTCCATGTATCTCTGCATGTATATATATGTATTTTTGTCTGTTTTTGTAATTATATATATTTTTTTATTTTATTTATCAACTTCTTTTTTTTTTTTTTTTTCTTTTGATTAATGTTTTTGGTTCGTGATTTATTTTATTTTATTATTTTTTTTAACTTTCTCTTTTTTTTTCATTGTCATCTCTACAGTTTTGCCATGGACTGTTGATCTGCCATACTGATTTCTGACTTGCTATTGTATCTGTATCCAACTATTGGCTCATTTTTTCTCGCCTCCACCACTTATTGACCATTATTATTATTCATGTATATGGTAATTTAATTTGTTATAATTATTAATTACTGCTATGACCTCTATTGAGCTGAATGTATTGAACATATATTTTGTTTTGTTTTGTTTTTGTTTCGTCTTTTTCTTTTCCCTCTTTTTCTCCACTTTTATGGGGGGGGGGGGTTGTTAATTTGGCTGCACTGATTCTGGAATAATGTGTAAAAGCTCAATAAATATATTGTTCAAAAGATTACTCAAACAGAGAACAGTAGGCAGCAAAAGTAGGTATGAGAAAAACTGACCCATTTGTCATTAACCAATAGGTTAAATAAATTTTAACCTTAAACATGAGAATATATTACAATTAAAACATGAATAAAAAAATATTAGAAGACCCTGAAAAGTGACCTCAATAAATCAAACAAAAACATATTTCACCAATTGCAAAATAACCACTGTGTTGAACTTAAACATAAGCATATTCTACAACTGAATAAAATAAAAAATAAATATATTAGAATGGACTGCTTGTATCGGAGTGCTGATATCTGAGATTTAGGATGCAGGCCGATATAATCTGATATTTGTTTTTTTGACCGATATCCGATATCAATATCGGATCAGGACATCCCTAATATTTTTTATGGTAATACACAATACACAAATATGGTATTTTTTTCTATAAACAATAAATGGTTATTTGCTGCAGTGTTGAGGGTAGCGCAAAAGTTATTGCAATCCATTAGAGAAGGGGTGTGGGAGTAAAATCAAAACACTTTTGTAGCATGATATTTGTCGATGTGATATACTGATTCATGGACCTCCAGGTATTAATATTTTTTCATGTTACTTTTTTACATTTAACCAGGCTGTCTGTTCTATGGAGCAAAACTATTCAATCGTTATGTCCACCTGGTGGTGCTGTTGAGCCAAGTTAGACAGGTGATGTTTAGTGAGTTTGTACTGGAGGTAAATGCTAGTAAACGATCATGGGAGAAAGACAAAAAAGGAAAGTAACAACTGCATTTAAAGCCATTGTGTGGATTTATTTTGGACTTTGAAAAGGACACAAGAGATGGACATGAAAGTTTCTACAGAATGATGCATGAGATCAAAATACAGCGGGAGTAAGGCTCATCTTACTCGTCTCCACCCTGAGATAGTAGAGCTGATGCTTAGGCTATGCTCATGCGACTGATAAACCAGCTGACACTCGCACACTTAGCTGCCTAAGCATGTCAAGTGACTCTATTTCACAGAGGCATCTCAATTCTGAACAATCAGAAAAAACATTTCAAATTATTGCCAACATTGTAAGACTTCAGGCCTCACCATGTTGTGGAAAACAAGGGCTTTTGTTAATGTTGGTTGGAGTCTAGGTATGTGCGATCTCAAATTATTTCACCAACGACAGCACTAAAGCTCCTCAGAGTAGTGAAGTTAAAAGTTTGCATTAACAGGCTTCGTGTAGAACTAATGTGACATGATGGATATTAGGGCCGGGTTTTAAAAATCAATTTAATCAATTTTAATTGGTTTCCCTTTAAATGGTTCGTAATCTATCCATAAAATCTAATATGCAGTATATGTATTAATGTAAATCATTAATATATGATAAATGTAACTGCTTTGGGTTTCGTTCTTAATGTAAAAATGTTTTTTATAATGTACCAGGTCAAAAGGTCACTTGTTAAATTTACAGCATTATTTTAACTGAGATATCCCAGACTAAATAAATATTGAATAAATACTGAATCGAGTTGATTTGAGACCTTGTTAAATTGAATCGAATTGATCCAGAAAATCTGAATCGATAACCAGCCCAAATGGATATGCGTAAATACGTATGGCTGTTTTTCTGGATGTAAATGCAGAGAATAAAATGGTAAAAATATGAATTTATTGCCATGTAAAGTAATGAAATACTTGAATATCCCAAAATGTTAAGAATCAAAATGAAATTGAATAGGGACTTGAGTATCATGATAACATCGTATCTTAGGGACACTGGAGATTCCAACCCCTTCTAACTGATTACATAATGTGAGTGTATTTTAAGACTAGCAGTCCATTATTAGTAACATTATAATTTACGTAACCTATTACAGATAAAGCTGATTCTTTTAACTTCTCATTCATTTTCTGAAACAAAAAGAGGACAAAAAAGAAAATCCCAAATGTATCTACACATTTTTTCTTTCTTTGTTGTCTCTTGACAGGAGTTGGGCAAACGTGTGTGAGGAGACAACATTACATTGGGACATATTGCTATGTTGCAGAATTTTTGGATCAAGGATTTTAAGAACATATGAAAATGATTTTTAGAGTTCTTGTTGCATTTTAGAAAGGACTGAGGCACATAGCTGTTTTCTGACAAAGACTACTCCATATGCTTTCACACAATTCATTGCCATACTATGAGGATGTTATAGAGCTATTAAGGGTACTGCATCTGTTTTCTCTGCCATAAAATCTGCAGAGTGCAGGGTTAGGGACCATAAAACTCAACTGCAGGATGACAGTACAGTCCATACGTTCATAGAAAGTCTTGCAGTTCACTTTTTTTTCTCTATGTGGATTAAGTAGTTTATGGTTTAATTTTTGGTAACACTAAGGTATTCCATTTAAATGCTTTTCTTAATCTACAATACAGTAATAAAACAAGTTCATTTTCTCATTATATAATATGGAGTTACTTTTATAATGCTTCTGAACACTGTTGGTTATGATACAAGAAACAGAAACTTTAATACAATCCTGTTAAAAACTAAGTAAATATTTGCTTGATTAAGCAACAAAGACAGAGATCCTTCTCAGTCAGTATGGATCTGCAAACTATGTCCAACACATGGTGAATGGGCTTAAGCTTTTATTGCACTTTTTTAGTCAGCTGATAACTTCAAACACTTTCCAACCCCAGCTTCACCAACTTGTTCACACCAAAGTCAAACATTGAAGGTTGAAGCCTCTGTTTCTATGACCATGACTGTTTGCTGATAACATACTTGCTCTTTCACACAAATTTTAATGGGAGCAATTCAGGTTAAGTGTCATGCCAAACGTGGACTTCCAAGCCAAAAGCAGTGCTTGGCTAGAATCCTCATCCTTCCAATAGTTGGATGATTAACTCATTAAACTGAGCAGCAAACCGCAAAAAGCAAAAAACAAAAATGAACTCCTTCACATTTTTAGGAATGCGTTTAGACTTTTTAAAACCTTTTTAAAACCTAAACTGAGCACAAATACCAGTAATAAATATGCAATCTAATCAACAATTTTGGTCTATTAAATGTTAAAATGCTGTTTCTTCAATGAATTTTTTTTTTTTCCAAGATGTTACAACCAAGGTTGCCAAGCATTAATTTAATCGTTTAGCATTGTTATTCCTAGAGAATAATGTGAATAATTGTGAATAATAGCATACTTATCATTCTGAAATGTGTTGATGCAATTTTTCATGTCAGTCAATAAAACTATTATAATAAGAAAGTTTGATTTTATGTTATTATTCATATTTGATAACATTCTGCATCCCAATTCATTTGAGCAAATGTTTAAAAAAAATGTGTTTGTGGACGATTCAACAGGTGTATTTTTTAATTACCTCTGCCAATGAGGTTATGTTTTTGCAGCAATTGTTTGTTTGCTTGTTTGTTAATGAGATTGCCCAAAAACTACCAGATGGATTTTTGCTCAAATTTTCAGGAGATGTTTGTAATGGGCCAACTTAGAAATAATTTGATTATGGTGGTGATACAGATAACTACAATCGGCTAACAATCTTTTTGTTTAGTAACTGTCTCGCTAATAATGACATCAACATGATTCTGAGGGCTGGGTGTGGTGTGCTGATGGATGTAACAGCAATATTTGAGCTACTTTGATGAAGGTTTGTGCTCTCCGAGTGCTTTCTGTAAACAATCTTGTTACTAAGCATCAGGCTGGCATCTACTTTTTTCATCAACATGAACTATGCTGATAAAGCAGAACTGCCTCCCACTTTGTCTTGTAAAAATAAACTGTTAACATCTCTTATTAATATTCAGCCTTAAATAGATCTATCCTCATGATCTGATGTTTGGGTAGTGGGTGATTCTACTTATTTGGTGAATCAGGACAAAGCAGAACACACATTCATTGAGAATATCATAAATGGGCATTTGTATGGTTCTTCCGTTTTGTTTACTCTGAAGTTGCACTTAGTGGCACTGCAGTCAGCTCTGAGGAGACCACCCAACATGCAGGAATGTTAGGTTATCACTAGGCAGGGCTCTCAAGTGCGACCATTTTGGTCGCATATGCGACCAAAATTTGTGAGAGTGCGCCTAACATTTTTTGTTAGTCGCACCGGTGCACCTGAAACAAGTCGCTCATCTCTCTCTCTCAAATCCAAAGTTTAGAAGTTGAGAGAGCCCATCTCGATATACCTACAAACGTAGTATAGCCTATTAATGTTGACAAAAGTGACGGCGGTGGCGAAAAATCTGCCTAAAACTGACAAAACACATCGCCTGTTTCTCCTCCTCTGTCTCCGTTTTACAGCAGCCCCAGCACACACACGCACACACGCATGCACGGATGTACACACACACGCACACACAGCAGACTCTGTGGTGTCAGGTTACAGCAGAGCGATAAGTCAGAGCGGAGCGCTGCCGAATACGTCTAAGAGACTGTCAGATAATTCATAATTAAATATAATTACAAGTAAAACATAGTAAAGTTTCAAATAACATCTATATTTGTGCAGTCCTTTCTCCTGTTAAGGGGAAAGTTACTTAGTCACACAGGCACAGAGGTTCAGTGCTCACACTCGGTGACGACTACTGAGCTGACTGACAGCCCCCGACTGAACATTAAGCTGGGCTGTAAAAAAAAAAAAAAAAAGCAAAAACAAGAGAAAAAAATAAAGAGAAAAAGTAATAAATGCTCTGCCCTTAAAGTCGTTTTCATAAATTAGTTTGAGAATTGTTTTTTATTATTAACTTTAGTTTCAGTTTTGTGAATATTGACTATAGTGTGTGAAGTCTTATTCTTGGTTCAAATTTATTGGAGAGTAAGTCCATCCAGTTAAATATTATGTTGTTGGTTGTTAAAATATGAATATTTATTTCATTTTCAGCTCAGTATAGCACATTAGCTCTTAATATTTTAAAATATTTTATTTAACTTGAGATGTTAAAAATATTAAATTTCGGTTCAGGAAAGCACTTCAAGCACTTTTATTTGGAGGTGTTTTATTCTGCTTAATGTTTTAGCTTGAATTTGTAAATTTTATTCAGTGAAGCTCTTTAAATGCTGTTTCTCCAAATGTATATTTTTGCTTCAAATAAAGACAAGTATCTTATTCTTGTTTAAAAAGCATTTACATGATATTAAAGTTATGGACGGTGATAAAATGGTGACCCTATGGCGTTAAAGGTGACACTGAAAAATTTGGGTGCACCTAATTTTTGTGCTGGTGCACCTTAAAATTTTTTTAGGTGCACCATTGCAACCAACTCAAAAAGTTAGTCGAGAGCCCTGCTAGGGCTTGTAAAGGAGAGCAAACTTCTCCGGTAGATGGCTGTCGTGTTTGTGCATCCAGGGTTTGATTTGGCAGTCAGCTGCTCCAGAGAGGACACTGATAGAGACATTTTTAATTTGTGTGGGAGGGCTCTGCTGTCAGTGGAGGGAAATAGTTTGGTCTTAGGATCTTCTGCCTCACAGCACAGATATGAATCAGCGGGGAAGGGTTTTCAATCACTCAGAACAGCCAAATATGGAAACACAGATTCTTTTGCACATGAAGGAAAAGGCTCAGAGCAACACAAAATTTGATTTCTGTTGTTCAGTTCAGCCTGAATCCTGACAAGAATAATTAAATGTGATGTCTGCAAAGCACTCAGACAAGCTCACAACAACCAGGAGAGATTCCTATGAAAGATTTAATAGACACAAATACTTTAGCATTATTGGGCTCAGCTTTAAATGTGGATTTAAATCACTAACAGGTGAAAAATTTTGTTGACTCAAGCTGTTACATATTAATAAGGATCTACCGATATGCATTTTTAGGGCCGATGCCGATTTTTTCCCATCACCCTTAGCCGATGACCGATTATGGACTGCCGATTTTCTTGGGCTGATATATGTGGCCGATACAGGTTTTGCTCCCTCTATTTAAATTTAAAAACTGACACAATGATGACAAATATTACAGGTTTCAACTTGGAAATATATAACAAACCTGAAAAGCATCCATTAACAGAAAGTGTTTGATTTATAACTTAAGACTGCCATGTTTTAATTTTTCTGCACAAAATAAAATGATCATGTCTCTGGCTACTATGCTGCTGTCAGGTTTGGCAACACCAGAACTTAAATCAGCAGGAAAACAACTGATGTCATACGCACATTAAGCCACAAGTTGTTTAAGTTTTAAACAGCAGTATCAACTTTAAAAGGAATAAATATTCAACAATATTCAATGTGCAAACTTCCCTGCTCTGCTGCGTTCGGAGGAGCCGAATGATCCCGAGGGAGGAGCCGAGCGTCAAGGGATAGAGCCGAATGATATAGGGGAAAGGAGCCGAGCGTCAAGGGATGGAGCCGAATGATCCCGAGGGAGGAGCCGAGCATTAACGGATAGAACCGAGTAATCCCGAGGGAGGACGAAAAGACACCCCGACGGTGACAGCAGTGAACGGAGCTTCACATCGCCGCTACGGTTTGACTTTAAAAGCGGAGCACAGTGCTACTTGGCCACGTCGTAAAAAACATTCTCTCATAGTTTAATCACAGTTTAATTAAGTTTATCCCCAATCGATATGATGGCTGCTCCTCCCCAGTGAGACACACACACACACACAGTTACCCCCAATTTCCACCGCGCAGCGCGCCAGCGCCCTTGAGCGGAGCGCCGCGATCTTGCTCCGAATCTCAAAACCCACTGGAAGCGGCGCGCCGCGGAGCTCAATCCGGAGGGGGAGGGCTGATCCCCAGAGAGCCACGGCTCTCATGAGAATAGCGATGTCACACGCTCATAAAGCATGTTATAGACTGAGAAAAGAAATAAACACCTCACTTCACTTCTCCAAGGTCCCTCTGCTGGTCTCAACCACACAGCTTCGTGAATTATTCAACTTCTGTCCGCCTATATCCGTGTAGAAAGACTATGGTGTCAGGCATGCAGTGTTATATATTTCTGTACCTCTACGATTCACTTTTCTTCGTCCATGGTGTCGTGCTGTCTCTGGGACCCTCTGATCGACTGCTGACCTGACCTGAAGCTGCTTCCGGTTTCGACGTAATGACAATTAATTGAGGAAAATTACGTGCAAAAGTCCGTGCATTGTGTTTTATTTTGAAACTTCCGGTTTGACTTCCTGTCTGGGGCTTTCTTAATGACTCTGAATTTACGAGGTTTGGAAGCGGCCGCGCAGAAAATAGACCTGAAGTATCTCTCGCGCCTAGGCGCGCGCCGGCGCTTCAGGATCGCGGCGCTGTCGCGTCCGGTGGAAATTGGGGGTTAGCGTCAGCTGAGTTGACACTGACTGAAAAACTCCGCCATCACTGGCTTGATAAAGGCAGCAAAACGGCTCCGAACGCGTTTTCACAAAACACTGACACAATTTAGTACTACATATAAAACATTTCTCTCATCGTTAAAGTTCTTCTAGTGCACGCTAAAGACCTCCCTGATAGCAGACATAGCTGCTCCACTCCGCTTTGACGGGGAGAGCACACACAAACACAAACACACAGCACAGATTTAACCTCATCCCGGTGTTCGCCGAGTTGAACTCCTCCAAACACCATGGAACAGAATTGACAGCGCTGCCATCAGTGGTGTAGTCGAGGGTATACGCCGGTATACGGAGTATACCCGCTTATTTTTCAGTCAGCATTGCGTATACCCACTTCTAAACCCCCCCCGATGCGCACCATTCAGTAATATCTAACTGCCAGATTGCCCTTTTTTCCCTAAAGGATGGTGAAGCCATGACCCACCCTCCTCTGCCTCTAATTGGCTGGTACTCGCTGCCTTCACTGATTAAATTGGTTAACTTTAGGCATGGTGACTGATGAGCCAATCAGAAGCAGAATAGGGGTAGTCATGCCGATTAAATTATCACTAACACCTCAGGTGTCTGTGCATGGGTATGTATGTGTGTGTGAGGGCGTACTTTATTTTCCTTTTTATTTTATTCACATGTCCTGGTGTAAGTGTCAGCACCCTAGTTGTACTATATGACACAAATGATGTAAATCTAAACTATTTTCTATTTTTGTTCATTGTAACTTATTTTGTTGAAAGATTCTGTTCAGCTATTGAAAACTAAATAATTTATTTCAATTATATGACAGTGTACTTTTAAGTTTATCTGATTGGTTTTGATGTTTGGAAGAGAATGATTTGTGTTTTATTGAAGGTTAAATATGAACAAGAATGCATTGTCAACTTCAGATTTAAAGTATTTTATTTAAATAAATGTTCAAAAAATAACCGAAACACCATGTTTGCCTCATGATAAATACATTTTACATTCATCCATTCTGCTTGTGTGACCAGTCGTAACTACAACTACTACTGCTCCTAATTAAGTCATGATAATTTTATAATAGTGAGCAAGTAGAAATGACAGATTTTTGGGTAAATAGAGTAGTCTTACATGTCACTGGTTCTAAAGCCGTATTTTTTTCTGTACTACTCAAAAAAAAGGCGAAAATTTAGAGTATACCCACTTCTCAAGGGACCACTACACCACTGGCTGCCATTAATAATTAATCCTTAAACCGGTGTTAGTAACAGCTGTACATTAGCCTACAACTACGTCAACAGTTCATATACTATGCTAAGTAGTTTTAAAGACGAAGCATTCAGCAGCATTCACATTTTTCGGACCCACAACCTTAAATATATTTGCAAGCACGTGCATTTTATGCACTTGGCTTTCATGTTTCCTATTTCAAAGTGGGAGACAATATTTCAACTAAGTTTAACCGAGGCTAATTTAAAGTTTGAAACTTACGTTTCAGTAGCTTCTGCTTCTGTTAGCACTCTTGCAGTGGGGGGCGGGTAACGTGCCTGCATGCGCTACATGGTCTTCCGGCAACATGTGGCTGACCGTGGATGCCTGTCTGTAAATCAGGCCGCAGAATAATACATCGGCGAACCCACGCACGGATCGGCCAATGCCGATTGAAGTAAAAAAAATGCAAATATCGGCCCGATATATCGGCCGGCCAATGTATTGGTCGATCCTTACATATTAAGCTTTCTGTGCTATCAAATGCAACCCTGCATAACTGCATGAAGTGGGAAGCAGTACTGAAACGGTTTCATCTAAAAACACACAAACAAAACAGGGTCAGCTTTATTCGGTATTGCTCACATGTTGACTCCAGGTCTGCAGAGAACCTGAACTGATGCCATGATGGAGAGAAAAGCCATTTGGGACACAGCTGGAGACAAAGAATAAGTACTTTAACATAGATCTGGAGACCGAGTTCCACTTAGGCTCCAAAAAGGAAAAAGTGAGTTCAATTTGTTTTTTACTGCACACTGAAAATCGAAGGACAATCTATTTCTCTCAGTGTGCTGTTGTTTTCTGAGTTAAATGTTTGTTATTTAGAGACAATAAAAATGTAATGAAATATTTAGATTAGGATTCCCTCTTTAGGGGGACACTGGAGGGGAAAAAGGCAATGTGCTGCAGCAGAGGCACAGCTGAGAAAACACTGACTGCTGAAAATGATCAATATTTGTTATCTGACAGAAAGAAGTCACCTGTACATCTAGACTAGAAACAACAACGATGACTGTGGGGTAATCAAAAACAATGTAAATTAGGGGTGCGCCATCTAAGGCACCTCACGATTCGATTCGATTATGATTCAGGGTGCTATGATTCGACTAATCAACGATTATCATGATAATAATGATAAAAACGATTATCACGATTTTTGATTCATCTTTTTTCCCCTCACTTAGTGCCTACTTCATTCTTTTAAACAATGTATAGCTGTTTCTCAGTATACAAAAATCAAAGTAATCAAATAAATTCAAATCCAAAATATGTATCTTTTATTGACGTCAAGTGATCCATCAGGAACCATGGCATAAACTTTGTTCTTGTAGCTGTGGCCTAAAGAGCCAATACAACAAAAGGCTGCCCCTATTGACAACAGATTAACAGTTACCTCCCTTAAGTGCAAACAAAAGCAGTACATTAAAAAAAAAAAAAGAACCCTCTATAAACAGTCCAAAAATTAGCTTTGGTGTAATGAATTCCATACTTTCGCTTCAGGAGTTTGTATCTAGGCTCCAACGTCCGCATCAGAGCACAAAAGCCCTGGTTGTTGATGACAGCATATGGACGCAGGTCCTTGGCGATAAAGGTTGCAATGGATGATGAGGTTCATTTTGCCCTTTCAGAGCTGTGGGGAAGTTTTGATAGTCCTTCTTCCATTTTTCGCTGGTTTGCAGCAACAACCGGCAGATTCCTCTCCCTCTCTAATCCGGGTTGGAAGCGTGTGAGGTGCTGGCGCATGTTCGTTGTGTTACCACTGTACTTAATTTTGGCTTTACATGCCTTGCAGATGGAGTAGGTTTTGTCAATGTCCTTTCCATTTTCCTTGTCAAAAAAACCCGAAATGTTTCCAAACACTAACTTTTTGCCCAGAAGAACGAATCTCACGATCTGTGACTGTGGCTAAAGAACTAGCTACCGCCATATTCACCGGTCCGTCACTTCAGGTGTTCGGGTGGTACGTAGGACTAATACTGTTCCTGGCTTCTAGTTATTATGAAAAATCATCGTTTTTGAACATTTATGAATCGTAATCAAATCATTACTTGTCGAATCGCGATTAATCTAATAATCGATGTATCAGAACACTTCTAATGTGAATGCGCTTCAGCTTTATTGATACAGGTGATCTTGTTGTCGTATACCCCTTTCACAGTAAGGCTACGTTTACATGGACACTCCTGACTTAAAGACGCAAAGATTTTTCCTTTGCGTTTTCAAATTCTTCTGCATTCAGACGATGACGCTGGAGACAGATGCTGTAGTGTGCATGCCGGTAGATGGCGGTGTAGGTCTGCAGAGAGGCAGCGCTGCTACAATACACGTAAGAAGAAGAAAAACTTCTCACAAACAACAATGGCGAATAGATGCACAGAGACACAGGAGTTTCTTTTTCGGACAACAAATCAGTTTGGACAACAAATTTGTCTGCATAGATTTGACTGGATAACAAACTGAGCACGTTAAGAGGCTCACACGTTACTCCGTATGCGCACACAGCCTTCATCTGAAAAAGAACTGCACATGCTGTGACGTCAGCGTTTCACCCTGAACCCTCCCAGTGTTTCCTCTACATTCATTTAGGAGCGGCGGGCCGCCGCTCCTAAATCCTACCCGCCGCTCCTGCAATTTTTTTTAAAAACTGTAAATACACCACCGCAGCATCATGTCGCTGCCTTCACATCAGAGTCCTGCATTAAATCGGGTGTCGCGGGTGCTTAGGCAAATAACTATCTTGCCCATAGTTGTGTGCTATGGTTTGCTTACATTTAATAAAATGCATTTTTCCTCTCCGCTCTGAAAAACGCCTCCTCGCCTCCTCTTGTGCAACACCTATAAGCCGCGGCAACCAACTGTCTCTCTGCAGGCGGAGTCCCCCACATGCAGTCTTTATTGAGGCTGCTGCCACCGCTGGCCGAGACGTAGCGGTGATTCAGCTTAACGCCAGAGCAGAGGCCACCTAAAAGTGTCTCACAACACTCCCTGTCATAGAACGAGCCGATAACTTCTGAATCATTAATTCTCTTTAATAACAGACTCAAACAGCGTGTCATACAGTTAGCAGTTCTCTCTCTCAGTCTACGCTTCCGTTACCCTCAGCCAATCCCCGGGCTCCCCCTTAGCAGCGTTAACATTACAAAGATCGTCTACTCTGAAGATGCTCACTCTGACATACTACTATGACACTCCCTTCCCTAAAAACAATTAAGTAGAAATGCTTCCTCACGTCCAGTTCTTCGATAGTACGATATGATTTGCTGCTGCCAGGCGACTACAGCCAGAAAGTTCAAAACGCTGGTTTCTGAGCAGCAGGACAAAATCTGTGCGCGTGCTCTTCGGCGGGAACCGCTTCTACCGCGGCGGTCCAAACCGCTGTCTGCCGCCTGTCCTCATTGAAATGACTGGAAGCGCGCTAGCGTGTGAAGGGGATGATGAAGACACACACACGACACATACAGACATACACACACACTCACAATCAGGCGGCAGATGAAGGAGCGACCATAACGGTAAAAAAATATAATAAAAAAAAACCAATTTAAACAAACATTAATGGATGACCTGAAGCTTACCAAACAATCTCCCCAAGCAAAAATCTCAGCATTTTTAAGCCAATTGTCCTTACTAAGACGGGAAGCACAGCTAGCAGCAGTGTAGGAAACTTTCAGCATGTAGTTTCTCCTCATTGTCAGTCACTTGCTATGACTTTATGATTCATCTTCTCTCCACCTGCTGAGCTTACATGGTTACATGAAATGTTCCATTCTTCCTGTTTTTTTAAAAATACTTTTTATACTTTATGCAGTTTATTTTAAATTCATTTGAGAATGTTGTAGTTGTGTGCCCACAGTGCTCACTATTTATTCAGATCTAAATGCTCTTTAATTATGATATTATGGAGCATTATTGACAGATCTTCCCACTGCCAGCAGGACCAAACTCATCAGCAGCAGACGAGTTGCGTTACCATTTTTCTTTCTTCTGGTGTGTGAAGCTGATGTCATCACGTTTTCTGTGCTTTTGTCCCTCTTCAAAAATGTACAAACTTGGCGCAGACGGAACAACATTCGAGCGCTGATGAAACAAAGGCAAATGGAATTTGTTGCTGTGATGGCAAAGAGTCATGTAAGTTACAGACGGAGGGGGCGAGTGGAGGGTGTTATTCTGTGGTAGGGCTGGGTGATATGACCTAGAAATAAAATCCCCAACTTTTTTCCACAACACTCGATCTACGATTTTAATCGATTTTCCCGTCCCTAAAAGGACACTAAACTCCAAGTGACATGAAAATGAAGCAAATCAAGTTTTGCCTTTATGTTGTCTAAATGTTTCCCTCTGAAAGTCAAAGTCTGGGTCATAAAAGGTTGATTCTGTAGTATAAATGTAGGCAGGTTTTTCTACATAAACACTAAAAGGCTGAGGTATTATTACAATATTAGCATGAAACTCTCTGATCAATATTTAATCTACCCGAATAACAAATACAAGCCTATAAAAGTGGTTGTGCAAATCCTACAAGGCTGACCATCATGAAATTTTTTTTTTTCTTTCAAAAATTGCAAGTACTGACAATTGGACTAAGGCAAGAAAAAAAATCTCGATTTTAAATTTTTTAAAACTTCTGCAGAAAATAATTCGAATTAATTGATTTAATCGTTTTTTTGCCCAGCTCTATGCTGTGGGCTTGTTATGCTGATGTCATGACGTAAATTAGCGGTTAGACCCGGTTGTGATGTTCCCACTGAAGCTGATCGAAGGCAACCAATAAAAACTTGTCGCTTGCAGGGTCCGTCAACCCGGCTCAAATGCCAATTAGGCCCTTTCAAACTGCCAACATGAGATGATTGTTACTGGGTTTAAACTGTTTTTGGCCAGTCTGAAAGGGGTATAACAGTAAATATTCACGATGCAGAGACCTCCTAGTGATTCAGACACTTCTAGTTAATGTTTTCACGACAATAAGGCTTGGCAACATGGACCAAAATGTATGATGTTTTTAACTGAATCTCAATAAATATGATGATAAATTCTTCTGTGCATAGGGATGGGAATTGATAAGATTTTACCAATACCAATGCTGTTAATGATCCTGCTAATCGATCCAATTCTTTAATGATTCCCTTATAAATTCCTGCAAATTTTGCGAGTGGGCAAATGTTGGCCTGATTTTCTGTGACAACAATGTCAAACACACGTCACAGCATAGATATCTGCTTCTGCAAGTTGCTGATGTTTCCACTCACTTAAGATTGTGTAGTAGGTGCATTCAAAATTAAGCAAATTCTGATGCTTCTGAACCCTGTCAGTGGAAGGAATTGATAAGGGCATTGATAAGCAAAAAGACTATTGATATCGATTCTTTGATGAAACAGTTAACGATTCTCAACTGAAATTGGTTTTCGATTCCCATCCCTATCGGTACAGAAATTATAAAAACACATCCAAACAACCCAAGCAGCCCAGGAAAACATTCACACCTCCAGGGTAAAACTAAGGGGCCGTTTACATGACGCCGAAAACGATCGATTCCGCAAACATTTCGTTGCGTTTTGGCCTTCCGTTTAGATGAGACCATGTTGCGTTTCCAGTGAAAACGGAAACTTTTGACACCGCTCCCCAGAGCGGAAAGATTTGATTCCGCTCCTCTATCCGGCCTCGTGTAAACACAGAGCAGAGCGTTTCAGGGGGAAACGCTGACGTCACCGCATGCGCAGTACTCTTTCACATGGAGGCTGCGCGCGCATACCAGGAACAACAGCAGCTTCCTCCGTCCGCCGGGTAACGTGTGAGCATCTTACCGTGCTCGGTTTGTTATCCAGAAAAAACTATCCAGACAGATTTGTTGTCCGAACTGATTTGTTGTAAAAAAAAAAAGAAACTCCTGCTTCTCTGTGCGTCTGTTCGCCATTGTTGTTTGTGAAAGGTTTTCTTCTTCGTTCGTGTGTTGTAGCAGCGCTGCATCTCTGCAGACCTACACCGCCATCTACTGAACCGGCATGCACACTACAGCGGATTTACAGGGGATTAACTCGTCTCCGAGCGTTGTCATGTAAACGCAGAAGAATTCAAAAACGGAAAGGGAGAATCTTTGCGGCTTCAAGTCAGGAGTTTCCATGTAAACGGCCCCTAAGTCGATGACTCTGACACCTACTCTCAGGGGGTGTCCACATAGAAATTAACTCTGGCATATCAGCCTATAATTTTAATCGCATAGGCGTTTTGTCAGTGCAGTGTTTTTGGTGCCCCCAAAAAATTCCCATTTTTGATAACAAGTTCCAGAGTGGATACTGAAAATGCCAGGGGAGTGCTTCTGTGTGGACATCGAAAACAAACAGTCTCACAAATACTGAAGTTATAGCACCACTTCTCCCTTACACCGCATGCCCAAAGCCCAATGACAACAAGAGCAACGGCAGAATACAGTGGCGCGTTAATGCTGCAGAAGCCTGTTCTGGTTTTAACAGCAAGATCTTCTGCTCCTATACAACCGCCGTGAGCAACAAAGGACACGTAGAACAGCAGATGCCAGTGTTTGTTAGGGGTGTCCCAATACAACTTTTTCACCTCCGATATGATACCATTATTGCAGCCCTGAGTATTGGCCGATCCCTGATCAATCCAATTCAATATCAGCAGGAATCATACAGACTTTTATTACTTATTTTGTAGGATGGACTATGAGAAATGGTTTGATCAAGTGAGATTACTCAAACAGAGAACAGTAGTCAGCAATAGTAGGTATGAGAAAAACTAACCAATTTGTTATTGACCAATGGGTTCAATAAATTTTAACCTTAAACATAAGAATACGATACTATTAAATAACATAAATAACTAACAAATGACAAAAGTAGAAGACCCTGAAAAGTAATCTAAAAAAATCCAATAAAAACAAAAACGTGGGGTGCTGGTTTGGCGGAGTGGTTAGCACCCCATGTACATGCTTCTGCCGGTCCAGGTTCAAATCCCGCCTGTGACCAGTTTGCAGAGTGTCTCCCCCTACTCTCTCTCCCCCTTTCACAAGCCTATCCACTGTCTCTCTACTATCATTAAAGGCACAAAATGCCCAAAAAATACATTAAAAAAAAAAAAAAAAAAAACGTGTATTTTTAGCAATAGCAAAATAACCACTGTGTTTAACTTAATTATAAGCAGATTCTACAACTGAGTTAGATAAATAAAAAATGAATTAGAATGCACTGCTTGCATTGGAGTGCATTGGAGATTTTAGATGCAGGCCAATATAATCTAATGTTTGTTTTTTTGCTGATATCGGACCGACATCCCACATCAATATCGGATCAGGACACCCCTAGTGTTTGTTCACATTCCTCATGGTGTATGTGTATGCTTTGTCTTCAAGAAAATACCAGCGAAGAAATTAAGAGACTACAGAATAGAAGAGAGTAGAAGAATGGCAGGAATTTAAAAAATAACTAGAGAATTTGCATTTCCATGCAGGAAATGCGTTGAAATGCTGAGCGTGACTGCTGAAACTGTGAAATGAAATTGCTAAAAGTAATGCAAAGAAAGTAGAAAATGTGACATGAATAGTTTTAATCAGTAAATCAGGGCTGCAAATGTGTGAAATGTGCAATAAAAATGTTTGCAGAAAATTATAGATAATGGAGCTCAGGTCCGCCGGTCACGTGACCATGCTCTAACTTCAAAGAAATGTGCAAAAGTTGATGCAGCTTCAACAGTCATATCTCAGAAACTGTAACAGATAGAGAAAAGTGCACTAAAAACGGTTTGCAGCTGTGAAAGAAAGCAGAACATGAATGGCTGTTTTGTAACATGGTTAAATGTGTTATTTGTAGATGCACCTAATAAAGTGGCCAGTCAGTGTAATACGTCCAAAGTAAGGTTGAGAGTGTAAAGACAAGCATGATTACGCTATTGCAATGAAGAATCTGTACTAGATGGAAAGAAAAGTACGTCTGCCTCAGCCTGGATTTGAACCCGGGTCTCTCGCTCCATAGTCTGCTGCTCTTTCAACCACAGGGCTAAATTGCTGAGTCATGGAAAGCACGGTATTTCTCCTGTTTGTCTCATAGAGCACTCTCATGACGCTCGGTACTTCCGGGTAAACGAACGCTAGCTGTGTCTAAACCGGAATAGATATCAGGAAAAGGATTTCTCCGCGAGCATCCCAAGAACCTGCTAAAACGTGTAATATAATTCTCATATCTGTACTGTTCAAAATGTTAACACAGTGACGAGTTAAAAACGCGCTTCAAACTGCAGCACTCGGCTGTCCGGGGCTTTGGTCTGAAGTCACGTGACACGCTGAACACTCACAGATCTTCTCAAAAGTTGGTGTTGCTGAAAAAATCATATTTAAAAAACTGTAGAAGCCAGCAAAAAGCTGAAGATATTTAAAAATAGTTGAGAAGTCAATGCAGCTTTTAAAGCATGAATAAAGTCTGTAGGTGGAAGCATGCCCAATCTGGGGAGCTTCAAAGTTGCTGAAGTTTTCAGCAGACCTGCGGAAATGTCCCATTGATTTAAATGTAAAAATACAGGCAGAAATTATTTTTTACTGTAAAAAATGTAACTGTTAAACCTGTGAAAAATACAAGCGCACTTCTCCTGAACATGCTGCATATGTCAAATTTTTTCTGTAAAAATCTGTGCAAATTTGAAGCCTGTGAAAGGTGCCAAAATCTGAAAGAAGAAGAAGAAGAAGAAGAAGAAGAAGAAGAAGAAGAAGAAGAAGAAGAAGAAGAAGAAGAAGAAGAAGAAGAAGAAAAAGAAGAATAAATTTTAGGAAGAAAAATATGTTGAAATGTTGACTCAGCATTTCAACACAATAATGAAATAAAGTTAGTAGTATTAGTGAATACTAAATCAACAAACTAGAAAAACAGTTTCTTTTGACTGATAAAATAATGATGTAACCTAGCAAATTCAAAACAAAAATAACAGATGTGAAACTGAACAAGGTTGTCATGACTCACGAAACCTGTTCACTACATGATTCAAAATTGAACTTCTTTAATTAGATTAAATCTTATTTAAGACTGAATAAGACGTTTTTTAAGGGTCCACAGGGGGCCTCATGTGTAGGGATGTATACCGTGGATCGGTACTTTCATGTACCTGTCCCTAATTTGGTCGGTACTCGAATACCGTTAAGAATCTGGAAAAACGGTACTGTGATCGGTACTTAAATGTCTCTTGAACTGTCACGTTGTTATGACACTACTTATAGCAACACGAATAAAGTTATAGGGCTGGGACGATTCACTTTTCTGCCGATTCGATTTATTGCGTTTTTTTAGGTGCCGATACGATTTAAATTGCGATTCTACGATATTGCCGATTTTTGCAATCTTTAGTTAGTTTTTTTAAAACCAGTGAAAAAGTTGAACAATGATGATGCATACAGACTAAATCAGGAAAAATACACATCACATGTGAGTCTGTTTTTAGGACTTATTCAGCAATATATTTTAACTAGCTGTTTATGCTCCCTCTCTTCAAAAGCCTGGATTGCATATAAAAAATGGCTTATTATCCCTTCAGGCAACAGAGTTTTTTCAAGAAATATTCAGTTTTGCTATCAAGATTTAAAAAGGCTATAGTTTCAAAGTGGTACGCTTTCCCAGCCATCGTCATCACTGTAATTTACGGGCCGAGCATGAACGCCTCTGCTGCCTGCACTGTTTACCCCCGGCTTCTCCCTCGTCTGACCAGAGCTCCGCGGTCTTTCTCATTCTCCGCTAACACCGTCACTTTTCACGGTGTTTTGAGCTTCCCTGCATCCCAGACCATGTAGGCCTACCCTCTTCGGCAGTTGCAGGCTATGGAGAGGAAAAGCTCTCGGTATGTACTGCTCCGGGACTGTAATGGCGCGTGGAGCCGCTCCCACTGCGCACACTCGCTGTCAGTTTCGTCCTCACTGGACGACTGACCGTCATCCTCAGGGAGTAAATATTCCTCAGATTCAGAGTCAGACAGTACTTGACAAACTACTCTCGGCATCGTGAGTACTCTTACTGACTCTATCACTCTGTGTGTCTCTCTTTTGCTCTCTCTCTCTGCTCCGCTCCACAGGCTCTGCAGCCACACTCACGTCCCTCGGTCCGGTGTGTGTGTTTTAAAATAAATATACGCCAAAACTTTGAATAGAAACCAGTCACCTGTCCACTATCTGCTGGTGTAAAGTAGTAAATCTACTCAGCACTATTTTAACAGCTATGGCCTGTTTTATCCAGCAATGTCGCTTGCCTCAGTTTGGCGACTTTAGCGCCTATAGTGTGTGTGTGTGTGTGTGTGTGCGTGTGCGTGTGTGTGTGTGTGTGTGTGTGTGTGTGTGTGTGTGTGTGGGGGGGGGGTATCGATTTTTGAATAAAAATATCGATTTTAAAATCGGCAGACAAAAAATCGCGATACTTAGGTGTATCGATTTTTTCTCCCACTCCTATAAAGTTAGCAGCCCAGCTAACACTAAAGACTGCAGCACTGGCAGAGACAGAGACTCTATTATCCGCCCCTTAGGTAAAGACCCTGCCGAAAACAACACAGTCACACGGGGTTAAACTCTTGACGAAGCACTGCTGCACTCGGCCGTATAACTTGGATGAAAAGCCGACGGCACGGCTCTCCTCAGATGATTCGGAGCTGTTGCCGCTCGGAGCGGAAACTCTTTGTTCACTGAGGTCAAGAGAGCACCATATGTGACTGAGGGTCAAGCTGTGCTCACAGCGCTCTCTGTTGGATGAAATGGTCCACTTCTCCAGGCGCCCTGATGTGCTGCTACACTCAATATTTTACATTTGAATATTTATTTACTATTCAGTTACGGATATTTATCCCCATATTCAAACGGTTACTTGAATATCAGATATAAGGTGAGAGCCCTAGAAGTCATCATAACAGCATCGATTTTAGCACCACAAGATACATGGGTCTGTCTGTACATGCAGTCTGTTGGGCGGCATGAAGGGGTTTTGCCATCTCATTAGCTTTCTTTTTACCTCTAAGAAGCATTTGTAATGCATTACTTCTGTTCTGTTGAAGCTTTATTATTACCTTGTGGCAATAAAAAAAAAGGTTGAATCTTTTAATATCTTGTAAAGTCTTTATTTTTTACACAAAATTACAAGTTGAAGTATCGATAAGTAAGGAAGTATCGATAAGGAGTATCGGTATGTGTATTGGTATCGATAAAATTATAACGATATACATCCCTACTCCTAACTGAAGAAATGGCCGGAAGCATTTAAGTGTCAGCCATGATAAGGGCTGTTCGAATTCTCCAAAAGCTAAGGACAGGAGGGTCTTGCTTCCTTTAGAAGTGTGAAAGTGCAGTCGAATTTCTCTTTAACCGCAGTTCTCCTTTCCTTTCCTCTTATTTCCTGCTTTCCTTGACTCTGTGACTTTTCCATCGGAGTTAAGGGAAAGTGGACAGGAAAGGACTTAGGAAGGACTTTTCGAACGCACCCAAGGCTGGAGACAATGTATGCTTCACTCCCCCCCTCGTCCTGCTCCCCTCATTAACAACGCAAACATGTCAAAGTTGCCACCTGAGACACCGGCTCAGTTGGTAAAAAAAACTACAAAACTCACAGCTAAAAGGGAAGAGCAGTTTCCAAACGTTTACTGGACCCGTGACTGGATCTGTAAAGATTCGTGTCAGGACTACCTGAAAAGTGAGTGATTATATTTCATTACTTTATACAGTGTCACTGGGTTAAATTTGTGCAAAATACTAAAAACAATTCTTGAAAAATACAAACTGGCTTATTAAAAAAACTAAAAGGAAATTTGTGGAAAAAATGACAGCATTTATAGGGCCCTATTTGGTTTCAGACCCTAAATCTTTGCTAAAAATACATCCTTCCCAAAACATTTGGTTTGTCTCACCAAAGAAACATTTGTGTTACATACCATCAGACCACAGACAGATATGTGTCCGTTTTAAAAGAGCCGCAAGTAAAAAAGACAAAGATTCCCCGCCGTCCCATGCCGAGGAAATGGTTCATAATGTGCCTCAGCTGTTTAGACTGCGCCGTCCTTCAGATTATGGGATGCACAGGTAAATTTGTTTCTCATTTCAACAGACATGTGCCACAAGCTCAAGGTCACATCATAAGCTCTTATTTTAAAGTATACTTTAACACATGCTGGGTTTATCCTCATGAAACTCAAACCACTTGAACAACAACATAATCTGAAGCTCACTTTCACCCAGCAGATGTCGATGCTCGGTCAGTGTGCTCCTCTTTATGTCCGTCTACATCCCCTCAGGCTTTACCTTATTTGGAAGCTTCATGTCAAGGCCATACTTTGAACATGCCCCTTCTCATGTCCAAGCTGTTTTCTCTACATGTTTTTGAGACCTCCACTTAAAATGCTGACAATATTTCTTAAATTATCCCTGCAGTACAGCTGTAAATGTTTGTCTGGACAGCTCAGGCTTTATTTCAGTCTTTTACACAACATGTGTACTCCTGCACAGGGGAAGCCTTCTTACTTTATCTAAAACTCTGGGGCATAAATAAATAAATAAATAAGAAAGAAAGAAAGAAAGAAAGAAAGAAAGAAAGAAAGAAAGAAAGAAAGAAAGAAAGAAAGAAAGAAAGAAAACTGGAAAGAAAGAAAGAAACAAACAAACAAACAAAGAAACAAAGAAAGAAACAAAGACTTGTTAAATTCTTTTCCAGCTCTAGTCTTTATCTCTTAAACATCCACAACCTACTACCAAAGCATTTCTCAGGCTGAAGATCACTGTCAGGTTCGTAGTAAGATAAGTCATATGTTCTCGTAGTGAAATCTCTGATATCTTTTTGCACAGTTAAATCTGTGTTTGTGAGTATACATCCATAACTAAGATGTTCTGCAGGGCGGTTTCCATGAGTACTGACATGTGCACAGAACAACAAGCCAGTTCACTGAATAGCTGAATGTGTGTCAAAGCAGATGTCTGAAACAGCGAGCTGCTCGCTGGAGCTCTACTCTTTTCATTGGATATGAATAGACATGGGATCTCCGGCTGGGGACCAAAAATGCAGCTAAATGGGCCAGAGGCAGTTATCTGCTTTCTCTTTCTCACTCTACAGACCAAGTGCAAAAGAGCCCTGAAACACTGACCTTGTTAGAGCCGCATTAGGTTTGGAAAAATGTCATAGGTGCAACCAACATGTCATTATACATCCTGGCATAAAAACAACGCTGTTCCTGTGATACTTACTCATTATGTTGACATCATCATATTCTGCATTTGCTAATAATTAAACTAAACTCTTTGTCAAAAACATTTGAAGACAGTTCAAATCTCCAGCAAGGTAGCTCACATATTGCTGTTGCATCTATAAGCAATAGTTCCATGATAAAGTTACCATCATAATATGATTCATGACCCTGAAAAACCACACATAATCATGTTAATATCATTATTAGTTATACAGTTGTTGAACAAAAATAATCATTACCTCATGGATAACCACAAAAGTCTTATCATTTTAAAGTTGAGCAGTTACCAACATCTGAAATTTCGGCAAAATCCATCTGGCAATTTTTGCATAATCTCGGTAACAAACAAACAAAGACACCAAAATATAACCTCCTTGGCAGAGGTAATAAAAAATTCACATTGAATTGTCCACAAATACATATTTTTTCAAACAATAGCTTAAATTAGCAGGGATGCACAACGTTATTGTTTGATATCAATGCCGGTGTCCTGAGTCAAACTTGGCCACACCCCTATTCACAAATGTCACTAAATGTCGTGACTAAAATGCGCATCTTCATTTCTTTTAATGAAAGTAACATCCAAGTTACTGCTACTGTAAGCGGTAATTCAATTCCAAATTTGCGAAAAAGTAAACATCGACCTGACACTTTTAACTACAGTAAATGTCACAATGTCATCATGTGAATGAAAACAACAATAAAACAGACCACCTGTTTGTGGAAAAGTAATATTTCATAAAAAATACTGCTTCAGTGACATTAAAGGTAGCAGTAAAATTTTGATCCCCAGTTAAAATATGAAGTCTTGTGGTCATCAAGTTCATTTTGTTGGTTTATGCCTGGCATGTTGTGTTTATGAATCAACAATGAAATTAACTTAACATATATAAGACAGTGTCTGAACCTTTCAATATTTGGAATTGACTATTAACAAAGAATTAACCTCAGAGACTGAGATCAGGGAGAGAATAGTCATAGCAACAAGACAGCTCACAAAAACAAATGTGGAAATCAACAAACATCAGCATGAGCATCAAGTCCATGATTACATCCATCTGCCTATATGGGTGTTAAGCACTGACACTGAACAAGACACTGGACAAAATAATAGCTGCTTTTGGGATGAGATGTTACAGACATACTGGGAATTACATAGAAACTGAAGGTGAGAAACAACATTGTAGAAGAACGGATGACTGCCATAATCGGAGAGTATGAATGTCTGGTGGAAACAGTGTGAAGGCGGAAGTTTCAGTGGTTTGGAATTGTGACGTGAAGACCGATTCACTCATACACAAAATTATGCATGGCTCAGTGGAAAGCAAGGGAGGAAGAGGACACCCAAAGAAAATGTGGACAGACGATATCAGTGGAGTGATATACAATTTAATGACTTTGTGAAGCAATCAGACCTGATTTATGCATCAGGGAGGCAGGTGACAGAGATCCACAAAGAAGGACTGCAAAGGCAAAGTGCCCAATGACCACACAGCCACTTTAAAAATCAATCAAAATATCTCAAAGAGTCAACATATTCATCAGCCCTGGCACTTAACAAGCACACAAAAGCTTTTCCTCACTTGTCCAAAAGGCAAGTAAATCATCTTGAATTAGTTAAACAGGGCTCCTGTATTTGTTCACTGCAGTGAATTCAAAGGACTGGACTGATCCACAGCTGACCACAGAAGAGGAAGGTGCCATGTTCTCTTAAAGACATCTGAACAAAGCGTGAAACTGATACAGAGGTCACAGATGAAACAGACTACTAAAGTAGAGAGAGGTGGGAGGTGGGGTAGGTTCCTACTAGGCATGTGCTCAAAATATCGATACAGCAAAATATTGTATCGCGCTCCTTCGGGATACGTGTATCGATACGGATTCTACAGAATCGATACGGCCTAAATATTTTGAGAGTTGTTGTAAATACACTTTGGCTAATGTTAACAGTGGCACAGTTCAAGGTAGAAGACAGGCTACATAATGAAGCATATGTTCTAAATTTGAAATTAGGTCTACCATCTTTGAGGATCTGAATTTATGTCTCTCAAGTTGTAGAACCACTTAAAACTCATCCTTGTTCTTTTTCTTCTTATAAGAAAAAACTAAACTTGTCAAGAATTTTGCTTAAAGCATATGTTCACAATTTACGTGTAACGGGATACGTATCGTATCATGAAGTTGCTGGAAATACCCAGCCCTAGTTCCTACTCATTAAAACCCCTTCCACCCAGTTTATGCTTTAACTGCGCAGAGGTACTTCCTTGCCATAACATTGGCTTCCTGTGGTGGCGTCTCCAGAAAAATTCAACACTACAAAGGTGACTCTGTGAGCACGAACACGCACGCTCCAGTCCACCACAGACAGACAAGGCACTGTCAAAATCTCATATTCATTTTCCAAAGCTGCCTCACTGTTTGTGCATAAACATTACTTTGAATAAAGATGCTGTTCATGCATCTAAGAATCCTTCATCAATATAAAGGATCCTTCACATGCCCCATTCTTATATCTACTGAAAATCATCTCTTGATACTTTTTTTACATTGGTTAATGTTCAGACATTTCTTCAACTCCACATTTAAACTGTTTCACGAGTTTCACTCCAAAATTAGGAATGCAAAACTTTCATGTTGTGCTGCCATGGATTCTGAAATGTCACTTTCCCCTCAGATTATAACCCCCTTCCCTTTCAGTAAAAAAATTATTTGAATTTATTTTTAGGTAATAAATTGTTTTCTTGCTTAAACATAAGTATTTGTGCTCTATGTAATTCAACAGTATCTTTAAATATTAGTAATTTTGATAGCAAGAGTAATATATTTGTGTGATATCTATGTCCCTCCCCATTAATGATCCTTATTACTTTTTTGCAGAGTGACTAGTGGCTGAATTTTTCTACAGCAATTGGAGTAATATGTTGAAAATCTGAAGCTTAACAGTGACGTATTTTCAATAAAGGCAGGAGAGACTACATAGCTTTCAGTAGACTGGGGAACATGCCTCTTTTCAAGCTATATTTAGAAAGTATGGGTACTTTGGGGCTTACTTTGAGATAAGAAAGGATTATTTTTGACTGAGTATGTCTGAGACTGGGGCTTGGTAAAACACAGACGCAGAGGTCACAGATTTCCAATAACATGTTGTCAGCACAACCCAAAGGGGACTGACAAGTAGCAACATCAGCTCTCTGTTGACTTTTCTCTGAGGAATGGCTAATTTACATTGTTCTCAGATACACCCACATTAGCAGCACTCCAGGTTAGCTTGCCCCCTGCGGTGTATTTGAAGGGCTTATGACCCACAAACAGATAATATGAAGGGGAGACAACTCTCTTACTTAAAAAAGTCGGCAAATTGGGGACAAGACAGGTAGAGGCAACTAACAAGCCTAAATCACCCTGCTAGCTAGTTAGCTGGTTGTAAACGTCAGGCACGCGCGGAATTCCAGTTATTTTACTTCCTGTTTGAACGTATCCCTTCAAAACAAAAGCCCCACCAGGCACGTAAGCGAAGCCCCACATCAAATTCTACTAAAAGTACCGTTTTAGGCCAAAATGAATTCGAAAACAATTATATCGTCTTAACTATGAGACTGTAAATCCGACACAAATTCAGAAATACATGCATTCAACATAAAAACTATAAAGTTATTATTTTAAAGCGTTGAATAAAATCAGACTCATATTGTTCAAATGTTACAAAACATCTTTAACAAGGCGTACTTAAAACTACTTTCTTGTCCTTAAATTATTGCAGACGGGAAACAAAGCTCTTCTTAAAAATAGCTGGGTGATAGTCACTTTAACAAATCACTTTAAATAATGCAAACGCGGTGAAAAGATTTATTTTGAAATATTTTATTGTCGCCGTCCATGCTATTTTTATGGGCTTGATACTCGACCAAAATGGTTTAAGGGGTTTGAACAATGATTGTACAGTTTTTTAAGGCAAACAAACGGAACTAAGAGAGCTTCAGTGGTAAACATGACTTTAAAGTCCATCGCGGTGTTTCTTCTCTATCAGTTAATGAGTCTTAACTGTCAGTAAACAATGAAAAAGCTAAGGCTGCTAACAATGCTACTGACAGACGAGTAGTGTTAGCGTTGCCGACAAAGAGGCAGAAAACTACCAAAACACTCTCACCTGAGGGTCGCCTAGTCCTCCTGAGCTTTCGATCGGGACATGTCCGGTGGTCGTTCATTTGCGGTCGCAGACAGCTCACAAATCCACAACTTGGGGACGGGAGGAAGCATCGGGTTCGGATGTCAGCCCCTCTCTGCTGGCAGCAGCCGGATGATCCTCTGCCCCCTCCTCTCGTTGCATCATCTCAGCATCACTCCCGGGGGGAGGGGGGGGGGGCAACAGACGGACCCCAAAACACTCAAAGATCAAGTTCCTCATGAGTTTGTGTGGGAAATGTACTCCTAACAAAGACTAAGCGTTGCTTTTCTTCAATTATGCATTCATCTAATTCATTTAATCCGACATTTCACTCAGCATCGTGTGGATTTGCTGTTCATCATGAGACTGGGATCCACATTCAAGATTTCCTGCTGCTTAACAGAAGGTTTTTTCTTGCCGCCGTGATGGAGGGATTCATGATTGGCTATTCATGTTGGGTGTTGGGTGTATATATTTGTATATGTATATGTGTATCTCTATATGTATATATGTATCTATGCATATATGTGTATCCATAAAATGAAGAGCTTTATGCTCTATCGTAAAGTGTCTTGAGATAACACTTGTTATGAATTGGCGCTATACAAATAAAGATTGATTGATTGACATTTTTGACTCACGTTTTTATAAAGGAGTCTCAAAGAAGGGGCCCACAGACAGAGAGGGACACAGAAACTCCCAGCTTAACAGTTTGGCAGAGGCCAAGAAATTCAGCAATACTTAATTTTTGTGTTATTGTGTTAAAAACATAGCACGTCATTGTTCTGTTTCTGTCAGGGTTTATGATAAAGAAGAAACTGCAAATAAATCAAGAGCTGACATTTTCTTTGTGTGGGATTTAAAGGTTTAAAAAGCTTAAAGCTATCATTATTATAGCCATCATTATTATTTTAAATACTTGACTTAACCATTTACTGATTTGATATATATATATATATATATATATGTGTGTGTGTATGTGTGTATATCTATATATATATATATATATACATATATATATATATATAGATATATATATATATAGATATATACACACACACACACACACATATATATATATATATATATATATATATATATATATATATATATATATACGTACATACATATACATATATATATATATATATACATATATATATATATATATATATATATATATAGATATATATATATATGTTAGGGATGTAACGGTTACCGGTAAAATGGTAAACCGCGATAAAATTTCCCATGATAATCGTTACCGTGTCCAATTAAAATTACCGTTATATCGTGCTTGATCACCACTCTGCCTCAGTAACGCACGGTGATGCTGCTCTTTGCCTGGAAAAGCCGGAACTATGTATCTGTCCTCAATTAAGGAGCCTCACGTGAGGTGCACATGCGCAGTTTGCATTGTTTGGCCTCTGAGTCTGACACATTTACTGACAAAAAAGACAAAAGAACTGTTATGAATATAATAATAAAGGGGTTAAATGATTTCAATTCTGTGTAAAAGTACTTTTTGAGCACACTGCAACAATACCACGATAATAATGATAACTGTGATAATTTTGGTTACAATAACCGTGATACAAAATTTCCATATCGTTACATCCCTAATATATATATATATATATATATATATATATACATACATACATACATATATATATATATATATATATATATATCTATATATATCTATATCTATATATCTATATATATATATATATATATATATATATTAGGGATATATATATATATATATATATACATATATATATATGTATATATATGTATATATATATTTATATATATATATATCTATACATATATATATATATATATACACACACATATTATAGTTTGCATGTTCTTCCCGTGCATGTGTGGGTTCTCTCCGGGCACTCCGGCTTCCTCCCACAGACCAAAAACATGCTCATTAGGTCTCTCTATGTAGCCCTGCGACCGATTCATGGTGTACCCCGCCTCTCGCCTGATGATAGCTGGGATAAGTGTGTAAAAGTAAGGCTATGCACATAGCAGAGAGAATTTACACAGTAAACAATACATATAAATATACAAGTAGACAGTTTTAGCAGTCGGGATATTGCACTGAGTACTGCACTCAAAGATAACTTTGGATGACTGATAGTCCAATGATAGACGGAGCTGTGTCAGCAGGACTGGTTCCTCCTGAAGTACTGAGTCCCAGACATGTCCTTCATGGTACTAGAATAGAAATATCAGGGGCTGGGGACCCCTTTGTCTTTAAATAACGATTGCTTTTACCATCATACAAAATTCTAATTGCTTTTCACATACCCAAATTACAGCATAAATCTGACGAGGGGTATTACAGAGCCAACCTGTTTAAATTGATGTTTTTGAGTCATATAAATTTGACTGATATTGTGTATTTCGGAAACTATGTGACATTGAATATTTACTTTTTACTTAAAATGACAATAATTACTATTCATGGTTAAGGAATTATATGAAAATATACGCATGAACCTTTAAAAATGTAATTGATGTGGAACTTAATTGACATATACTACAGCAACACTTTTATGATTCATTTTGCACAAGTGACACTGTAAGGGCTCTTGCCAGCAGTGTGGTGATAAAGGTGCATCAAAGTTAACTTTGACTCTACACAGGGCAAGCTTTAAAAGAAAAAAGGTGATTTTCAAACACAACACTTGTTAAATTAGACATGTAGGTATGATTTGCTAAACCTTATCGAACTTAGATTTCAAAAATGCCATTCTATTTCAGACTCTGAGGGTGTGGACTTATGTTTCTTTAGGATGTCTATCTGGTAAGTCCATCTGGTAAAAAAAAAATTAGCTTTGGACATCATAGGTCAAAAGTCATGGTTACTACAGCACCATATATGAGGAAGACTTGAAGGGTTTGTCATCAAACTAACCCCAAAAGTCCACTCTGACCCACGGCTGAACTGATCACGGATGAAAGGTCAAATGTCAGGAGTGTCATATTCATCCTTGTGTTGTAAAGGCCATATTGCTGGACCTGAACAGTTCTTCATCAAACTCACCACAGATATTTGCTCTGACTCAAGGCTGAGCTCATTAAAATATCAGGTCAAAGGTCAGGCATTAATCCAAAACTCTCAGACTTTGAGACAAGGGAACCCTGAGCGTTTAGATGCTGACTCACCTTCATTCCTGTCACATTCTTTCAATTTTAGAGGTCATATATTTCAGGTCAAGGTCATGGAGCTTTGTGGTTATCCCTTTCTTGTGACATTTTTTAATAATTTTTGAAGGGGTTTTAATCATCAAACATGTCTCAAATGTCCACTCCTACACCCACCAACCCACTCTTGTAAGGGCCCCAAGGCTCCACCATGGGGTCCTAAACCCCCTTAAGGAAGTGCTGTACAACAGACAACTGACTGGGGAAAGGAACTAAGGTTCAGTTGATACCAATGCCATTATCAATGCTACTTATTGATCCAATTCTTTGGATTCCGAGAGAATTCTGCAGCTTGCTGGTGTTTTAACCCATTCAACGTGAGGTAACCTTCTGCCATGATTAGATTTTTGACTTCTTTATCTTTTCATCTGATCAGAGCACAACATCCTTGATTTACAAAGCATGCAGAACATTGTGAAGGCACGGATAAGGACTTGGTAAGTAAAAAAAGTAAGTGCTGGAGGGATTTGTTGTTGAGTCCCATCCATACAAATGACAGAAGGCAAGAATAAAATTAACAAGTTTTTATTTACATTAATTATCCATACTCGACCTACTAGTCATTGTTCGGCCAAAGAATCACAGAGTTATTGCTTACTTTACATAAATCACCCCAGAGTTTGAGCTAACGTGTCTTTATACTTGTAGTGATTGTAGTACTTCAAGCACACAGTGAATCCTCGCATAGCTTTGTAAATAACACTCAGCACAGGATGACAGACCTGTGACTAAACTAGACGACCTCGATATGAGTGAATCACTGAGCATTGAGCATCACAGGAAGAAATCTTGAGATCATCTCCAGGTGCTGTCAGTTCAACAGCATGTGGTTTTGTGTTACAAAGTTAGACTACAGAGGAATGCAGAGAGCAACACAGACTAGTACGTTACCTTAAAGGAAAAAGTCCAACAGAGACTTAGAAACAATGAGGACGGGAGACACCGCAGATATGGACAGAAGACAACTGTGAAATTACAATTACACACAGCAGGGTTCACACTCCATGGTTGTACTTGGCCTTCTCCTGGGATGATCTGTCTTCACCCCTCTGTTCCCCATCAAAAATCACACTCATATGTACACAAAAGTCAGACTACATCACGAGACCCTGTGAACTGAAATCAGTCTGCATACAAATAGTAAAGAGCAGATAGTAAAACACGTCCAATGGTGTGGTCAACATGCCTGCATGTTGCTGTGTTAGCTACACTTTCAGTCTCATACTTTAAAACTCTGTATAAAATTAAGAGTGTAAACATTAGGGCAACTGAGATGCTCTACTTGTCCTCAGCAGGGAAACATTGGCACAGTCAAGCTTTCAACCAAGTCAAAGACATTAAAAAAATGAGCACTCGTGCTTCCATTCATCCACTAAAAACAAATCAAAAACAGCAGTTCACCCCAACTGTAATTATGGAGCTAATGTGCACAGTAACAGGAAAGTT
This sequence comes from Scarus forsteni, assembly GCA_036419115.1. Classification (NCBI taxonomy): domain Eukaryota; kingdom Metazoa; phylum Chordata; class Actinopteri; order Labriformes; family Labridae; genus Scarus; species Scarus forsteni. The sequence goes on along the minus strand of JAZDUH010000326.1, from coordinate 933,130 downwards.
GGGAGGAAATATTACAGTATATTTATTGATGATGCTTGGACTTTAAATAAATGTGAAAAAAGGAATAACACAATCTGGCCAAACATGGCTGGAGTAAATGTAAGCATGTGTATAAAGAGAGCACTGAAGCTGATCACGGGCCTCTCAAACCACTCCGTCCACCGTCCGCACACACCTTCGCTCTGTTTCCCCCTCTTAAGCAGGATCTGCCACATCAAGTGTGTTCAAAAGCTCAACGCACGTGTGTGTGAGTGTCAACCCCAACTGCACAGCAGCTGGATCCACTTGATTAAATGTCTGTAATCAGGCAGCTCCATCTTGCCAAACTCCAATCTACAACAACTGCTCAGCCCAAAGTAGCATGACCCAATCAGAAACATTTAAAGCTGAAAGAGGTGGAAATTACGAAGGAGCTGACAGCAGGAAGTGACCGCTCACACTGAGATTAGCATAGATGTTAGTAGCGTTTTTATCATTTCTGAAACACTTTTCTTTATTAAATATAAAAAAAAACAACACTGAAGCATTTATCTGTAGAAATTATATTTTCGCTCCACTTCTGACATGTTATGTTGAAAGTTTGTTCTACTTCACAATGTAGGAGTGCTCTCCTACTACATTATCTGATTGGTCAATGCTGAATTTGATTGACAGAACTATCCTCCAATAAGCTGCTGGATTCTGCAGATCCCCAAACCAAACTTGTATTTATTTATTTTGTTTTGTTTTTAATTTTTATTTATATTGAACAGTCTACCTGAGGTGTCAGGTTACAATCACCCCCACCCCTCTGAACATTGAGATGAGTCCACCCTGCTGCTTTTACTCTCTGATGGGAGACACTCCCTGAGCTAACAGGTGGCTTAAGTGAATGGAAAATGTCTAGGTGTCACTGTGCAGCCACAGCAAACAGTTCAGCACAGCACTAGAAAGCTAAAGCCATGACGCCCTATAGAGAGGGACCTGTCCAGACACAACAAATGAGGATTTACATTGCCAAACAGCCAGTTGTGAGCAAGGCTAAAACAGAGGGGTTTATAGTTACACCTAAATCCAATTTCTACAGGGAATATTAGGCAAGAAATTTCAAAGATACATCCTTGGTCCAGTGTAAACTTGCTGAAAAGGATTTAAATTTGGGAGCTTTTTCCATGTTAACACCTTTACAGAATAATCTGCACCCAAATACACACACACAAAAAAATCACTGGACTAGTTCTGGGATTGCAAATTAGGGCAACTCTAAAAGTATGTAAACAAATATTCATAAATCTTCCAGGAAAAAAAAAAACAGTCTCACAAAGGTCACAAAGTACTGAATTTATGAAAAAAAAAACTCATTTTTTTGTGTTAATAAAGTCATAAATCACAGAGTGAAAAGAAAATATAGCTTTAAGTTGCAAATTTATGAAAAACTAAAATCAGAATTCTTGAGTTCAACAGGTCATTAAATTTAAGAGAAACAAACGCAACAGTTTAAGATTAAAAAGCATTAAAGGATTTTTGTGGAAGGTGAAGCAGTTTGCTTGTTTCATGCTGGCATTTGAGAGCCTGATCCAATTAAACTTTTTATTTGGGCTGAGTAATGGGAACATTCTTGAGGTTTTAACCAGTAATCATCACTTTACTTCAAGCATCACGACTTTTTAAATACATTCTTGTAAATTGGGGTTATTCAGAGGAAAACAACAAACTGATTCGGTTGAAGAGACATTATTTGTTCACCAAAAAAAAAAGTATGCTAGACAAATAAGCAACACAGTTTTAAGTTTGTAAAGTCAAAAATTAAGACTAAAGCTTATCCTCAGAATCTCCCTTTTCATCCAAATTATGACATTGTAAGCTTGAAAAAGAAAAAGTTTGATTTCTCAAAAATTCACTTCCTTGTTCTTGAAAGTTTGCATATCTTTAAAAAAAGAGTTGCCCTATGTTTTCTAATAATCATAGAGATTAGAAAAATACAATCTTTATATAAAAATCAGGGTTTTTTTACAGACAGAAGAATTTCTTTATGTGACAAGAAGGATTTTTTTGAATGCAGTAAACTACAAAAACAAGCCCAGACTAAATGAAAACATTAAAGAAAACAAAGTTTGTTGAGTTTTTTAATAACTACAGTTTATGAGTGAATTCTATGGTCTCCAAAACAGCACTGTGGAAAACTTACTTTATTTATGAACATTAAAACTTAGTTGAACTTTTCCTCTGTTTCTCCCAAAGTTTGCTGCTGGATTTGAACCAAGCAGCCATCTCCTGTTCAAAAGTAAAGCCAATGCAGAAGTGCCAAAGACTACAGTCTCCTAAAGTGTTTGCCTGGGGGCTGAAGTCACGTGATTGAGTCTGAGGAGAGGACAACTTTAACAGCCAACAATTAAATATACTTATAGCCTGTTTCATAAACAGACTTTAATCTCTCCTGCCTGATTGTTAATTTAAAGTTGTCTTGTCTGTTTTGATTTATTAGGGACTTAAAGGAAAAGTTCGGTTCCTGCAGCTTTTACATTGTTTATAGAATGAAGAACAACAATATACTCACCCAGAAGGCTTTCCTGATGCAAACGGTGCTTCGGGAGATATTTAGATCCAAAATCGAGCAGCGGACACCGATATAATGGTAGCCCGTAGGGCATAGATCGCCGCTCCTAAAAACTGCATTAATCGTTCAAAAACTCATGTTTTTCACCGATATTCCATCATGATTTGCTCCGAAAGGACCGCCATTGCAGCCTGTGTCTCTCCACACAGCGCTGTGTGGCTGAACTAACCTCTGAACTGACGAGCTGTTTACATGCTCCCTAAAAGATTTTGTTTCGGCTCAGTGTTTCAGGGGAAGATCGGCAGCTACAAATCAACTTTCTTCTTCCAGTTTTGTGCAAAATGGACGAATGTCTATGGGATGAAGATGTTGTGGAGGAGGACTTTGAATATGATGGACGTCCTTACAGTTTGGAGCCACAGTATACAGATATACAGATAAGGAAGCGATCGCAACGCTCCAGAGAGTACTGGGCATGCGCGAAGAGCATGTAAACAGCTCGTCAGTTCAGAGGTTAGTTCAGCCACACAGCGCTGTGTGGAGAGACACAGGCTGCAATGGCGGTCCTTTCGGAGCAAGTCATGATGGAATATCGGTGAAAAACATGAGTTTTTGAACGATTAATGCAGTTTTTAGGAGCGGCGATCTATGCCCTACGGGCTACCATTATATCGGTGTCCGCTGCTCGATTTTGGATCTAAATATCTCCCGAAGCACCGTTTGCATCAGGAAAGCCTTCTGGGTGAGTATATTGTTGTTCTTCATTCTATAAACAATGTAAAAGCTGCAGGAACCGAACTTTTCCTTTAAGGTTTGGCACAGTATGGGATGTTTGACATGGCCTGCAGTGTTGCTATTGGTCAGATGACCTTAAGCCCCGCCTCATCTCAGCCTCAGTGTGTTAATGCAAGGTCAGGCTGAGAAGACATTTACAGTTTGGATGCATCCACTGGTTGGCTTCCAGACCCCTTTTTGTCCAGTTCTTTCTCATAATCTGACCTTACACATGAACAGAAGGATCTTTCCACAGCTGTGGGCATGACCTCAGAAGAAGTTAACATCATCAGGAGTGACAGTGGAGGGAGAAGTTTGAGAGAGGCCCCACAGCTCATCAGCTAAAGCTCTCATCTTGGTGGCCGTTTCTAGTTCAGAATGAGTTAATGCTTCCACCTGGTGGCTGAATCAAATATCTTCAGAGTAGACCCGCCAGCGACGACTGCTCAGCAGCATCTTCAACAATAAGCAGCTGACATCCTCCCTCTGACCAGTACATTTACAGATTCTTGAGTGCTATACTTCAGTAGAGAAGAGAAGGCTCTGACGTTTGCTGTCAGGTGCAGGAATGCTCTCAAGCTGAAGGAAGTAGAGAAGAACTTGAACCTGGAACACAAACCTGGTATTAAGAGCCGCAGATGAAGACAAAATAAGATCAATTTATCAACACACTGGTGCAAATCTTACCTGGGCCATGACTTCCAGAGACCAGCTGTCATTCATGGAGATCGGCTGAGAGCTGTTGGAGACTTTGCTGTCTTTCTCAGAAGGCCTGAGCAGCGTGGGGCCAAAAACTGTGGCCAGATTGTGCAATGACATTTTATTAACACACTCGTTTTCAGCAACTCTGAAAGAGAGAGGCAGAAAGAAAGAGCATTATTTAGCATAGAGCTATGCAGTTAAAGTTTCAATTCAAAACTGTTTTAACTTTTGGGATTTTTAGTTTTCTTGGTCTGGTTGTCTAAAGAAGCATGGAAAGAGCATGAAGCATGATGGTGCTTCAAAATGCATGAAGTTTACACTCTGAGCATGAGGTGTTGCTACAACAGAGTAGATTTCCTTATTCTTTCAGGAAAATTGCAATGGTTTGGTACATGTGTGTAAAAGAGAAACAAAACATACTTCATAAAATTAATTCTATTTGACAAACTACTGAAACCTGAAGAGTAGTTCCTTTGGCAGAAACCTTGAAAATTAAAAGCTGCTTTGCTTTTGTTTGAGCCATACTTGTCAAGATCTGTTGATGAGACGGGCAGGAGTCACTTGGTGCAGGTCCAAGTCAAGTTTCAAAAGTCTCGAAGGAGCAGTTGCAAGTCCCTCAAGTCTCATGTCGCGTTAGTGGCACTAAAACTTGGTTATTATGTAGAATGATGACACTCAGGGTAGCAGGTAATATCCATCCATTATCTACAGCGCTATCCCAGCTGACTTTGGCCATATGCCCTGGGCCCGTCGCACGCTGATCACAGGGCCACATAGAGAGAAAGACAGTCAACCAAGCTCACCCTCAAACCTAAGGCCAATTTAGAAAAACGAAAAACATTGAACAAATGCAGCAGTGGCAGTTTTGGAGAAAGTCTTTCAGGCCAAAAAATGGCTCAGGACTGCTTCTACACAAACAATCAATCAATCAATCAATCAATCAGTCAGTCTGTCTATCAGACAGATGGACGGACGGACGGACGGACAGACAGACAGACAGACAGACAGACAGACAGACAGACAGACAGACAGACAGACAGACAGATAGAAAGGAAGAAAGAAAGAAAGAAAGAAAGAAAGAAAGAAAGAAAGAAAGAAAGAAAGAAAGAAAGAAAGAAAAAGAAAGAAATGGCCACATGTACTATTGATCATGAAAATTTCTCAAGATTGGAATAATTGATTCTTTTTATACCTTTTGAGATGATCAAGTAAGAAGAGGAAGGTGACCAGGTTGGGCTCTGGTAGAGACAGCAGCAGGTTGAGCATGCAGCTCTCCTTGGCCACACTGTCAGAGAGAGCTGCAGGGACAAAACACATTAAACCCATTACATTCAAGCTGCTTTGACCACCAACAGAAACAGAAAACAAAGCAGCAGTGACTGACCGATGCCTCCAGCAAAGTTAGGATAGAGCTCATCAGTGAAGAGAGGCTCCGGCAGCTCACGGAAATACAGCTTCAACGTTCCAGCGATGGCATTCACATCCATTTCCCTCATCATAACAGATACATCTTTGTTATCTGCAGTGATGAGGAGAAAACACAGCTGAGATTTAAAACCTAAAGTTTGAACTCTGGTATTCCTTATTTTGAAGATTTTCTCTTTTTCCAGCTGTTTGTCTGCCATGCCTGTCAGATCAAATCATAATAAAACTCAGACTGAACTTACTTGAATCAAAAGAGGCCTTCAGCGTCTGGATGTCTGTAGCTACTCCAGACACTCTGTAGATTCCCACCTCGTCCATCCCACGTCTCTCGATCTCCTCCACACACTGTCTCACAATGAGTGGGACCTTTGAGCGCTCTCGCCTGGAGAGGGCAAAGTCAAACAGAAACAAAATTTAAAAGGCCAAATTAAAAATCTGTACATCTTAGAAATGCTACAAACTCTCTATATATCAAGGTAAAACAAGTGCAGGTGTTACATTAGAGAGGCATCATTTGAGAATCTGTTTATGAAGGAAAGACCAATTTTTATATGCTCTTTGTTACTTATTTCAATTCAAGGATGTGGAAGAATAGTAAGGTTTGTTCAACATAAACAAGGGCTGAAGTACCTTCATCTTAATGGTAGAATCAATGCTCTTGTTATTTATCGGCTTGAAAAGATAGCATTGAAAAGAAGAGTAACACATTGTGTTCTATGCAATTAGAATTTGTGTCATATAACATATATTTATATATCTATATCTATATCTATATCTATATCTATATATATGTGTGTATATATATCTATATATATCTATATCTATATCTATATCTATATATATATATATATCTATATATCTATATCTATATCTATATATATATATATATATATATATATATATATATATATATATATATATATATATATATATATATATATATATATATATATATATATATATATATATACATATATATGTACACAGTACATGCCAAAAGTTTGGACACACCTTGTCATTCAATGCGTTTTCTTTATTTTCATCACTATTTACATTGTAGATTCTCACTGAAGGTATCCAAACTATGAATTAACATATGTGGAATTATGTACTTAACGAGTGAAATAAATGAAAACATGTCTTATATTCTAGTTTCTTCAAAGTAACCACCCTTTGCTCTGATTACTGCTTTGCAGACTTTTGTCATTCTCTTTATGAGCTTCAAGAGGTAGCCACCTGTAATAGTTTTTACTTCTCAGGTGTGCCTTGTCAGGGTTAATTAATGGAATTTCTTGCCTTATAAATGGGGTTGGGACCATCAGTTGTGTTATGCAGTAGTCAGACTGATGCACAGCCGGCAGTCCTATTAGACAACTGTTAGAATTAATATTATGGCAAAAACCAATCAGCTAAGTTAAGAGGAACAAGTGACCATCATTACTTTAAGAAATGAAGGTCAGTCAATCCGAAAAAATGCAGAAACTTTGAATGTGTCCCCAAGGGCAGTCGCAAAAACCATCAAGGGCTACAAACTGGCTCACATGAGGACCGCTCGAGGAAAGTAAGACCAAGAGTCACCTCTGCTGCTGAGAAAGAGTTCATCTGAGTCACCAGCCTCAGATTAGAGACCAGATGAATACCACACAGAGCCCCAGCAGCAGACACATCTCCACTACAACTGTTAAGAGGAGACTGCGTGAATCAGGCCTTCATGGTCAAATAATTGCTAGGAAACCACTGCTGAGGAGAGGCAAGAAGCATGAGAGATGTGTTTGGGTCAAGAAACACAAGGAATGGACATTAGATCAGTGGAAATCTGTGCTTTGGTCTGACGAGTCCAAATTTGAGAGCTTTGGTTCCAACCCCTGTGTATTTGTGCCATGCAGAAAAGGTGAGCAGATGGATTTTGTATGCCTGGTTCCCATTGTGAAGCATGGAGTCTATGGTGTGATGGTGTGGGGCGACATGCTATTCCATCTAGTTTGCATGTAGTTGGACCATCATTTATTTTTCAACAGGACAATGACCCCAAACACACCTCCAGGCTGTGTAAGGGCTATCTGACCTAGAAGGAGTGTGACGGAGTGCTACTCCAGATGACTGGCCTCCACAGTCACCGGACCTGAGCCCAATCGAGATGGCTTGGGGTGAGCTGGACCTCAGAGTGAAGGCAAAAGGGCCAACAAGTGCTAAGCATCTCTGGGAACTCCTTTAAGACTGTTGGAAACCTTTTCAGGTGACTATCTGTTGAAGCTCATCAAAAGAATGCCAAGAGTGTGCAAAGCAGTAATCAGAACAAAGGGTGGTTACTTTGAAGAAACTAGAATATAAGACATGTTTTCATTTATTTCACACTTTTTTGTTAAGTACATAATTCTACATGTGTTCATTCATAGTTTGGATACCTTCAGTGAGAATCTACAATGTAAATAGTGATGAAAATAAAGAAAACACATTGAATGAGAAGGTGTATCCACATTTTTGGCCTGTACTGTATATGTGTATATATAAATATATATATATATATATATATATATATATATATATATATATATATATAGATAGATAGATAGATAGATAGATAGATAGATAGATAGATAGATAGATAGATAGATAGATAGATATACATATACATATATATATATATACACACATACATATATACATATACATATATATATAGTTGTATATATATGTGTGTATTTATATATATATATATATATATATATATATATACACACACACATATATATACATATATATGTATGTATATATATATATATATATATATATATCTTAGGGATGTAACAATATGAAAATGTTGTATCACGGTTATTGTAACCAAAATTATCACGGTTATTATTATTGTCGCGGTATTGTTGCAGTGTGCTCAAAATGTTCTAAAAGTACTTTTACACAGAATTGAACCATTTATCATTTAACCCCTTTATTATTATATTCATAACAGTTCCTTTGTCTTTTTTGTCAATAAATGTGTCAAACTCGGAGGCCAAACAATGCAAACTGCGCATGTGCACCTCGCGTGAGGCTCCTTAATCGAGGACAGATACATAGTTCGAGAGGGGTCTGGCTGCAGACCTGCACTGACAGGACCCTACGTTGCAGACCTGCAATGAGAGGACCCGACGTCACGTTACGTTTCCTGCACTGACAGGACCCTACGTTGCAGACCTGCACTGAGTAGACCATAGACCATAGACTGTAAAAAACATGGACGCCATGACACTGGGCTCAAATTGAAGCCTCCACGAAAACTGCTCCCCCTGGTGACTGGCTGCAGTATAGGTCAAATCTCCGTCTCCCCCATTCATCTGGACAGGCCGAAGTGAAACTTCAAAAAATTAATACACTTCGTAGAAATATTTCTCCCATCCGTATGCTGTGGTGATATGAAAGTATTATTGGGCTGCGTGTTTTCCAAGTCCTCTTTTTTCTGAAAAGTTTCTTTTTTATTAGTTATTAGAGTTTAAAATGACGCGGTTTACGGCAGCTTCACAATGATTGTGTCTGGCGTATGCTGAGTTGTGTTGCGACCGTTCGACAGCTGCGTCCGGATTATGGCCCAAATTCTCTACTGGTTGCACAATGGCGCCCTGAGAGATATTATGGCTTCAAAACCGTTACATGGTAGAAGGCGGAGCCACGCTATCCAGTTCTTCTAATACATCCATGGTAATACTTCAGTAGTCTGCTTACGGTGATCACTTTGGGCGTTAACCACACACTGGGGCATCTGGAAAAAAAAACGTAACGTGACGTCGGAGGTCTGCAACGTAGGGTCCTGTCAGTGCAGGAAACGTAACGTGATGTCGGCGTAACGTGACGTCGGCGTAACGTGACGTCGGCGTAACGTGACGTCGGGTCCTCTCAGTGCAGCGGGTCCTCTCAGTGCAGGTCTGCAGGTCTGCAGCCAGACTGTCTTGCATAGTTCTGGCTTTTCCAGGCAAAGAGCAGCATCACCGTGCGTTACTGAGGCAGAGTGGTGATCAGCACGACATAACGGTAATTTTAATTGGACACGGTAACGATTATCGTAGGAAATTTTATCGCGGTTTACCATTTTACCGGTAACCGTTACATCCCTTATATATATATATATATATATATATAGAGAGAGAGAGAGAGAGAGCTCATATACATATATACACACATATATACATATATACTAGGGCCCGGCCGATTTAATCGGCCGATTTTAGCCTTTTTCAAAGTATTCAACATCGGCCAGAGTTTTGCCGATGTAACGCCAATATATTCTTAATTTCTCATTAAACAGTAAACGCTGTTCGGTGTCCAAGTCGCGCAGAATGATGACATGAAAGATGGCGATGCGTGTTGGTGGCGGCTCTTATTAGCTCTCTGCTAATGCTGTGTGTATGAATGACTCGCCTACACTCACAAGGAGTTGTTCTTTTAAGCTGGAAGGGTCTTACATGACGAACAACTTTCCGCGGTGCACAATGTCCCGTTGCTGCTGGACATTGAGAGACGACCAAGCTCTCTGCTAGTTCGGCTTGGTTCAGCTTCACAGGCAGACCGGGCACCGCCGAACAGTTTTCTGATCAACCACCTCTGCCATTTTAAATACTGATGAATTGGACCTTCTGATGGCAGGGGATCAGTTTACCAGTGACTGTTCTATTGTGTTTATGATGGAAATCCGTCTTTATCCACTTGTTCCCAACACGGCAGCTAAGCTAACTAGCTAGACCTCCCGGGGGGGGGTCTAACTAACACCGACCCCACAGAAACACACACACACACACACACACACACACACACACACACACACACACACACACTAAAAGTAGGTATCAGCATGTTAATCTGTCCATGGAAAAGACAGAAGAGGTGAAACCTTTGTGTCTCTTATTTTATTTTATATGATGTTTTGTTGAGCCAAGGACAGTTTTCAGGATCAAAATGGACTTTAACAAAAACACTAAGGTTTGTGATTATTAATTTTTCTTCACTTTAATTCTGGTAAGCAGTTTGGGCTAATGAATTATTTTTTGCTTTTATATTTCCTATGCTCACTTTTCTTGCTGTACATGCTGCCAGGATGTGTCATTTATTTAGCCTGCGTTGGTAAAACCTTCTGCAAGCACTGACATTAACATCCTTTCATCATGGTACATGAGCGTGAAGGCCAAAACTCTGAGACTTGTGTTATAGATGCAAACATTTTTTTGTTTCTGTCAAATGTTAGACTTCAGTCAGGTAAAATAAAACTTTTCAAAGATATTTTTGGCGTTAATATATTAAGTTTTTTTATTTGTATCTTATAAGGACCCCCAGGAACTTAAGTAATTAAGCTGATAATATTATTCCATTCCTAAAAACATTAGGTCTGAACATATGATAACTAAGGGCTTGGTCTTTATCTGCTCTTTGTGTGATATCGGTGAATTGAGGTAACATTTACTATAACATTTTTTAAGCCAAGGACAGACTGAAAGTTAATAACATTGTTACCCTGTACATCTAGCTTAACTCATGTGCAAATGTGAATGAAGTTTAATTTGTTTGGATGTTTGTGCACAGCAGACAGAGCCATTTGTTCAGCACTCACTTTGTCACTACGTTGATCTTCACGCCAAAGACACCTGAATGTTTCCGTGAGGGCATCCGCTTCAGACTGAACTCTCTGCTGGTGAACTTCATGGAGAGTTTCACCTCGATCTGGAAGACACCAGGTCAGAGTGTTATGACTCCTGAGAGCTAAGCAGCCATGTTGTCATTTACAAATAGCCTTTGCTGTGACTACAGGTGATGTTACAAGGTTACAACAAAAGCTCCATGATGAAGGAGCAGCATTAGAGTGAGAGCAGCAGGGATGACTGAGAGGAGAGAAACAAACGTCAATACTTCAGAACAGAGAGAATGTTTATCAAATGAACTGGAGTCCAATTTTGATTTCAACAGAGTGCTTTTAAAATTGATTATTTCCCCTTTTTAGCATCTCTAAACAGTAAAAAATGAGAGCTGGTCAAAGCCTTAAAGCAGCTTAGACATGAATTAAAGTTTCTATGAAACCTTCATTTATTAATAAAACATGTCATATTTATAAATAACAAATAATAAACTGAAAATTTGTGGGTAAATATTTTACAGACCCTTTTCATACATTTTAGGACCCATAGTATATCTAAATTCTAGCTGGTTACATAAGTGACACATTACAATGCATTTCTGTACTGATTGTGAGATAGTGCAGATGTAGACTGTAATAAATCCCATTAACTATGAAGCATAATCCAGGAGTTAAGGTGGGAACATCCAACTGTCAGGCTTATTTGCTCATATTCTACATTTTTGAAGTAAGCATTTAAAGTAAGGGTGCACCGAACATTCGGTGGCCGAATATTTTCGGCGGAATAGTGCAAAAAAAGCCATATTCGGCCTTCGGTGGAGTGAGCTGATTACAAGGCCGAATAGTATCCCCCCTCAGTAAGGGTCAGACACTCTCTTATCCACCCTGCCGACAACAACACAGTCACACAGGGTTAAACTCTTGACGAAGGTCCGCTGCACTCGGCCGTATAGCTTGGATGAAAAGCTGATGGCTGAGCCCGCAAATAAGTGGAGGACGAAAGACTGAACTATATTTCACGGGACACACAGCCTGGTCTTTGAATTTAAGTTTGCCATCAACGGTGTAGAACCAAAACTACTTCCACACAGCTCTCCTCAGAACAGTTACAGCCCAAATTAGAGCTGTTTACGTCCACTCCGTCTGCTCCGTCCGCTCCACTTGGAGCGGAAACTCTTTGGGTCGAGAGAGCAGCGGATGTGACTGACGGTCAAGCTGCGCTCACAGCGCCCTCTGTTGGACGGAACGGTCCACTGCTCCAGACCTGATGTGTCGCCACAGTCAATATTTTACATTCAAATATTTATTGACAATTTCATTACGGATATTTATTCCCATATTTGATCGGTTATTCAAATATTGAATATGAAGTGACAGCCTTAAAGCAGTATTGTTGGTATTATTGGTATATTGGTATTTATCCATCAGTGTACATTCATATTTTTTAATGCATGTTTTGTTAAAAGCAAAGGCTACTGGAATATTAAAAAATGTCATAACATTTAATAAACAATTACTTTCTTTTAAAAACATGTCTAAAAATGTACTCTAAACTATTAATGCACTATCAAAAAATATAGTGAACTACTTTGCCGCCGCATTGGATATTCGGTTTGGTATTCGGTATTCGGCCCAGCATTTATTTATTATTCGGCTTCGGCTTCGGCCACAAATTTTCATTTCGGTGCATCTCTAATTCAAACCATGTTCTGTTTTAACCTGGTTTTATGTTTTCTTAATGAAAAAATCAGTGAAAATCTTCTTTTATTATTTTTAAAACTAGAATTATTAATTTCATTTATTGATTTCCCTGTTTGTAAGTTTTTTATAGTCTCAAAAGACAACCCAGTTCTGTAGAGTACGTATATACTTCATTTCGCCAGTTCTATATGAAATGTGTTTCCTCTTTTTGTGAAAATGCTGACACAATCAGAAGTTAACCTCAGGACTTGTGTGGCCGTGGCCTCTGTGAAAAACACTCACCCCGTTCATTGTGATGACCGTCCTCTGCCAGTCTTTATTCTGCAGTGCCTGAGGATCCAGCTGACAAGAAAATAGGGAATATATACATTAACATGTCTCTTTAGCACAACTACTCCTTAAAGTCAGTTATACCAACATCAGTGTGCAACATTTCTGTCACGTGATGACATGAAAATAAAAACACATTGAAGATTGTCTTCACTTTGAAGAAAACGATTGAAATTGAAATTCTATAGCTGTGGTCTAATGTCAAGGAGCCTCATAAAAATGGTTTTACCAAATAATTTCACACGTAAGTCTCAACAAACAATCAAAATTCCCCTAATTTAACATGGCTAACCTTGTTTAGAGTGTTTTTGCCTGTTTGACTAATTTTTTTTTTATTGTGCAATGACACAATATAGTGGGACGGACAGACAAACAAGATATGAACAACAACATCTGTGATTGTGTGTGTGGGCTAAGAATATGACAGGTGGTATTCATGGTTGTCTTATTTTTACAAAGATAGATATGATATCAGTGGTGGTTCTGGGAAATGATCGCAAGGCTTGCATTACAAAAATAATATTAATATTGATAATAGCAATGATAATAATAATAATAATAATAATAATAATTACAATTATTATACAGACAGAAGGAACAATAAGACAAGAAATAGAAACAGAATTAAAAATAAAAGAGCAGAAATATACAAAACCCAAAACCAGTGAAGTTGGCACGTTGTGTAAATCGTAAATAAAAACAGAATACAATGATTTGCAAATCCTTTCCAACTTATTTATGTTGAAATGCTGAGTCAGCATTTCAACATATTGTTTTTCCTAAAATTTATTCTTCTTTTTATGTTGAAATGCTGAGTCAGCATTTCAACATATTGTTTTTCCTAAAATTTATTCTTCTTTTTATGTTGAAATGCTTCTTCAACATATTCTTCTAAAATGTATTCTTCTTCTTATTCTTCTTAAGATTTTGGCACCTTTCACAGGCTTCAAATTTGCACAGATTTTCTTCTTCTTGCATGTTCAGGAGAAGTGCGCTTGTACTTTTTAACAGGTTTTACAGTCATACTTTTTACAGTAAAAAATAATTTCTGCATGTATTTTTACATTGAAATCAATGGGACATTTCCGCAGGTCTGCTGAAAACTTCAGCAACTTTGAAGCTCCACAGATTGGGCATGCTTCCACCTACAGACTTCATTCATGCTTTAAAAGCTGCACTGACTTCTCAACTGTTTTTACATATCTTCAGCTTTTTGCTGGCTTCTACAGTTTTTTAAATATGATTTTTTTAAGCAACAACAACTTTTGAGGAGATCTGTGTGTGTCTGTTCAGCGTGTCACGTGACTTCAGACCGAAGCCCCGGACAGCCGAGTGCTGGGGGGAGCCAAGATGGCGGCGAGGAGATAGACGTTTTTCTGAACTTTCCTCCAACTTAAGTTAATAAGTTACATCAAAACTTACTACATTAATCTGCAGTAATGTCGGATACTTCCTCAAGTAAACGCAAAAGTGAAGGTCGTCCACCAGTTACTCCTACGAAGATTCTCTCCGCGAAAAAAGGGAAAATGGAACAAGAAACGGCGGACAGCATCATAGCTGCGCTAAAGCTTGCTATCGCAGAGCAAGGCACCTCTATTGGAAAATCCATTGAGGACCTCAAAGCTTCTATCAACTTTATCTCAGCTGACTTACAAGATATAAAAGGTACCATGAAGCTCACGGTTGATCGGGTCAGCAAAGCTGAGGAAAAGATCCAGTGTTTGGAAAACAAAGTCATGGAGTTGGCGCACTACAAACGAAGGTGGAATCTGCGTCTACGTGGAGTACCTGAAGAAGAGCTCGAGGAGGTGAGGATGAAAGTTATCGACATCTGCCAGAACGTAGCTCCGGGCCATGAGGAAAAGTTTCTGGAGGTGATTGATTCAGTTCATCGGCCTGGCAGAAAGCACCCCGGCAACACTCAAGCCCGTGACATCATCCTCCAGTTCTCAATGAGACATTTTCGTGACATGATATGGAAGTTGGCCAAGTACTCAGAATACCTAAAGAAGAAGAATCTCCGCTTCAAAGAGGATCTTACTCCAGAGGATCGCGAGAAACGGATTCGTTTGTGGCCAGCAATCCAGAAAGCAAGTCAGGAGAAGAAGATCGCCTTCTTTGTCGGAGGGAGAGCTTTCGTGGACAATAAGGAATTTTTTTTTTTTTTTTTTGTAACTCACTTTTTATTGTTTTGAACAACCACAATACAGAACACAAACAGTAAGAGAGAAGAAAATGAGAATAAAGTATGTTAAACAAAAATAAAAAATAATAAATACAATATTATTCAAAAAAAAATACAGTAATTCAATACAAGCATTTACAGGGTAGGTATCATCAGTGTCTATCCCATCTCATACATCCACACCTTGGCAATGGCATCCACGATCACTTCATCACAACCTCTTTTGGAGGTATCTTGATCATTCACATACAATTCATATATAAACACATATACATACATATACATACCTAGCGTAGACACACATGAACATATACCTATATATACAAACACATATACACAATAACATCTACATTCCCTCAGCCACTGAGCACCATGCTCATAAAAGGGCCCCATACTTTCGAAAATACCTCTTGTCTATTGTTCAGTTTAAAGCTTAATTGCTCATAACTAGCTATTTTGATTATTTCTGTCAGCCACTCATTAAATGGGATGACAGTTTTTGTTTTCCAATGCCTCAGGATGATCCTGCAGCCTATGGTAAGGGCCAGTCTACACCACATAATCTGCTGGGTTGATAAATCCCATTGTTCTGAATATTTTATTAAGAAGTAGAATTATGTTTTTCCATAAATTGTGTGTCCTCTGGCATTCATATAACATATGTATAAGTGTACCTATGTTATTTCCACATCTCCAACACATGTTAGATTCCCTCAGTTTTAGTTTTGCCATCTTAGAGGGGGTCCAATAGCTTCTGTGAATGACCTTGTATGTAATCAATCTAGTTTGTACCTCACGTGATGTTTTATACCAGGAGCACGCAACTTCCTTCCACACATCTTCAACTATCTCCCCTCCAAGATCACCCTCCCATGCTCTTTTAAGACCTTCAAGCTTTGGTGGGTGACATTGTCTCATAAGACTATAGAATTTAGATGCCCTTCCCCCAATAAGCTGATTGCCCAAGAAAAGCTCCTGTATTGTTGTACGAGATATTAATGGGAGTTTTTTTTGTAAGGACAGGATACAGCTTCTTAATTGAAGGTATTTCCAAGTCTTTTTTAGGGATTTTGTATTTGATTATCATCTGTTCAAAAGACATAAAATTATCACGTTCAAAAACATCCTCGAAAAAAAAATTATCTCTGCTTCCACCCATGTCTTCCAAAAAAGAGTTTTTTTTCCCACTTTCAATAAATTGTTATGCCAAAGAGAAGACTTCTTGGTGAAGGATGGTTTCTCCTTTAAGATCTGGTGTGATGTTTTCCAGGTTTCCCTCGCAAACTCCAATAGAGGGTTCTTAAAAGGGGTTTCACCCCCTGTTTGTGAAATAAAAGCCTGAACTGGTAGGGGATTAGTGAGTTCATTTTCAATTAAAACCCAACTTGGAGATTTATCTTCTACAATATTTATTTTGGATAGCTGATCGAGAGAGAAAGCATAGTGATACCAGTCAATCCTTGGCAGACTCATACCTCCATCCTCTTTAGCTGCATATAATTTTGCCTGCCCACAAAAACTTTTCTATTGACCTATTAAATCTCTTCAATAGTAGAGGAGGGAAACTTAAAGGTATTAGATATGTAATATAATTAATTTGTGGCACAGTTATCATTTTTAGGATATTTATTTTACCTAGCAAAGATAAACCAAGTTTGGTCCAACTTTGTAACTTGTTTTCAATTTTCTGTATAAGGGGGAGGAGATTTTCCATCATTGTATTTTTTAAGCCTGGGGTGACTTTAATGCCCAAATATATTATACCTAAAGGACGCCACTCAAATTTCCAGTCTTTTCTTATATCAGGTGGACAAAACCTAGACAGGGGCATCGCCTCAGACTTACCCCAAATTATTCTATATCCGGATACAAGTGAGAAAGAATCTATCAGTGTTAGTAGATGAGGTACAGCTGTTTCAGGATTTCTGGTCAGTAACAATATATCATCAGCATATAAAAGTAATTTATGTTCCATGAGGTGTTGAGTCTCCAACAGTTTCTCGATCTAGAAGCATCAGATGATGTAAAATGTAACACTATTTCCACCGGGGCATGATCTGACAATACAATATTACCAATTGCTGCACTAACCGTCATGCCTACTAGCTGTTTGGATATTAGAAAATAATCTATTCTAGAGTAAGAAGAGTGTGGATTGGAATAAAATGTGTACTCTCTATCTTGAGGATGAAGAAGCCTCCAAATGTCAACTAATCCAATTTCTTCCTCCAGAACATCTATTGCTAATTGAGACTTTTGCACTTGTCTTATATTTGTTATATTTGACTTGTCCATTAAAAGGTTTCTCACCTGATTAAAATCCCCTCCAATTATTACATATGAATTTCCCATGTTTTTCACCGTATTACAAATATCAAGAAAAAAGTTCGGGGAGTCCACATTTGGAGCATAAATATTAATAAAAGCACATCTGATGCCAAAAAGGTCTACATCGATAGCCACCCATCTGCCCTCGCTGTCTGAGAGTTCTTTATGGATATTAATATTGATATTCTTACGTATCAAGATACCTACACCGCGCTGACTCGATGAGTAGGCACTGAAAAATATTTTTCCAACCCAGTCTCTTTGTAACTTAGTAGATTCCTCCTTATCCAAGTGAGTCTCTTGCAAAAAACAAATATCTACCTTCTGCTGTTTCATATATAAAAGTAACTTCTTTCTCTTTACAGCAATATCGGCCCCCTTAATATTCCAAGACAGCAATTTAATCATTCCTACCATTGCATTCAGCTATTTATATTTTTATCCTTCTGCATCTGAGCTAACTGCCTAATATCTGAGTGAACAAAGTGTAATGAAACAAACCCTGACACAAATACCTCCCTGCAGTGAATCAAAATAATTAAAACATAAACATAAAGACACAAAAATAGAATCAAAATACACCTAAAGGCTGCCCATCCAGAAACGAGATGGTTCAACATCACCTTTAAACCTCAACAAGACAACAAGAAATATTGCGTCCCTGAAATGTCATCGGTACATCTTATCCTGTAATGAAAACAATGTCTTTTCTTTCAATAATGTTCAATGCAGACAGCTGTAAAATAACTCATAATCAGTATCTACGTTCCGTTAAATGTAGTTTATCATGAGCAACAGCAATAAAAGTATCGGTACAAATAAAGAAGTGAAAATAAACCTCTGTGGTGGAGCCCATTTATCTTGTTCAAAGTATAATCTTTTGAAATACAAAATTAAAATTCAAAATAAGATCTGTCTCCACTTAAGTCTGTCAAACTTATACAAAGTTGTTTCTAATTCAAGTATGCCATCCAATGTCTTTGCACATCCACAATAAGGAAATGTTTTGACTTTCTTCATTGATGCCTTGACTTCAGCAAGGAGGATAAGTTCTGTCCTTTGCACGCACACACTCTTACTTCCTTTCTGGTTACGGTGACTTTTGTTCTGTTTCACAATTTCATCTTTAAAATTAGTTTCTGTTAATGCTCGAGGGTTAAGAGACATCACTAAACGAAAGGCGCTTTTTCTTTATGCAAAGCAATTTAATGCTGACTTTTGTTTGATTCAGGAATCTCATTCTGTAGAGGAGGACTATAACTTTTGGAAAACACAATGGGGGGAGGACCTGTGGATGTCGCATGGAAGTCAACGCTCAGCAGGGACACTAACTCTTAAACACAAATTCTGTGGGAAAATCATCCTTACTAAAACAGATCCACTTGGACCTTTTTCTCTGACTGTTATTTCCTGCAATAACCAGCTACTGATGATTGGGAATGTTTATGGCTAAAACAATTCTAAGGAAAACAAAGAACTTTTTGAAATGCTGAACTCGAATACTGTTGCTCTTTCAGGAAAATTTCCTGATATAAAAATTATTTTAGGGGGAGATTTCAATGGTACAGTGAATGATGATGTTGATAGATGGCCAGGTAGACATAAGGAAAATTCTGTTATTATTGATTTTATGAATGAAAGAGATTTAATTGATATATGGAGAGTATGCAATCCCACCACTAATGAATTTATTTGGAAAAACAAAACAGGCTCTTTATAGTCAAGGACTGATTTTTGGTTAATCTCTGAACCTTTATTGCATTTCCTTGACGAAGTTAAGATTATGCCGACACCTCTTACAGACCATAAAGCCATTTTTTTTAACCTGAATATGTCATTAGGTAGAGCACATGAAAGGACCCCAGCATACTGGAAACTAAATAACTCTTTATTAATGAACGACTCTGTAAACACACTCATTAAACTCAAGATAATGCAATATATGAATTTGGCAGCAAGGGAAAGGGCTTATAGAAAATATTGGGAGCTACTAAAATTTGAGTTAAGAATCCTTTTAATTAAAAGGGGTGCTCAAATGAAAGAAGATTATAAAAAAGATGAAAATGAACTGGTTGCTGAAATAATATCCTTGTCTTCTATGTTGCCTGAAAATATGTCTGAGATTCAAAGAGCAAATTTACAAACATTGCAACTGAAACTGGATCAGTTATACATTAGCAAAGCTAAAGGAGCCTTTATACGCTCAAGGGCCAAGTGGCTTGAAGAGGGGGAACAGAACTCCAGCTACTTTTTTAAATTAGAAAAACTAAGGCAAAACAAGAATGGCATAACACATCTTACTGTAAATGGCTCAGTGGTTGATAATCCCAAAGACATTGCTAAAATTTGTGAAAACTTTTATGAGACCTTATATAAATCTAACCCATCAACAGCTGAAATAGATGCCTTCTTTAACTCTTTAGGGGAAGTAAAAACAATTACTGAGGCTAATAAAATAATATGTGATACCCCAATCAATATAATTGATATTAAGGATGCTATTAAGAAACTTAAATTGAACAAATTCCCTGGTGTAGATGGTTTATCTTCTGAGTTTTATAAATCATTTTCAGAAGAAATTTCCCCTTTCCTGTTGAATGTTTTTGATGAGAGTATAAACTTTGAGGAACTCCCACCTTCACTAAACCAAGGTTTAATTACTTTAATACCAAAACCTCAGAAAGATGTTCTGCTATTGGATAATTGGCGTCCCATTTCATTGCTTAACAATGACTATAAAATTTTTGCTTTATGTTTAGCTAATAAACTAAAGAAAGTTTTAAATGACATTATTGATGAATCTCAAAATGGCTTCATATCTGGTAGATATATTATTGATAATATAAGACTTGTCCTTGACATCTTAGACTACTCAGATTTAATTTCAGATGATAGTTTCATTCTGTTTCTAGATTTTCATAAGGTCTTTGATTCCATAGAGCATCGATTCTTGTTTAAAGCTATTGATCTATTTGGTTTTGGCGAGTGTTTCAAAAAATCAATTCGCACTTTATACGCATCAGGAAATAGTTCTATTAAGCTACCATGTGGAACTACCAAAAGATTTAGGATAGAACGTGGTATTCGACAAGGTTGTCCTGTCTCCCCGTACCTATTCCTTCTTCTATGCAAATTCTTTCAATTTATATTAAACAAAGTAGTTTAAAGGGTATTTCTATAGCAGGAAAGGCTATATCTTTGAGTCAACTAGCTGATGATACCACTTTATTCTTACAGGATAGATCTCAAATTGACACTGCAGTCAAACTTTTAGATAAATTCTCTGTAGCCTCTGGTCTTAAACTGAACTTATCTAAATGTGAGTTGTTGCCTATTAAAGCTTGCAATGAGAAAGATATTTCAGGAATTCCCATTAAATTTAAGGTTAAATACCTGGGAGTAATCATTGTCAAAGACCAAGTTCTTAGGATGAATGAAAACTTTAATCCAATCATCTCTGCAATTACACAGAGGTTTAATTTATGGTTGCAAAGGGACTTAACCATTACTGGTAGAGTTTTGTTATCCAAAGCTGAGGCCCTTTCGAGATTTGCTTATGCCAGTTCTTCTTTAGATATTTCTAAAGATTTATATACAAAAATTGACAAAATCCTTTTCGAATTTATCTGGAAAAAGAGATCTCATCTTATTAGAAAAAAAATTGATGATTAACAAACTAAGTAGTGGTGGTTTTAATGCTCTAGATTTCAGTACCCTACATTCCAGTTTTAAGATCAAATGGATAAAACGGTACTTAACAAATCCAAATTCATTATGGAGCTTTATTTCTACATATGTATTTGAGGCCTTAGGAGGACTTCACTTCTTATTAAGATGTAATTACAAGATAAAAAAGCTCCCTGCAAAACTTTCCAACTTCCACAAACAGCTGCTTTTATGCTGGTCCTTGGTGTACAAACATAATTTTTCACCTCACAAATGCTATATTTGGAATAATCAGGATATATGCTTCAAACATAAAACACTATTGGGTTGACAATGGCTTGTTACTGGTCCGTCAATTATTTAACAAAAAGGGTCACATGTTCAATTATGAAGAGTTCTTATATGAATATAATTTTCCTATACCACCGAGAGAATACGCAATTATCTTTGATGCTATTCCATCAGGTCTTAAAATGTTATTATCCTCTTCAATCACTGATGTTTCCAGTGAAACCACCCCATCTGATTTATATATAGGGAACTCAGATCCTTTCCTGAATAGTAAAACAAACAATAAATGTATAAGAGATTTAATCCTGAGAAATACAATCTGTAAGCCTACTTCAGTATTTTACTGGAATAATATATATATTGATATTGACTGGAAAAAAACATGGTCATTACATAGGAAATTTTGTATTTCAAATAAGGTGCGGGAGGTTTCTCTGAAAATACTGCACAGGTGTTATCCTGTTAACTCTGTTATTGCAAAATACAGACTCAACATTGACCCTCTTTGTTCTTTCGGTCACCACACAGAGGAAACTAGTAATCATTTGTTTTGGGATTGTACCCTTAGTCAGGGATTTTGGCAGGACCTTAACATGTTTTTTAACAGAAAACTGAATACTCAACTCAAATTTAAAATTGAATTTATTTTATTTGGCTGCTTTGATGATACTTTGCCTATTAAAAAAACATATATCATCAACTTTATTGTACTTTTAGCAAAATTCCATGTACACACCATCAAATTTTCAAAACAAAAACCCAACCTGACTGTCTTCCTTGCATATTTAAAATTCTACCTTGACACTTAAAAACTTTGCAGTAACCCCAAAGCTGTGAAGACAAGAACTGTTGAATTTGATTTCATTTAATGTACATTTTTCTTATATATTTTTTATTTATTTTGGAATTTTGTGAATTGTATTATGTATTTCTTTTTTATATTTCTTTTCTTTTTTATATCTGTTTTATACTATGTGATGCACACTACCTCGAGCGTACAATGTTGTTGATGAAATTGTGAAACTGTTATTGTTGAATTTTGGAAAAAAAGTTGAAAAAAAAAAAAAAAGAGCCGAGTGCTGCAGTTTGAAGCGCGTTTTTAACTCGTCACTGTGTTAACATTTTGAGCAGTACAGATATGAAAATTATATTACACGTTTTAGCAGGTTCTTGGGATGCTCACGGTGAAATCCTTTTCCTGATATTTATTCCGGTTTAGACACAATGAGCGTTCGTTTACCCGGAAGTACTGAGTGTCATTAGAGTGCTCTATGAGACAAACAGGAGAAATACCGTGCTTTCCATGACTCAGCAATTTAGCCCTGTGGTTGAAAGATTACAGCAGCGGACTATGAAACGAGAAACCCGGGGTCAAATCCAGACAGAGACAAACGTACTTTTCTTTCCATCTGGTACAGATTCTTCATTACAATAGCGTAATCATGCTTGTCTTTACACTCTCAACCTTACTTTGGACGTATTACACTGACTGGCCACTTTATTAGGTACATCTACAAATATCAACACATTTAACCATGTTACAAAACAGTCATTCATGTTCTGCTTTCTTTCACAACTGCAAACAGTTTTTAGTGCACTTTTCTCTATCTGCTACAGTTTCTGAGATATGACTGTTGAAGCTGCATCAACTTTTGCACATTTCTTTGAAGTCAGAGCATGGTCACATGACCTGTGGACCTGAGCTCCAGTATCTATAATTTTCTGCAAACATTTTTATTGCACATTTCACACATTTGCAGCCCTGATTTACTGCTTACAACTATTCATGTCACATTTTCAACTTTCTTTGCATTACTTTTAGCAATTTCATTTCACAGTTTCAGCAGTCACGCTCAGCATTTCAACGCATTTCCTGCATGGAAATGCAAATTCTCTAGTATTCAATTGAATACACTGCAAAGACAAGATACTTAACGTTCAAACTGAGAAACTTTATTTTCTTTTGAAAATAATCATCAACTTAGAATTTAATGGCAGCAACACACTGCAAAAAAGTTGTCACAGGGGCATTTTTACCACTGTGTTACATCGCCTTTCCTTTTAAGAACACACAGTAAACATTTGGGAACTGAGGAGACCAATTTTTGAAGCTTTTGGGGTGGAATTCTTTCCCATTCTTGCTTGATGTACAGCTTAAGTTGTTCAACAGTCCGGGGTCTCCGTTGTTGTATTTTACGCTTCATAATGCGCCACACATTTTCAATGGGGGACAGGTCTGGACTACAGGCAGGCCAGTCTAGTACCCGCACTCTTTTACTACGAAGCCAAGCTGTTGTAACACGTGCAGAATGTGGCTTGGCATTGTCTTGCTGAAATAAGCAGGGGCGTCCATGAAACAGACGCTGCTTGGATGGCAACGTATGTGCTCCAAAACCTGTATGTACCTTTCAGCATTAATGGTGCCTTCACAGATGTGTAAGTTACCAATGCCTTGGGCACTAATACACCCCCATACCATCACAGATGCTGGCTTTTGAACTTTGTGCCTATAACAGTCCAGATGGTTCTTTTCCTCTTTGGTCTGGAGGACATGACGACCACATTTTCCAAAAACAATTTGAAATGTGGACTCGTCAGACCACAGAACACTTTTCCACTTTGCATCAGTCCATCTTAGATGAGCTCGGGCCCAGCGAAGCCGGCGGCGTTTCTGGGTGTTGTTGATAAATGGCTTTCGCTTTGCATAGTAGAGTTTTAACTTGCACTTACAGATGTAGACGAACTGTAGTTACTGACAGTGGTTTTCTGAAGTGCTCCTGAGCCCATGTGGTGATATCCTTTATACAGTGATGCCGGTTTTAGATGCAGTACCGCCTAAAGGATCAAAGGTCACGGGCATTCAATGTTAGTTTTCGGTCTTGCCGCTTACGTGTAGTAATTTCTCCAGATTCTCTGAACCTTTTGATGATATTACAGACCGTAGATGATGAAATAATCCCTAAATTCCGTGCAATAGCTCGTTGAGAAATGTTGTTTTTAAACTGTTGGACAATTTGCTCACGCATTTTTTCACAAAGTGGTGACCCTCGCCCCATCCTTGTTTGTGAATGACTGAGCATTTCAGGGAAGCTACTTTTATACCCAATCATGGCACCCACCTGCTCCCAATTAGCCTGTTCACCTGTGGGATGTTCCAAATAAGTGTTTGATGAGCATTCCTCAGCTTTCTCAGTCTTTTTTGCCACTTGTGCCAGCTTTTTTGAAACATGTTGCAGGCATCAAATTCCAAATGAGCTAATATTTGCAAAAAATAACAAAGTTTACCAGTTCGAACATTAAATGTCTTGTCTTTGCTGTGTATTCATTTGAATATAAGTTGAAAAGGATTTGCAAATCATTGTATTCTGTTTTTATTTATGATTTACACAACGTGCCAACTTCACTGGTTTTGGGTTTTGCATATATACATATATATATATATATATATATATATATATATATATATATATATATATATATCTATACAGTCAAGCCCAAAATTATTCATACCCTGGGTAAATTTTCACTTAAAGTTACTTTTATTCAGCTAAAAAGGGTTTTTTCTACCAGAAATGACACAGGCTTCTCCGAGAAGATAGTAAGATAATGTAGAAGAGGCGACATTGTGTGGAAAAAAAAATCTCAGCTTTAATTACCATTTAAACAAAAAGTGACATGTTCAAAATTATTCATACCCTTCTCAATAATCAATAGAAAAGCCTTTATTGGCTATTACAGCAATCAAACGTTTACTGTAATTGCTGACCAGCTTTTTGCATGTCTCCAATGGTATTTTTGCCCATTCATCTTTAGCAATGAGCTCCAACTCTTTCAGGTTGGAGGGTCTCCTTGCCATCACCCTGATCTTTAGCTCCCTCCACAAATTTTCAATTGGATTCAAATCTGGACTCTGGCTAGGCCACTGCAAAACATTAATGTTTTTGTCCGCCAACAATTTCTGCACCACTTTTGCCGTGTGCTTTGGGTCGTTGTCGTGCTGAAATGTCCACTGGTGACCAAGGCCAAGTTTCTCTGCAGACTGTCTGATGTTGTTGTTCAGAATTCTTATGTATTGCTC